>JAKKIB010000255.1:14335000-14935000 GCA_023089585.1 Melophagus ovinus
CCACCACTACCTCCTAATTTACCCGCATTGTACTGTTCGCGATAACGACCAGATCGATCATAATTGCAATCATCAGTTAATTGTTCATCATAACGAATTGGCCGTGCTGCCCTAGAACCTACACTCATACCTCCAGCTATACCAGTGGAGCTAAAAGTTCCACTACTTAGCTGATATGTTGAAATATTATAATCACGACAATATTGTTCGATGCGTTTCTCAATTTGTTTTTGCATGGGTACTGGTATCCGCGGAAATAATGTTGAAAACCAATCTAATTTTGTTAAAAATTGATAAACCATTTGTCCAATAGTTATTGCCTAATGTTATGGTAAGAAACCAATTATTAAGATAACATAATATAATCCGATAAAGAAATTTATGTAGAAATTAAACACATAAAGTACATTTAGACGAGAAATGCAAAAGTTTGCTCGTAGAATTTACTCACCTGGCCACCACCAGCTTTTACATCGATTTCTTCTTCATCTTGTAAATAATTTTCATACCAATCATATAAATCGGCCGGCGGTTGAGTATACCTTAAGTACATAAAACCTAAAAGTAAAACATGGCAAAGCATGGAGAAGCAAACAAGAAAAACATACGCAGGCAATACCTGGTTAAGAGATATTTACAATCGGGAGTAAAGTGACTGCGCTAAAATATTATTTTAAAAAAAATTGTGTCATCTTTGCCACTTACCACTTACCTAATGCCCTAATGTAAGGTGAATCTGTATGATTGATTAAACCATTTACTTGTTTTCGGGTTAAACGTAATGTATACAATTTATATAACAAACAATAAGCTGTAGATACAATACCACCAGCACCAACACCACGTACCTAAAAAATGTGTACATAAGGCAGCAAGAAAAAAGACAACGGTTATAAAATACTAAACTTGTGATATAGAATAAAAGTTGGGATTTCTGTTTTTGTTTTCTGTTAAAACGAAAAGGGTACATTTCATAAACTCACTCCGCCACACATTCCCGTTTGGCCACTAGTTTTCCGTGAACCTCTTTCCCATGGTTCCATATGCTTCACTTGATAATATATTTCATCAACAACTTCATGGTAGGTTTTCAATTTGAATAAATGTACTGAGGCAATTATGACATGGAAAAATTAAAACCATAACAATATGTCCAATAAGTAAATCAATACAGTAATAATAATAGCAAAATATAAGGCAAAATAAAGGCTTTTATTTAAATACATTTTGTTGTACTGTACCTTGGCAGACGTACCTTTAAAGTAGCTTGAACTCTGAATATTAGCCAAAATTAATGGGTTCAAATTCATTGTAGCCTCATTTCCCCACAACGGCAAAGTATTATGTTGCTTACCCACTTTCTTCACAATTGGCTGATAGTGAGTTGTCGAAGAAGCATGCTGCTGATGGTACGCTGCGAAAAAAGTTATAATCTTAGCATATACATACGTGCAAACCTCTGGCATTACTGAGCACGCTTTCTTAAATTTTTTTTAATTTTTCTTTCAACTCTATTACCTTCTTCCATATTTTAACTTTTGCAAATTAAAAAAACACTTTATTTAATTATTTCCTTAACTTTTTAATAATTTTTTTACATTTATGAAACATTACTTTTAAAACCAGAATAACTTATATTGAGATTACACCTAAAAGAGAAACCTAATGCCGTGCATAAAATCACATAATATTAATTATTTAAGAAAGTAATATCTGTATAGGATGCATACATATGTATAACATAAAACAACTACTGGGTTGTTACATTAGTATAATTTATTCAACAAAGAAATTATCAACATTTATTACTTTAATATAACTGCTTGATTTCTCAGGCTGTAGTGGTACGCCATTTTATTATTAAAATTCTATAATATTAAAGATTCTTTAAAAAGTCTTAATTCATTCGATTGCTTAAAAAAATTATGAACATCGGAAGACTTTATGGAAAATAGACGAAATATGTATATTACAATATTTTTAGAAAATATTTACGAAATTAACATGGTCCTATATATTGTAAATTATGAAATTCCAAAATTTATGCGTCAGTTTCACTAAATTTAGAAATTGCAAGGTTCCTATATAAATTAAGGACATATTATGCTACTGTATTCGATTCTCGTGAGGATTCTCTGCTTTCATAATGGAAAAATTAAACTATATACTTGTTTTATGGTTACCAAATGTTTGATAAATACTTGCAAAATTTACAAATATTCCAAGCATTTGCTTTTCGCCTTTTACTTGTTTTTACTTTGGTATTTCTTTATTTTTTTGTTTTGTTATTTGTGATGTACGACAAAGAATTTTTTCATGTAAACATAAATTTTACAGTGGAATTAAACTTCGAAAAGTTAAAATAAAAAGAGGTATTATCTGTGTTATACTAGTGAATCGGAGTGAGTAAACAAATCGTTTGTGTATTAAGTTTTCTGACAATAAACAATATTTACTAATTAAAGGTGCGGGTAGCTTTGTTATAAAATAATGTGGGCGATATGTGATGACAAGCAGTTGCAGCTATAAAAGGAGCAATCAAAAAAGCAAAAAAGAAACAAACTACGTCATTTACACTTTTCATATAAAGTTTAGAAAGCGAAGATAGTAATTAATTATTGGATAAGGTCCTTCCATTTTGCAAGCATTACTAACAAAATGACCAGTTCTCCGCCATCAGATGGTGACAACCTAAATTTATTTGATTTTCTCACTGAAGAATTGCATAACATACAATCGGTCATACATGTAACAAGGGAAAATATTGATGCATTAAACGCGAAATTTGCTAATTTACAAGAACCGCCTGCCCTATACGTAGCGGAGTATCAAGAATTAACATCAAAATTACATGAATTTGAATGTAAAGAGAGTGAACTCTTAGACCAATTGACTATTCTAAGAGACGGAAATCAAGAGCAACAACAACAGCAACATTTTTTAAGCGGCTGTGATTATCGTGGAATTTACCAACCACATTATCAAAATCAACAGCAAATTCAGCTACAACAGCAAGAGCAACATCAGCAGCTACAAATGTATCATAGAATTGCTTATGGATCAACAGTTGGTACTAGCAGTGGTGGAGGAGGCATATCAAGCTGTGATATGGTTAGTAATATGTATTGTGTTGTGCAAATTTAACTGCGTCTCAATACTAAACTACTAAAACTGACTATATAGTTGTACAGTACAGTTTTCATGTGGTGCTATTTTATCTGTTAAATCTGTTTTGTAAAGAAATTAATATTTTACTGAGTAAATGTATGGAGGAGTCACCATTTCAAATACAATTTAATTGACTGTTCAGTTTAAAAGTTGTAACTGACAATAAAAAAAATGTACAATAGGGGCATCAGTACAGTAAATCTAGGCTACATTTTTAACCCAATTCTATATTGCGCGAAAGGTTATAAGGTATTTTTTTTTATTAAATCTTTTGAAATGTGGAACTGTTAGACAGACAGTTTGTTTATCAATCAAAATGGAAGCCAATGTAACACTCTAAACCGCCAACGTAAAATTTTATTAAGAGCCCATTTACCATATCAACAAAGAACATCTGTGGAAGTAGTAGCTGGTGTACGTTTATGTGATGCGCTAATGAAAGCATTAAAATTGCGCCAATTAACATCTGAGATGTGTGAAGTAAGTGAAACCGAAAATGGCCGGCATATAATACCATGGCATGCAGACATAGCCAGTTTACAAGTAGATGAAATTTACGTACGCCTTTTGGATAAATGTCATATAATGACGCATATATCACATCAATTCATACGAAAGACATTCTTTTCATTGGCGTTTTGTGAAGGTTGCCGCCGCTTATTATTCACAGGATTTTATTGTAACCAGTGTAATTTTCGATTTCATCAGCGTTGTTTTGACAAAGTACCAACGTTATGCCAACAATTTCCAGTTGACAGTTATTACCAACGTTTACTGGCCCAAAATCCTGATAATTCTGTGAGTTTGCTTCATATGTCTGGTAGCGGTGCTGCGATAGATCTTCATAGTCGCCACCCTCGTACTATAAGTCAACAGGACCGTTCCAATTCAGCGCCAAATGTTTGCATTAATAATATGAAACCATTAACAGAAGCTCAACAATGTAAATTGATACAAGCACAGGGTCCCTTACAAATACAAAACGAACATTGTAATTCCATACAAGCTTCGCCAACCAGCACGTTACGTCAGGTGAAACGTCAAAGAGCTCGCTCAGCGGATGAAAGCAATAAGAATTTAATGTCACCTAGAGACAACCGTAATTCTGAAGAGAATTGGAATATCCAAGCCGAAGAGATTTTAATAGGGCCACGTATTGGCTCTGGATCATTCGGTACTGTATACAAAGCTTACTGGCATGGGCCTGTCGCTGTAAAAACGTTAAATGTTAAGACGCCCAGCCCAGCACAATTGCAAGCCTTTAAAAATGAAGTGGCCATGTTAAAGAAGACGCGTCATTGCAATATTTTGTTATTTATGGGTTGTGTATCTAAACCCTCATTAGCTATTGTAACGCAATGGTGTGAAGGCAGCAGTCTCTACAAGCACATTCATGTCAAAGAAACAAAATTTAAATTAAAGACTTTAATAGATATTGGAAGGCAGGTGGCGCAAGGCATGGATTATTTACATGCAAAAAATATTATACACAGGTAGTCGAAATCAGATATATGGAAAGAAATGTGATAATTTTTTTCCAAAATATTCATTTAGATAGATTTTACTATACAGCTGAGTTATTTACTGCTTATTGGTTTGTATTTTTCTGTTTTATAACCAGGGACTTAAAATCAAACAATATATTTTTACAAGATGAATACTCAGTGAAAATAGGTGATTTCGGTTTGGCAACAGCGAAAACGCGTTGGTCAGGTGAAAAGCAAGCTCATCAACCTACTGGCAGTATATTATGGATGGCACCAGAAGTTATTCGTATGCAACAACAAAATCCATATTCATTTCAATCGGATGTTTATGCATTTGGTATTGTCTTATATGAACTATTGGCTGAATGCTTACCATACAATCATATCAATAACAAAGATCAAATACTTTTTATGGTGGGGCGTGGTTTATTAAAACCGGATATGACACAAATACGTTCAGATGCACCCCAAGCATTAAAACGTTTAACAGAAGATTGTATTAAATATGATCGCAATGGGAGGCCATTATTTCGTATGTTATTGAACCTGCTAGAATATATATGGCGAACATTGCCAAAATTAAATCGCAGTGCAAGTGATTCAACGTTAATGCAAAGTCAAATACAGCACGATGATTTTTTATACCCATGCCCCAGTCCAAACACTCCAGTGAACTTAAATAATTTTCAGTATTACCATAGCGCTGGCAATATCTAGCGTTCCTAATACTACTGATGAGCTTGTCTACTCATGCAGCGCTTGTGATAACTGAAAATGGAAGTTTTTACTCACACTCATGCAATTATTATTTAACAGCAACAGGAACTGTAAAAACTACGACTACACCCAACTCAAATATAAGTGAAATGTTTATTTTATATGATAAGTGCGCCTACATTTCAATAGGCCGTAGTATGTCATTTACAGGTTACAAATCGTAAAGGTATGTATAGTTTAAACCAACAGACCAACTCATATGTGTTGATAGTTTCTTAGGAGCACTTTTGAAATTCTCATTTTCTCTAACAAAATTCCTCCTTCTTTGCAAGTTGTAAATTATCGTAAAAAGTACATTTCAAGTGATATTAAAGTAATAACAAACTCCATAGATTCGGTAACTTTCACAAAATTAATTGCAAATTTTAATTAGATGTTGACAGGAATCCAAGGATGGAATAAGCAATTAAAATATCATTTTAAAATGTTACATATAATTAATCAAATTCATTCAAATCAAGCAAAGCACTAAAAGAAGCATAATAAAACAAGTAAATACCAATGAAAATTCCAACCACTAAAATCATATAAGAACATACCCGTGTTTATTAGTGAATTAATCAGAGACAATGATGGATAATGTATATGATTTATTTGAAAATTATAATTCAGAAGAGAAATAATTATGACTAAAAACAAGTAAACCTTGCCTAAAAATTATTTTTTGAAAAAAAGCAAAGAACAAATCTAATGCATGTTTATCACAATAAAATAGATGGAAACGTGTTTCTTTTAATCGTATACTTTTGCACTTAAGTTCTTACTATAATATTGCCATTAAAATGATAAAAAACTTGTTGGAGCTTCATAGTCAAATTTACTTTTAATATTTTTTTGGAAGTAATAATTCGAATATAACATCATAATTTCAGTTCATTAAAAATGAATAAATGGTCCCAGAAATCGATTGTAAGCATATGTTGTTAATTTCACCATGAAAACTTCTCTGTTCTTTTTATTAATAAGAACGTCGCCATTTTTAGTATTTCACAGTGTCGTGGTGTAAAGACGTAGTAGATATTGAAGAACTTGGCTGCACGCGTATTAAGTATTTTAATTTAATTTTTTATTTATTATAACATTGATATAAAATTAAAAACTTTAATACATAATGCATAAAAAATAAGTGTTACTTAAAAAGTGTGTGTAATATGAAAAAAAAGTAAATATCAAAGAAAATTAATGTGTAATAAAAATATCAATTTCGTATAGTTGCTAAAAAGTTGTTTCTTGTCTTCGGGCACCGCATTTTTTTTCGTGTAATCGTTAAAATAAGATTGAGCACATGAATATGGCTACTGCAATATTATAAAAGCAATAAAGTCTTTTTCCACAGGTAATATATGCATATATGTATTTAAGTGGTCATGGCAATATTTTGGTGTCACGCAATTTTCATATAATGTTTATTAAATTTATGAAGTGGTATGTAACCACATAAAAATTTTTCTAAAGTTTCGCGTGATTATGTGTATGTATAATTTAAGTGATATTGGAAACTACACTTTTTGTTCGCAGAGATAAAATACACGCAAAGATTTACAATTTTTATTGATAAATGGATTTATGCTATCAATTATATAAAACTATGTAACTTACTTCTGAATAAATGAAGTACCAACGTGCAAAGAAAGTCTATAATAAAAACAAGCCAACGAAATCAACTTGCCGAGCGCGCAAGTACCATTTATAAAGTTATCACTTTACTTAATTAAATGTACATCAGCAGTTGTGGTTTTTGGAGGATGTGTCTACAGAAGTGCACTCTTATGTTGTACTTTCAGCTCTCTAAGAATTAAATATTTGTTTTTAAAAATGATAAATGTATATGCGCGTATATGCTGACATCGGAGATGTATTGTTCTTTTTAGTGTTGTTGTTTTGCGTTCTTTGTTTTTTCTTATACAGATTTATTTGTGTTGTTCATTTACCCAAAACGCACAAAAATTGTTATAATTTTAGTTCATTATCTAACTTTGGCTTTGACGTCCTTGCTATAATTATTCCTTTTATTGTACTGTTGAATGAAGCTTTATCGTCTATTGTTAACTAGATTAAGAAGTTATGTGGAAAACTAGTGTTCTTATTTTCTTTTACTTTTTTTTTTCTTATTTTCAGAAGCATAACTCTAAAACGCATACAAAGAGTGTGTATATTAAGAAAAAATTAAGAAATAGTAGTGTGTGTAAACATTATCAAATACAGCATCATTATGAATATGGAAGATCCAAATCGTATGATGGCCCATACTGGTGGTATGATGGCACCTCAGGGATATGGTATGCCAGGACAAGATGATGGCCAAAATACCGGTAATGAGAATGAGGTGCGGAAACAGAAAGACATTGGTGAAATATTACAACAAATTATGAGTATTTCGGAACAATCATTAGATGAAGCCCAAGCTAGAAAGCATACGTTAAACTGTCATCGCATGAAGCCGGCATTGTTTTCAGTATTGTGTGAAATTAAGGAGAAAACCGGTGAGTGAAATTATGTATTACAACTAAAAATTTACTTTCCCCTTCTAATGAAATCCTTAAAAAATTTTATACCAAAAATTTTTCCTCACAATTATAACTATACATTAGTTGGCAAATTATGTGGGGCATCAACTGTATATATATTTAAAATTTATTAGTTATGTCAATTAGTTTTTTTACGAAGTTACTTACCCCATGTGGTGACTTTTTTTTAAAACAATGGATATGTAAAAAATTTGAGAATTTAGAAATTTTGTTAAGTGTGCCAAATTTGTTATGGGTTAGTATATTTTGGCGCCTCTTCTCATATAAAAAAATTTTAAATTGCCTATTTTACATTCTCGATTCATTTTCTTCACCTTTGTATTATATTAAGCATCTTAAGGTTTTATAAAGTATATAAGAGTCGAGCCAGTATTAATCATGACGTTTTAAGTTGTTTGTGTTGCTTTTGCGATAGCGTATAATAACCTTCAGCTAAGTAATTAAGTAATGTAAAGTTTTTCGTATTGTTATAAAAAAAATTAAGACAATAGTAACAGTAATAGTAATGGTAAAAAAGCTATACCTTGGTTTAAGAAACATGTTTACATAAAAGAGATGTGTAGTGGTTTTTATAGTCTAAAATAGAATTATATTAATCAAATATAATCTTCATTGTAACGACATGTGGGAAATACTAAATTTTTACGGATATATTGTATAGCAAGAAGAATTTTAGTTCGATTCATGATTCATTAATTTAAATCGATTTCGTATTCTTATTAAAAAAATAATAAAATGTTTGTATATGTAACAAACAGATACAAAAAAAAGCTGTTATAGAATATAAAAACGCCGATTTTTCATAAAATGTTATAATTAACGGTAATTAAAAATTAAATAGATTACACATTAGTTATTTATTGTCAAGTGCAATGATATGGATGGTGGGCATGTACATGCATATGGATACGTTGTTTATAATATCACGACATGGGTACTAATTAAACATACTATTGATTCAGTTGACCTTTTACTGAAAGAATTAAATAATGACTAATTCACCAACTTTTTTTATAGATATATTGCAAACTATCAATAAATGACTTATGAATTGTGCCAATATAGCAAAATGATGGATGACAAATATTGCCCTGTCACTGTGTTCAGTCATTCATATTTATCATATTTATGATGAAAGAAACGGGGGCAAAAGACCACCTATTTTAAGTCCTTTGTGTATTGCAAATAAAACAAAGCAAAATCTTAAAAGAAATTCACATAAATTGTACTAAATCCGTAAGTTGTACTGAATGAATCATGCAGTTAGGGGCGTGCTGATAATACTAGTTTAATTACAATTAACTGCAGGTTGATTTTTATAAAATAAATAAAATAATGAAAAACTGAAAAAGGAGAAAAAAGAAGTAAAAGAATTAAATATGCCTTAATGTTATATAACGAAAAACAGCGAACACATTTTCTCCTTTGCGAATTTTTATTTCCTATATATGTACGGATTAATTTTACTTGATTCGTCTATTTGTAATAACACTCTCTAACAACTGATGCGCATTGTTTCAACTTGTTATCCTCTACATCACCATTTAATTTGAATGCTGGTGACACAGGGTGTAAAAAGTTTAATGGATGTATGAAATATCCAGATGACTTTAATCAACAGATAACTCAAAATTAGTTTAAGACTACCTCTACAGTATATGCCTAAAGTTTCACTATGATGCTTTCACTTTATGTTAGTTCATTTTATTTTACATTTGCGTTTAATTTTCTTTTACTAAAAATCCTCCAAAACTTGCCCTTTATTTTGCATATATCTTATATTCTATCTTTATGTGCATGCCAATCGTAATTGATATTTAAATATTTATGTTTTATTAAAAGTATTCATCTTTTTAAATACATTTATTTGTGTGGGTGTGTTTTTAAACGCTAAATATGCTGTTTTAAATCTCTTTGTTAAAAAATTTCTTTGTTCAAAGATCAGCGTTGCCTTTCTACTTTTTCACTGCTGTTGCTTACTTTACATGTTTTACATAATAATGTACACAAGACGTGTAAATAGGTATTTCAAGTTAGTTTGTTGTTTGTACTAATTTTAACAGCATTTAAAATACAATACTTACAATACTTCTGAAGATTGTATACATCCAAGTGCGTTTTTTCTTTCATTATTTGAATTAGTCAATTGAACTTCGTAGGAGTTAACTTCTAAGTGACAAGTCATTCAGTACATTTATTTAAAAAAAATTCATATTTTGCCTGTTAACAATGCACTTTTAGTGCTCATATCTGATATCATTTTTGGAATATACCATCTAAATTTCAGAAGAACTTAATATTTTTATTTTGCAGTTGATCGGTGCCGCATTTCAAACAAACCATTACGTTGCTTATGGAAGACTCTTTAAATATCACTATATTAAAAATTGCTTATTTTCCATAATTTAAAAAAGCTCATTATATGGGAGAGTTTTAAAAAAATGGACCGGTTTGGAAAAAATTTTACAATTCTCCGAAAAAAATGATTTCTTTTTCAGAAATGGTCATGGAAATGGTTTGGTCCCAAACATAAGGTTTAGTATAGTTTGCCCAAAACACTTTCGACTATCAAATTTTCTTTACAATATCTGTACAATATTTGCTACTTTTAGTTTGACAATATTTATGCAAATATAGGGTAGTGAACCAGGCTCAAATTTAATTGGAAAATGATCGGTATAATGAAAGTCCTTTCGGGAATTGCAAATATCTGCAGAAAATTATATACTGTAGAATATAATTTCCGGAAGGTTATTTCCTTTTATTCTGCACTCTGTCTCTCCCCGTATTTCTTCTTCTCCTTCTTTAACTATATGAGTCTCTTCAAACGTGTAATCTAATCAGGTTGCGTTTGGCATTTGTTTACGTCTTTACTAACAAAGTTTTAAACGTGTATTCTTTGTTTAATGCTTACGCTTGTTTATAGGTTTTTTAAATTTTTTTTGATTTCATTTATTTTCTTTTTGCTTTTCTTTTGAATTAAGTATGTGGTAATGGTTGCGTGTGCTAGTGATAAAGAAAACTTTACACAATAGTCTCTTATCACATGGCCATCTCTCACTCTCCCTCTCTCCCACATATTAAAATTGTTAATGTAATGCAAAACTTACAGAAAGACAATTTTTGCGTACAATGTGCGGCGACAATGTGTTGCAAAAATTGCCGTTCTTATCTTATTGCTGATTGCTATTGTTGTTTTTATAAAATAATGTTTCAATAAGTAGAGTAGCTAGACAATTCTTACATTCTTGCAATATTCCATTTTAAAATGGTACATTAAACGTTTTCATTAGATGCGTTTTAATATCCCTTTTCGACTTATTGGTTTTTACACTTTTCATTCTATTTCTTCAAATATCTATTTTTTCTACCAGCTTTAAACTTATGTATTATTATGTATCTCGTATTCCTTAAGAAGAATGTTAAACTTAGCATTAACATTTGCTAGGTCCAATAACCATTTCTTTTATTAAATTTCTGGAAGTCTTTTTGCATATTTTCAAGATAATTTAAAACATAAACATTAACGTTTAATTTATAGTTTTAAAAGAGAAGTGAAAAAAATAAGTAAATGTGTATGCAAAAATTATACATGCAGAAATTTTTCATCTGCTCCCTTTTCATTTATAATAAATTTTATAATTTTCAACTATATCAGCATCATAGAGCATCATCATGCACATGCATATAAATGCTATCTTGAAATGCTGAAAAGTATAAAAAAAAAGTAAAAATGAAGTAAACAAAAATTGTTGAATGCATAAAAAGAAAGCGGTTTCCTAGACAATTTCAGCCGCTTAACTTAGAATGGAATTATGTACTTATCTCCCTACAGATATAATGTGCACTATTTTTCGTTTCTTAATAATCTCATATTATTTTAACTCATTTCACTTTTTCATATATTTGGCCATTCGATTATGTCAATTTTTGAATTGTGTTTTTTTACCTTATATTGTATATGAACTAAATAGGTGTACGCACAAAGTACGCAGAGTTGTTTCGCGTTTTTTTTATTATACTTGTGTTACGTTGTTTCATTGGGTGTATCAACAATATTCCTTCTTATACATTCACTTTATTTATATTGAAATTGTAATTGTAATTTCTTCATTGAATAATTTAATGTGTTGTTAAAGAAAAATGTTCTGTTGAAATTATTCTATAGTATTTTAATTTAAAAATATGCGAAAAATATTGCAAAGCTTGTATCGATGCCAACTATTAAACAGAAGGCTTTTAACACCTATCAGCCTACCTAAACTGAATTTACAGAAATATATATTTTCGAAATATTGTATAAAGCTATATAAAGTAGATTGGAAAATATGCGAAAACAAGTAAATACAGTATAGGCCGCCTATTGAATACTCTACATCACATTTTTATAAAGGAACATGCATAATCCTGACGTTTTGTTATAGAATAACTGATTGTAAAATAAGTCATATGCGACGCGATCGTAATAGTAATCTGATATCATCAACCAAGACAAGAATACAAATTTTTTTAGGAAATGGTTCTGAATTATTCTATACTCCTTCTAGGTGTTACATACATCCGCACAAAAACTCTGTGCCACAATTGGTATAGGGAATACAAGACCCTGATGTTTCATAAGGACCAATGTGATGCACTAATTCAGGAAATTCTTTACATTCCGATTTTTTATATGAGTATGGATTTTCCCTTAGCATCCTTTCAATCTTTTTTAAAAAATTTTCATTTTTTTAAACATAATTCGTTACGCATAAAATATTTTTTATTGTATCTATTTGTAACAGCATTTAATTTCGGTCTAAAACTTATCATTTGTATATAAAATTTCAGTAAAACAATACAAACCCATTACAATATATTAATGTAAAATATTTGGAACGTAATCTGATTATCTAAAATTAAATGGAGAAAAATATTCCTTCCATTTACAGTGTTATCAATTCGTAATACACAAGAGGAGGAGCCACCAGATCCACAATTAATGCGCCTAGACAATATGTTAATTGCTGAAGGTGTGGCTGGCCCAGAAAAAGGTGGTGGTGGTGCTGCAGCTGCTTCGGCGGCAGCAGCTAGTCAAGGTTTGCTGAATCAGTTCGCTAAAGTAATATTAAAATTTTCGTTTTTCCTCTTCTTGTTCCGTTTTTTCGACTGTTTGCTTGACTTCCTAAAGTAGGTTCATCTTTATCTATTGATGGGGCTGATAATGCTATCGAACATTCAGATTATAGAGCTAAACTAGCTCAAATTCGACAAATTTACCATCAAGAATTGGAAAAGTATGAGCAGGCGTGCAATGAATTCACAACACACGTAATGAATTTATTACGTGAACAAAGTCGTACAAGACCCATTACTCCTAAAGAGATTGAGCGTATGGTACAGATTATACATAAAAAGTTTAGTTCAATTCAAATGCAATTGAAACAGTCAACATGTGAGGCGGTTATGATATTACGATCACGTTTTTTGGACGCACGTCGAAAACGGCGAAATTTTAGTAAACAAGCATCGGAAATATTAAATGAGTATTTCTATAGTCATCTGAGCAATCCTTATCCCTCCGAGGAAGCCAAAGAGGAATTGGCTCGTAAATGCGGTATTACGGTAAGTGTAAGTACTAAATTAAGGGGCTTTTCTATCGTACTTTCCCTTTCTTTTCCATACAAGTAGTTCTTATCATTTTTTATTTTGTCTCTGCTCTCCATAATTTTCTTAAAACATTGTTTCCGATACCAGGCGTAGGCTAGCCATTGTCTGTTTCTCTACATATCATCCTTTTTCCTCTTTTTTTATTATTCTCAAGATGAATGGTGCTTTCTTAGCGAATTATAATTTACAATCTATAATTTAGTGAAAGTAATTATTGGCCGTTACGTTTCCTACATTTTTATGAAAGTTATATATAATTTTGTAGGAACTGTATATCGTAATAACATATATATACGTTATTAATTAATCAATGTGGGTACGGGGTAAATCTCCCTAATTTATGTGATTTTGTGATTGCGCATTTTTCATACACATAAAAAAAATGTTTGTGGTTTTACGTTTAAATCTAATAAAGAAAAAAACTTGAAAAAAAAATTGAAGTGTAAGTTGATATGGTTCATAGTTTAACAGTTTTATAAGTTCATATAAAAAAATGAAAAGCAATAACAAAGTGGAAGAAAATGGATGAATATGCGCCTAAATTCAAGAATTATTTATTCTACAAAGAAAACTGCGAATCCACGAGATCGTGAAGATTTAATAAGTTTTTAACACCTATTATCTTTACCCAAAAGTTTTAAATTCAAAATTCTCAATAAAAAAGGAAATAAGAAATTTCATGAAATCACATTTCATTGCTGGAATTAAAGAGGTAACAGAATAATAATTGCCAAACAAGATGCACATTTCTTTGAAAATCTAGATGTAATAAGAAGCTATACATTGCACCCTAAATTGTAGAAGTCAACTTTCGGATGGACTTGTAGTCTCCCTTTTACTGTTCCTATTAAATAATTCCCAAGTAAAACATCACTTCTAACTATAGATGTCAAATCGAGAAAAAAACGTATAACATTTATAAAAATATAAAACGTATAACATTTATAAAAATTATGGAATTGTGCGGAAAGGAAAGCATTCTTGCAAAGAATTATATGCCATCTCTACGTAATAGTATAGATGTTAATAATATAATAAATTAAGAAGTACAAAGGAAAAGAAAAAAATTGGTAACAATAGAGTAATTGGCTTATAAAATATGAAATTAAAAATGAATTTAGAGTTTTAGAATTATATATGAAAAAAGGTTTATCGAAGTATATTTATTCCAAAAATAATAGAATTTGTATATAGAAGCAGATATGGATGAAATTTTATACTCAACATTAGATTAATAAATAGCGGCAACGAAAATCAACGACTGGCGCATTTAATAGCTTAGGCAAATATCGTTTCAAAGAGGTTTCTAAGAAAGCTGAGAGAATTATGCTAATAAATGAAACCATGGTACATTATATATTTAGCAACTTGGGTTGAACTTAGTACTTTTTTTAAAACGCACAAAAAAAAGAAAATGCCGAGTTATTTAATTGTATAAATACTTACCTTATCAGAGTGGTGATACTTACTTTACAAGAGAGCGAAAAAACAGCATGAAAATATTTTTATCCCTCTATATTACAACCAGGTATCCCAGGTTTCAAATTGGTTCGGTAATAAACGGATTCGATATAAGAAGAATATTGGTAAAGCCCAGGAGGAGGCAAATTTATATGCAGCTAAAAAAGCAGCTGGAGCATCACCGTATTCAATGGCGGGGCCACCAAGCGGCACAACAACACCGATGATGTCACCGGCACCACCCCAAGATTCTATGGGCTATTCCATGGGATCGGGTGGTTATGATCAACAGCAGCCATATGATAATAGCATGGGCGGCTATGATCCAACATTACATCAAGATCTTAGCCCTTGAGGACGTTATTTCGATAATAAGAATTTTTAAAGAGGAGACAATGCGCAAAAACAAGTAAAACAAAAAAAATGGAAGAGACAAGAAGAGAATAATAACACTTGACCGATTTTTTGATTATAAAAGTTCTTAATTTCCGATTATCGTTGTTTATCTTGCACAAAAGTTTTCGTTTTCTTTTATTTTTGTGTAGTCTTTTTCTTGTTATTGTGACTTTATTGAAAAATTACTTTACTTTTGTTTTTATTTATTTGCCTCAAATTAGGCATTTAGTTAGTGATGGGAAAATGGAAAATTTTACTTTATTTTAATAAAGCAAATTAGGAATTTTGTCTGTAAGAATGTACCACATAAAAGGGATTGAATAAACAGTCAAAAAGGTGGACGAAAAAGAGTAAAAAAAATATCTAATATATGTACTGAATGAAAAGTAAATCAATTTTAATGGCAAGAAGAAATATTGATAAATGCAAAATTAATAAGAATTTCGAATTAACGAAACAAAAATTAACAAAATTACGAAACTCAACATGTATACGATAATTTTTTTAGAAATATAGAAATTAAAAAATATTGAAGTAAAAAAAAACATCAACAAACGGAGAAGAAATTAGATAGCTGGCAAAGAGAAAAATAGATAGTAAATAGAAACAAGCACAACATTTTTACTATAAAATCTACGAAATTGAAAAGGAATCATATGTATACAAATTGAAAAAATCAATTACAAATCGAGTTATACGATTGTGGACACTGCAGCATTAAGAACAAATATGAAACACGTAACATATATACTTATATATATATATATATATATATATATCATACAACATATTACACAAGCAAAAACCAGCAGTAAAACTGAAATTTTTTTAAATTATAACAATAATATAAGAAACAAGTAATGTAACATAACTTTATGCAATATAATTATATACACATAATTTTAATATTTTTAGAATATAGTTTGAGTGAATTAATAGAAACATAATGGCATATTATTTCTAATTTACAAAAAAAAAAAACTAAACGTCTGTTGCAATTTTGTATATGTCGTTTTGTGAATTTTTTTTATTGTTCCTCTTGTTTTACTTATTATTATTTAATTCTTTTTTGATCTTATGGTTTTATTTATAATTATTTTTGAATCAGTAGATTAATGTTTATCACCATATTTCTATTAAAAATTTCTGTTATGTTATGTATCTTTATAATAATAATTTTCTAGAAGTGATCAATTTCGTAATGTTTTCATTTTTATTTCTGTTTAATTCTAATTTAATTTTCATTAATACTTCCTTATCATTGTTCTGCAGATTCTTGCGTTTATGTGGCCATAGCAATTATTGCTTTAATATTTGTGTTGCTTAAAAAAACAGTAAAGAGAGGAATAAAACTCATGTATACGATTCGTAACTAAATTAACATAATATTTGAATAGAAAACAGTAAAAACAAAGATATTATAAAAAATTAAATAAATTAAAAAAAAATATTTGCATTCAAAAACGTTTTCTAAAAACAGAAGAGAAAAGGCAAAAATTTAACGAATAATTGTAAAGTTATATTTTTATGAACTAAAACTAACCCAGTAGTCACCAATATATATATATATATATATATATATATATATATATATATATATATATATAGTAGATGTTTCAATAAATTCACAGCGAGACACTTGTCTTAAAATTCTGTTTCATGAACTTATTAGACAATCTGGTATATGTGAAGGCAATGTTTCTGTTTGCTTATAAAGAAAAATCACAAGTAATAAAAGATTAAGTTCAATAAATAAAATATACCTACATAATTACGAAAACTTTAAGAATTAATAAATAAAGAAGGCAAATCGAAGTTTTAAAATAATTTAAGGAACAAGCGCAGGAAGCGTCGTATGTTTGACTGTAATAAAAAGAAGGTATAAATTGCAGATTTTTATATCTACAATGCAAATTGAAAATGATAAAATACGAACGTAAGCAAATAAAAATTAGTACAGTAGGGGCAACTGGTGGTAATTAAAGTAAAACTCTATATATAACAAATCGTTGTAATCGAAGTAATTGGAAAAGCAATAAGCAAAGCAAAAAAGATGAAAACCTTTTGCTTGTGCGGTTAAGGTATTAATAATTAGTAAATAAATGAAATGAAAATGGAAAGTAAGGGAGTAGAAAATAAATGCAGAATGTTTAAAAGAAAGAAATATGGCAACATAAGAAACAAATGTGGATAAGAGGTGTATAATAAAAAACCAGAAATCTTAAGAAATCGGAGTATGTAGGATAATGAGTTATAAAACGTATGAAAAATAGCAGCAACCATAAAGCGGAAAAGAAATGAATAAATCACAAAAGAATCATTTTATTGGGAAAGGATTTTAAAAAACATACTTTGTAAAAAAAAAGGACACAGTGCTAAAAGAAAAACGCGTTTAATAATTATATTGTATGATATAATAATGTTATATTAGCAAACAGAATCTTTAAATATTAAAATAAAATTTATAGTTCTCCGAACACTAATACCAAATATATGCCGATTACTCCAACTAATATTTGTTACCTACATATAATTCTTGTGTTGCTTACTTTATTGATGGAAATAGAGAAGATTTCTTTTTACCATATTCATAGCCATGTTAAAAGAGCAATGAAATGAAATCGCTGAAATTCGTAAACTAAGAGTAATAAAATGAAGCGACGATATCTTAACATGATGGTATGAAATTGTAAATTTTTATATGACGCTCTTCAATGATCGAGATTGTATACTAATAAATGTTTAAAAAATACCATATTACAATAAAATGGGTTTATTTAAAATTTATTTTTAATTAGAGCAACCTAAAAAGTTATTTTCTCCTGAGTATGAGGGACTGAACAATTATGGAGGATAGTTGGAGCTTTTAAAAATAATGCGCTCTTTAATTGAAAGAAAATTCTCAGTTCATGAGGGGAAAAGAAAATAAGAGAGCAAAAGAGTACAAAGATCAACCATATAAACCTCGTATTGACTTTATTATTTGACTTTAAGATAAATTGGCGATATGTTTAAAGCTTAGTAACAATTAAGTTGCTGAACGTTGCATTGGTTACAAACTTTTGGCGTCGTGTGCGGTATTATTTATTTGGATAAAAAAAGGAAGAAAAAAAGTGAGTCGAATGACTTTTTAAGTCTTTAATTTCTTTCTGAAATGAAATAAAAATAATACATAACTATGATAAAGGAGAGGGAGGGAGAAAACGAGATTAAGCAAAATAGAGAGATCAAAATTATGCATAAATGTATATAAAGAAAGGTGCGTATACTACAGCATCAAATCGGACGATGGAACAGAAAAAACTTCTTAAAAATGAGACAAACATAGAAATAGATAAATAACAATCAATCAAAATTATAACCAAGTAAACCGACGAAATAAAAAGAAAGAACGTAAAGAAAATATCTGTATATCATTTGGAAGTGTGAAAAGGAAAAACAAAATAAAAACGCGGTCACAAGGAAATCAAATAAAAGGTGATTATAAAATATATTATATGTTATTCCCTTTCCTAAAAAAAAAGGGAATGCAACAAAATTAACTTGTAGAAAATTTCATATAAGTTGTAATTGTGAAAAGATAGCGAAAAAAATATGCATAATGAATGTTGAAAGCAAAGAAGACTTAAGCAAACAACTTGCGTGGCAACTTAATGTATATATACACATACAATGCATGAATGCATAGAAAAGGTTGCATTTTGTTGTATTTATTTTCTTACTCTTCTTCTACATCTTTTTTTAAATCGGAATTATATATTTGTCAAATTTAGTAAACGGTTGTATATACATAGAAGAGAAGATTGAAAACAGTATAAAAAATGTTTTTTATTCTTACGACATAAGCGCCATTTATTCTTAGCTGTTTCTTTTTATTATTATTATTATTGTTATGCTGTAGTATTTTTTGAAGAGCCTTAATCGAATCGAATCGCGTTGTTTTGCCTGTACTTTGCAATTTGTTTATACATAATATAATTGTGAGAGTTTATAAATATATACATAATATGTGTATAATAATGTAATGTATAATGTAAGTACATATGAAGTTGTGTGTTTGTTTGTGCATTAATATTGATTACAAAGCCAGCCATCTTAACAAAATGTTGCTTTTGGGTTTTGCTTTTGCTTTTGAAAATGCCACTGTACATAAGGTGTGGTATTATTTCAAATTCTCTGCGCATGTGTGTGTGTGTGTGTGCGTGGCATGTTCGAAATGAAGAAAAGGCCAAGAAGAATGACAAAATACTTTTTTAGTAATATTTTGGTTAACAATTCACGTAGTTGACATATACGCTCCGTTTGGAGGTCCAATTTATATTAAAAGTTTTCCCTGTGCCCTTGGATGTTAAATACTTATGTATATACGTACGTTTGAAAAAATTCCAATAAATGATTTGCATTACTAACGCAAATGATGAATAGTAATTTGTGTGGTGCGCAAAATAAACCTTATAGAAAGGAGGAGGAAAGTAGCTTTTCACTTCAATTATTACAATCAATCATCTACATCACTTATGGTACAAACTATAGTATATATGTGCAAATGCATGTAGCACTCAGAATCAATTATTGTACATTAATTTAACCATACTTATCTATTCAAAATGACTTTCTAAATCGATTTAAACTTCTAAATAATAAACTTTTCAAAACCATATAAAAATAGACCTTTGTTTTTTGGACTTGCAGTGTACCTAGTTAACTTTTTAATAACATTAAATAAAACAATGTAGATTATCAGAGCTTTGATCTTAATTTTTTACTTAACATGTAAATTTTAACTTCATAACTTAATATACGTGTCGTAAAAATATTAAGTAGAACTTCCAATATTTAATAAAATTTGTGTGATTATTTTAGTACAGTTTTCTTATAAATAACATAATACAATCTAAGTAGATTAGATAGAAAATGTAAGATTTGCATTTGCAGGCAATTCAAGGCGAAATAGATTCTAAATATTTTAACAATAGTTTTAACAAAAGTCAACGAATTCTCGCATTGAAATTACTTTATCAGAATTTGTCAATAAAGGATTTATAACCTTTATGTTTGCGTTACATTTTATAAAAGCATTTCATACAGATACATTTCAAAGAGTTGCTTGGAAAAGTGTGTCTGATAAGATTCATATTTAAAAAAATAAATTAAATTAAGTATTGGTGTTTTTCATCTTCTTTTTTTTGTACAATTTTCAAAAGTGACGATTTGTTAACATTTTCTTAATAATATGAACAACATTGGCTGAGTGTATTAGTTTATTGTTTTTTCATTTCAATTCTTTCGCGATATACTTTGATTTATTGTAAGAATTTCAAAGGCATTGAACAAATATTCATAAAAGCCTTGAATATAAAAAGTAGAAGGCAAAGGTGGATAAAATAATTAACAATGATTACCATGGAAAACAAACAAAGAAACAAATCAATATATAAGTAATAATTTTTAAAAAAATTCGCGAAATTTTAACAGAAAAAACATAAAATAAGTACGTGATTCATCAAAAAATGAAACAAAAAAGTGAATTTTTTAAAAAAATGTTCACACACCAATTCATTCAAACTAACATTAAATTTTGAGAGAGGGATTTGCTTTTGTGCCTTTTTTTATATTCTTGTTATTTACTTGAAATTTTTACTTTTTTAAAAATTTGCTTTTATGAAAATTTATTTTAATTAAGTGCGCTTTTATGAGATTCGTAAAAAATCCATATTCAGGTCAAAACGCTTACAGTGTAATGCTGCAGCGGTGTTTAGTTTTTTATCAGATAATTTTTTTTTGTTTTTTGTTAAAAAAAAAAAAGAAAAGATCTCTTGCACACTTGCCATTATTATGTTGCCAACAACAACAAATTACCTACGTTTGGAACATGTTTATTCTCAATATAAACAACAATAATAATAAAAATAATAATAACAACCACATAATCATAATAGTACATGAAAATAAATCCGACATTTTTCTTTTGTTTTTTGATTGTTTCTTTGTTTTTCAAAAAGCTGAAATATTTTTTTTCTTCTTTTTTAAAGCTTCCAACATAACGAGTTAAGAAATAACCGGAATTTTTGATTGTTTTGTACTTTTTAACCGTTTCATATGCAGTACATTAATCAATATACTAAATTAAATATGTACACACACTATAGATATATATATATATATATATGTATATATATGTACATATGCTGATACGTATATTTATATGTTATAGATATACTGTATGCACATTCCTTAATATTAATATATTTAGAGGTTTTCTTGTTTGTTTATTAGCATTGATTGCTGCACTGGCTGTATAATGACCCATTTTGTTTCTGCTTTTCTTTGAAAATTTGCTTGTTGATTTTTCATTTATTTACTTACCTTTTTTGTATGGAAATTCCATAAAGTTTTCATATATATACCGATAAATGGCATGTTATCTATGTGTGTTTGTTTGTTACATTCAATTAAAGCAAATTTAAGAAAATTAAAATTTATATAAATTTTTTTGTTTACAATTTTCCATTTGAATTGAATAAAATATTAAATTATCGTGCGTATTGTGCAAACTGTATGACATATAATCATTATATCAGTTTAGTTTTGGACCTCTTTCCGATGGTCTTAAATGGGGTAAATATTTTCGTATTACATTGTACGTAATGCTTTCATTCGACTGGAATTAATGCCAAATAATTTGTCTTAGTTTTTGGAATGAAGAAAATATGACTATACAGTCTGATAACCTAATCGATTAGGAAGTACTTCAAAAGCATTATTGCAAGTAATGTAATAAAATGAGTACAAAGCAGATCCCTACATTGTCGTTTCGTTTTTGTTGACTGATGTTTGTAAAAATACAAAAAAAAGAAAACTACCTAATTGTGAAAATGCTTTTAAGGTTAAAATATTTGGTTAAACATAGACACAGCATTTCTTACACCTTTTAGGCATACGCATAACTTTGTTGGAAAAGTGGGGTGCGAAATCAATAACAACAAAAAAGAAGTATGTACATATAAAATGATTATTATATTTTGTAAATAATGTAGAAGTAAAATTAAGTAAAAAAAGGGAAGAATATATAATAAATAAAATTTATTGCGGTTTGTTATAATCGCAACAACAATAACACAACAATGTTAATAAATTCATAAGTTCATCAATAATTCAGTAAATAAAACTGTATAGTGCAGCAATCACAGGAAATTATTACACAAAAACAATTACTAAAAAGGGAAGAAAAAGAAAAAATATCCAAACCAAAAAAAAGACGCCAACAAACGAAAAAGTTTATGTTAGGTTTTTGCGAAAATCATTTCGTATATTTTCTCAATAACTGTACACAAGAGTAAAGTAATTTTTACACTAGTATAATGTTGCCTTAAGCGTAGCTCGACTTCGTCCATCTTCATTATTAAGATAATTTGTCATGGTCGGTTATTTAAAAAAAACATATTTCTCAAAACCTATTTCTACTTCCGAAAGAAAGACACAATTGTGGGAATGACAATATATACATTTGGAAACAAGTTTGTCACTTCAGTCTTTTGCTTTGTCTGCTTTTTTCCCTTTTATCTATTTAAATTAATGATAAGTGCTATGGAAAGTTTTTTCACTTTTAAATGAACAAATAGATTTCTCTGTGGGTCTATGGCTGGTAGTTGGTGATTACTGAACTCCAAGTAATAATTTTTTTGTAAAGCTGAAAATATGTGTTATATTTAGCCTTAAAATTATCTTCTCGCCTGAGGAAGAATATGGAAAATTTTCCATAATTGTGTGCCTCAAAAAATTTTTCTCTGTTTTTAATTATATGCAAATTTAAAAGTAGAAGTCTGTGTTTTACTTCTTATGTCGTTCTTGTTATAAATTTTAGCTGCTAAAATTTTGCTGGAACTAATAACTATTTTTTTTAATTGTTTACAATACTTGCTTCTGGTTTTTTTTCTTTTGTTGACTGTTTTCTTTTTGCATATATATTGGTTTTTTTATAGAAAAGAAAAAGAAAGTTATGCATACATATATACATACATACATACTTTCAAATATTTATAACTAAACTGTAAAATGAAATGAAATGTGAAATAAATTAAACAAGTGAGAAAGTTACATTTGGCTAGGTTTAAATCTTGAATACTCACCACACATACACCGTAACATTACGATTCAAATCCTGTTTTAGGTTTTCAGTAACAAATAGAAAACATAAGCATAAAAAAGTGAAAAATTGATGGTATACTAATTTGGGTGTTACAAATATAATGACAAAATGAATACAGCCCATCCTTTGAGTGGTGGGTAGTAAAATAAAATAAAATACAAACAAAGTCTAGTTAGGGCCTTTCATGGTAGTCATTTTACATATATTTTTCCATACAGAACTATCTATGTATACATATATATAAATGTATATGTATGTCTGTGTGCGCACGTGCATATGTAATCAAAGTTTATCCCATAAGCCAAAGTAGAATCCCACATCAATACTTTCTTCTTAATTTCTTTGTCAAAAGCAATCATCTCCCTTTTTGTACCATCCTCTCGATCTCACACTCTTTCTAATGGGATTGTGATACTGCCAACACATTAAATTTAGAGATAAATATATAAAGTTGATATATTCATATCAATTTTTTTCATTTCTTTTCTACATATTTCAATGATTGGTATATTAGCCACGATCGGCTGCTACTTCTACTGCCGCTACTTCTAATTCTGTTGTTGTTGTTATAAAACTTTTTGCACGAAAGGAATTCAACTATGCTTAGGTTGGAAAAAGTGCCCTACACATGAACGTGTAGCATTTTTTAATCATATGAGACGGTAAAATTTTACTTAAGCACAAAAAAATCGCTTTCAGGCATTTTGTTATTGTTGTTCGTCTTTTTTTCTTTCTGCTTTTCTTTTGTGTTGTAGTACATTAACAAAACTGATATTAACAAAAAACAATGAATGATTATAAAAACAAAGTAAAAATTTTATGCTCAATTGACGTCGGCTTGCATCCACCTTTGTCTTTTGAATAAAAATGAAACATAAGTATTACATTTTTAGCATTCACATTCGATTTATACATTTTCACTTAAGAAATTTTTTTTTACTTAGTTAATATTCTTTATTTGCTTGCTTGTTTCTGTATCTTTGCTGATTTAATTGACAGGCCCCTTAGACCCATGGCCTTTAATGCAGATTTGAAAAACATATACCTTGTAAACATTCGCTTTATTTAATTCTTTTGATTTTAACTTTTAAGTTCACATAACTTCATAGGCATTAAAAATTAAGTCTCGGTTAGTTGGCCAATAAGAGATGAAATATATTAATTAAAATGATTAACGAAAGTTTTAAGATTTCAATATGTTTTATATTTTGCTTTAAATTTTGCAATAATAGCAGTTTAATCAATTGGTTAATAATGGTGTTAACTAGAGATCAACATTACCGTATCATAATCCATCATACTCAATCAGTATCTGAATGCTAATAAAAATGTTATAATAATAGCAAAAAGCAAGTAATAATTGAGCATGCAATTTCATACCAAAAGAAGAGCAGAAGAAAAAGTAAAAGTAATACGCCTGATTGCTGCTTCTCGGCATGCATGCCTTCTATTTTATACGCCTTCTTTATTAAAATACAAACTTTTGCTATAATCATCATAATTTGATTCATGGAATAGAAAATTCAATTTCAATTTCTATAATAATTAAAAAGCATAATTAACTTCTTAATTTAACGTAACAGGTGGACAAGAGGTAGAGCGAATATAATTTAACATAATTTTCATAAAATAAATATAAAACATAAAATAAATTTTCATGTATGTATAAACCTCCTCGAAGAATTTAAGGCCTTTATTTTAATTTTATGAATTCTATGAACTACTGCAAAGTATTATTTAGAACTTTGAAGCTGATATTCAGCATGACTGTATGAACCAACACGCAAGTGTTCTTTTTTTCTGCCTATAAAACCAACATTATTGAAAACAGGTGAGATCAAGAGATATATCGATATAACGCCTTTTTGTAGAATGCGTTTTTTACGACAAAAAATTTGTAAGAAAATTTTTAACTGATATCAAGGCAAAATGCAAAGACATTAAGTACTCATGTAAAGTTCGATTCAAATAGATATAACCTATTGAATAGTCGACTATATTTATAATATTTTCCCTTATTTTTCTATAAATTTAATTTGGCTAAATTTAAATGACTAAGCATATAAATGGCTGAGTAAGTGAATGACAGATTGTCATGCTATACATAAATTTATTACCTTATAACATTTTATAAACTTGTCTCCCATTATTTCATTTATATACATATATATTGTACACCACACATTCACGCGCACACACACGAATATATAAGCACACACATTGTAATTATTAAAAACTTAAGGTTTTTTCTTTTGTTGTACTTCTCTTTATTTCTTGTGAAAAGATAAAACTCTTTCATTTTCTTATGATTTCTGGTATTTTGTTGTTACTTGCATTAATGGTTAATATTTTGATATCGTTGACTTTTGCCAAGTCTGGGATTTTTTTTCTTGTAAAATTACTTTTTTTTGTTTTGTTGTGGAAAGAGAATTGTTGTTGTGAAATCCTTTTTCTTTACAAAGTAGAGATAAAGATTTAAATAAAGAAAAGATTTGCATTTTGAAAAATATTTTCCACTTTGCGTTAAGTTTTAATTGTGTTCCCATAAGTTTTGATAAATTTCTATTCATAATGACGATGTGTGTGCTAATGTTGCCTAACGTTTCTACCAAATATGTTAACTTAGTGTCACAATTCTTATCATTTAGGGAATCTAATATATGTAAATGAACAGATGTACTTAGCTTGGCTGTTGCATCACAAATTGTACAACTTTACCTAAGTAAAGTGTTATTGCAATTGTTATTAGTTTACATTTTCAAGGTAAAGCAACTATACATATTATAATCGGTCAATGCCAACTATTAAATACTCTATACTATACTTTTTTAAGGGAATTCCACATAAACAACTATTGTAAAATAAGTTCTGGTAAAAAGTGTGATCGTAATAATACTTCAATATTATCCTTAATTATTCCCTAGTGTCTTTGAATTGCGGTATGTATACTAAATTAGGCAGACAGGCTCAACTGATTTTGAGTCAAACGTCATAGTAAAATATGGGTGCATCTCAAACCCTTCTACATATTACGCCCAAACACATAGTACCCATGGTACAATTAGTGGCAAAGGGCATAAAAAGGTCATGATACATACGTTCATTCATCAATGTAATTATATGCAATTTTATATCACATAATGAATACATTGTGCATGCATGCATACATTATTGATTCGTATATTATACACTGATAAAATTATCGTAGGTTTTATTACATTATGCGATTTTTGTATATATGTGTGTGTGTGTGTATGTTCAAGTGTGTTCTCTAGGTATTTTTACAACGTATTTTTTTATGTATATCATGTAAAGGCGTGAATGAGTATGTGTGTATGATAATAGTGTGCGTGTCATATTTAATTAAAAATATTTTCTTATTGAAATTGAAAGGTTTTAAGTGTACGTGGTATTGTACGTGTATCTATGTACCATTATATGTAAAGTGATGCATACAGTGATAATATTCATGCCAAATCCTATTGTATTATATCTCCTACATCATACCAACATTCGTCTGTCTATTGAAGTTACTAGCACTCCCATTAAACAATGAAAATATATGAGCTTCAAGATTATACTCGAAGAATATTATTAAGCTTGATAAGCAGTGTACTTACAACAACAGGCAGCTGTTACGCTAAAAAAATTATAATAGTAATACTGTTGAACATAAAATGTTGGACTCTCTGTAACATGACAATGTCGTAGCGAAAAGCTAACAAGGTAATATTAATACTAAAAAAAATCTCTTCTTAAAGATTATTTTGAATCATCTAATACGATCAAAGATTAATTGAAATCTCTCAAGAACGGACAAATTTTATTGTAATTTCAATAAAATAAAAATATTTATGAATGAATGAACAAAAAAAAGAAGTATTATAAACTTAAGTAGCAACAATAACATTTCAAACCTTAATATCTGTGAGGTAAAAAATAAAATGCTGCACAATACTATGCGATTCGGAATCCATTTAGCAAATTTTTAATATTAAATCATTCTCGAGTTGTAAAATTGATGTGCAAGTGAAGGGAAATGTCAATCAACCGCTTAATGAATTAAAATTAAGACGAAGAGGTACCAGTTTTGTCTTTTTTGTGTATGCACTTGAATTTCTATTGATTACAATATTGATGTTATTGTACCTTTTGTAAATATCGCACATTTAATTAAAAAGAAATTATTTTGGTACCTATGTGTCTCACTGGCCTTGTACAAAAATCAGAGGCAGGCAGATAGAAAAGAGAGACAGAGTGGCAGACATAGAAGAGTAAGAGTAAGAAGTGATTACACTAAAATTGAGATTTGATGAATTATTTTATTTTACATATACAGTTTTTCTATTTTAATTTCATTTTTCCAAAAGAATTCATTTTTTATAGGTTGTTCCTTTTTTTACATACCACTATCAAATAAACAAACAGAATGTATTTGTAGTAAGTAATATTCAAAGGCAAGCTATGAAAATTTTGGAATGCGGTCAAACTTTTTTTTTTATTTGTATGTTGCATGGACTGTTTATAGTGAAAGATCAAGTCAAACCAAACCAGGAAAATTAAATAACGCGATATCTGGTTAACAGAGAAAGAGGGAGACAGAGAGAGAGAGAGAGAGAGAGAGAGATAGACCTTTCATGCACTTTACTTTGTATAACGTTGCACTGCATTACACAATTGGTCTATTTTGTTATGACTTTTTGTTTACTTTATTGTTTTATTTATTTTGTTTTCAAAGGAAGCTGTTGTTGCAGTTGTTGAAACATATGAATTATGTTTCCTCGAGGTACAAAAAATAACCAAACAAAAAATTTTTAATCTTTCTCTATGTTTTTCATATTTTATACATATATAAAGTGTCCACTAGCTTATCCAAAGTTATTGAATTCTGAATGCGCACGTTCAAATGACAAACATGTAAATTTAATTACGAATATAAATCAACAATACAATATAACATGATTTCTGCGAAAAAGCTGAATTTAGTAGTAACAAGTGAGTCTGTTTTTTTCTGTGAAGTTAAAATTGTTTAACCATATGTCACTGTTTTTACCAAAAGTTTACTGTAATTTGATGTGGTCTTGTTTGAACTGTAGCCTCTTGCCATTTCAACAAATAAATAAATTTGAATTAAATCAAGCAACAGGTTGTTGAGTTCTAACACAAAAATATTTTGGTTATGTTCATCATTATTACAGTTGTTGTTATGGTCAAGTAGAAGAATAATTGAGACAATTAGAAAATAGGGAAAAATATGAATATCGATAAATTTGGATCAGTTTTGCATGAGATAACGTTATCTTAACCATGACAACTTCTCATCATTATTTACATTGTACATTGTATGGTACTTATTCAATTTGTACTACTCGAATACTTTTGAAAACTATTTGAAAATCGGTGAGGAAGGAACAGTAATATATTTTTTTCCATATCTCATAAAACATCAAATTTTGAAAAAATAAGTTGTTTATTATTGTGAGTAGTAATCTGTTGTAAATACATATCTCTTGCTTGATTAATTATAGAAATTTTTCTTTTGATACTGATATTAAATCAAGTTAATCGGAAGGGTGTTCAGTATTGGCCTGTTACGCTCGAGCAACCATTTTACTTATATTACCAGACTTTTCTTGTATTGGCTTACCCCTGGGTAAATAATGTTTGCGAGTAAATAGTAATATATAACATACTAATAGTACCCACCTGAACAGGTATGCTCGACCTGTTGTAGAGAATAGTCGTAGAGCAAATAAAAAGAAAATTTCACTGATATACACAGACTCATTCAAGTTATGGAGTTTATATGAAGGCACAAATTAAATGTTTAGTTTTTGACTAGTTAATCGGCTTGTTGGTTAGATTACTGTCACGGTTATTGGGTTAGCTAGTTCGTTTATAGTTTACTAAGTTAAAAAAAGTCTCAATTATGGTAAAGTGAAATGTTCATAAATAAGTTAAATAGTTGACTAGTAGTTAATTTCCATAAACAGTAGCAATAAAAGATATTAAACATAAAAACATATACGTATACATAGAAAGAGATAGGTATAATATTATAAATGCCGTCTTTTTATTTGCAAAGTGAAATAGTTGATACGTATGTGGTATGTGTGTATGCATATGGGTACATAAGTTGAATAATTGGAATGTTCATTGCAAAGAAATTTTCAATACAGTATAAATTGAGTTATGACGAGCAACAAAATATATATAAAATTTTTTTTTATAAAGAAGGTGAAAGTTGATTACAAAGACAAAGAGATAAAGACACATACAAAAAGAGAGAAAACAATCATCAATAATCGAGATAATGATGAGCTCCTCTTTTTGTACAAGCACAATACATAGAGCATGTAGAGATAATTACAAAATAAGACAAATTAAAATACACAGTCTAATTTTTATATGAAATTTTTACTATTAGGTTTTTGTCATTGTCCTTCTATTTGTGCTAAATGTTTTAGTTGTGTATTTTTTATATTGTTAATGAAGTATTACTTAATTGCTTTCAACAACTCATGCAATTGGCTTATTGCAGCAGAAATTGAAGAATATTAAAACGCTTATTTAGTAGTGCAATGTATGTATAAAAGAAATTAATAATCTGCATCGTTTTAGTTGTAAACCCACAACTAAATTGAATTGCTAAAAAAAAGCAATTCAGACGTAAAAACTTAATTACTTGACTTCTTTTATCCATGCACATATCTATTATTATATGCATACAGGTGTCTTTCAGTATGCGTTCGTTTATGGGTATACATTTAACGTACAACTTTTTAATCTTCCTTATATAAAATATATTATATTTTTATTACAAATAACATTTTTTATATATTTCATTTCATTTTTTTTTTCAGGCAGCAGTCAACAACTAACAGACGATTATCATCATCATGTTGCATTTTAAATGAGAAATATTTGCTAATTTGGTATATGATATTAATAAGATAACGACAACATTGATAACAACATCTCAAAACATCAAATTTGAGAATAATTTGCAATTTTGCATAAAGTAGCCATGGAATGGTCTGAAGGTGATTTGGTGTGGTTTGATCCAGGCGTCGGTCATCCCATACCCGGTGAAATCCAAGAAGTTCATCGTGCTGCTCAAGTTATCGTTGTGCAGGCGGTTATTAAAAGCAAGGTAAATTTATCATTATAAAGATATTTTTACTTCCTTTCTAAGACTAAGATTTCAAAACAATAAAAACTTAATAAAACTGTTATTATATTTAGTGAAGATTTACTAGATGGAAATTACTTAGAATTATAATAACCATTCTTTAGTGCCTCTTGGACCCTAAATCCATTAAGGTAGTATTTTTTACCTTGTTTACATTAATAGTAAGCATCAGTCGAAAGATAATTTCACTTAGCATATTCATAAAATATATGGCATAATTAAATTATAGAAGAAATCAACAAATAAATTAGTTTTAAACGTAGAGTTGAGCTCGATACATCAAATATTAAAAACAGCAGAATGCTCACATACACGGGCAGACATGCCTAAATTGATTCAGAAGTTTCTATTGATCAAGAACGTATATACTTTTAGGAGTTACAAACTTAATAGTAAAATGGACATACCCCCAACTTATGGATGGTGGATATAATTAATAAAACAAGATTTAATGCATACAAATGTTCATATGTGTGTACGCATTCATATCGCAAACATTGCACAAGAAATCAAAACAATGAAAATCTGGTATAAAAGGTTTGTCCGTAATATACATTACCATTGATCAAAGGCAACTATACACTATGACTTGTTGTTGCATTGTAAGTGTTTCTGAGAGTAAATCGATCTAATCAAAACAAGCATTCTGGTTAAACAAGATCATGACGACAGCAGCAAGTGTAATTTAACAAAACATTATAATATTTATAAATATATAACTATCTGCGCTTATGCATATAATACTATAAGTATTGATTCGGGAATCAAAAAATGCTGGATGTGTATAAATATATATACAGCAACTGAAAAAATGAGTGATCAAGTTATAAATGTAAACTTTGACCTAAAAGCAAGTGCTCTAAAGTTTTGTTTTGTTGCACTAGAGTTGGTCATTAGAATTGAAGTTATAAATGTAAATATTATTGGCACATTGTTTCTTAAATGCATTTTCTGTAAAATCAGCATAAAAGAATAATTTATAAATTAGTTTACGAAATTTTAACACTTGATCAAATATATTGAACAAATTCTTCTTTAAAACATAAAACTTAGGTAACTCCTTTGTAAAACAGAACACTTATGAGCATTGCACATTTTCATTCGAAACCATCTCAGCATTGTGGTTCAATTACTTCTACTTCTGCAAGTGTAATGTCTAGTTTTAATATAGTGTAATGTAGTTTTAATATTCTGTAACGTTTCTTATCTTTGCGGCGTCAACGTCTTCAAATTATTGATGATTTTTCTATTGGTGAAAATTATTGCTTCAATTACAAGCTTGTAACGGCATTGAACCTAAAAGCATAACAACGCGTCATTCTCTGTACGTTAAAAAACTAATAATGTTGTACTATAATGCGATAGCTAAACATGCTTGTATTGTTGCGTTATTTACTTTTTATGCGCACCACCCAGAGGTTGGTCAAATGTTTGTAACACCCAAAAGAAAGCTTCGGAGTTTATTGATCAGTATTAAATTCTGAATCGATTTAGGCATGCCTGTATGCATTATTAAAGAAATATAGAGTTCAAACTTCACAGAAACAACGAAAAAGCACGCATACCATACAACGTAAACTGAGAATGCCTCGTTTTTTAAAGCAAAATTTGGTGGTGTTATTTGTAAACTACAAAAGATAGAAAGCTGAAATTTTATACAAGTAGTAAGGCTTTTGGTCTGCAATAGCTGTCCAAAAATCATGCAATTCGTCCACGCTTACGGAAAATTTTACAATTCAAGTTTTTCACTTTTTTATGTTTACGTTTTCTATCTACTACTGAAAGACTGAAACTGGATCGTAATATAACCATATATTGGTCGTTGGTATCCAAGATTTGACCCAAGCCAAATGTAATTTTCTTGTTCATATTATATTTATTTCTCTTTCTGTCAATTGTAAAAAGTACATTTCGCTTATGGAATTGCATTTTTTTTTTATCAGCCACAAACGTTTGCTTTACAACCAGGCGAAGGCAGTTTGGGACCAAGACAAGATCTTGGCAATAGCGGTGTTGAAGATATGACACTATTAGACGATTTACACGAAGCTTCCCTTTTATGGAATTTGCGCTTACGATATGACAAAGGTTTGATTTATACTTTTGCTGGTAGTATTTTAATAGCGGTCAATCCATATAAAATGTTTGCGGATTCTTATGGTTTGGAAGTGGCTAAACAGTATGCTGGCAAACCGTTAGGGATTATGCCGCCTCATTTATTTGCCATAGGAGCCGCTGCACATGCATCATTGCCCTCATCTCAAGTAGTGGTGATATCGGGTGAATCGGGTTCTGGAAAAACGGAATCAACTAAATTAGTAATGCAGTATTTGGCTGCCGTTGTACCAGGTGGTGGCTCAGCGTCAGCCGTAATAACAGAACAAATTTTAGAAGCTGCCCCTTTGTTGGAGGCATTTGGTAATGCTCGTACTGCTCGAAATGATAATAGTTCACGATTTGGTAAATATTTGGAAGTCTATTTTAAAAATGGCGCTATTGTTGGTGCCAAAATAACTCAGTATTTACTCGAAAAGTCACGAATTGTTACACAAGCTCCTGGAGAACGTAATTATCATGTATTTTATGAAATGTTAAGTGGTCTATCAGAAATGGAACGTAGTAAATATGGCTTGCTGGAACCTGATAAATATTTTTATTTAAATCAAGGAGCTATTGATTATGCACCAGGCCGTGTAAATTGGGCATCTTTACAAAGTGCTATGCAAGTGTTAGGTGTTACAGAAGATGAACGTGAAGGTATAATACGAGTTTTGGCTTCTGTCTTACATTTAGGCAACATTTATTTTCATCGCCGTCAATTGCGTCATGGACAGGAGGGTGTTGAGGTAGGTTCTGATGCGGAAATTAAATGGGCTGCTCATCTGTTACATATATCTGCTGATGGTTTACATCGTGCTTTGACAAGTCGTATAACAGAGGCACGCTCAGAACGCCTTCATACACCACTTGGTATTGATCAAGCCTTAGATTCACGCGATGCATTTGCTAAAGCCCTTTATTCTGGTCTTTTTAATTGGCTAGTCTCACGGATTAATTCAATTGTACAGAAAGGTGGTACACACGATGCACATCGCATTTCGATTTTAGATATATTTGGCTTTGAGGATTTGGCTGAAAATTCTTTTGAACAATTATGTATCAATTATGCCAATGAAAATTTACAACTTTATTTTAACAAGCACGTTTTCAAATTGGAGCAAGCTGAATATTCCCGTGAACGTTTAGAATGGACACCATTAATATGGGATGACAATTTACCCGTTATACATTTGCTGGCTAAAAAGCCGGTAGGAATTTTCCATTTATTGGATGACGAATCGAATTTTCCACGAGCTTCCGACATAAGTTTCTTAGAAAAATGTCATTACAATCATGCACTAAATGAGCTATATTCGCGACCACGCATAGGAGCTCAAGAATTTGGCATTACGCATTATGCTGGTCAGGTGTGGTACTGTGTTGATGGCTTTCTTGATAAAAATCGCGATGCATTGCGTGGTGATGTATTAGAATTGTTAGCTTTAAGTAAACTCCAGTTAGTGGTAGACCTTACGAAGCAGTTACGAGCGCAGCGGGATTCCGGTAAAAGTCTTCCCCGGGGTAACAATGGGCGATTTGTCACAATGAAACCTCGCACACCAACAGTGGCTGCACGTTTTTCAGATTCTTTACAACAATTATTGCAATCGATGTGCCGTTGCAACCCTTGGTTTGTGCGCTGTATTAAACCAAACAATGAGAAGCAATCTTTAAAAATGGACATGCCATGTGTGTTGCAACAGTTGCGTTACTTAGGTATGCTGGACACAATACGAATCCGTCAACGAGGTTATCCTGTACGTTTACGCTTTCAACATTTTGTTGAACGTTACCGTCATTTAATAGCAAGCCCCCTACCAAGAGGTACACCTTATAGAGAATTGTGCCGTATCTTATTAGAATCCATACCTAGTACAAGTATAGGTGGACCTGATTATCAGTTGGGTGCTACGAGAATATTTTTACGGGAGGGTCTTCATCGTGTTTTGGAGAGTAGCCGTTCGGATTGCCTTAAATCGGCAGCAATTGTAATACAAAAGCATGCACGTGGTATGTTAGTACGACGCCAATTATTACGTAAAAAAAAGGCGGCCATTCGAATACAATCAAAATGGAAGGGATATGTTGAACGTAAAAAATTCTTACAACTAAGGCAAGGAACAATTAAAGCTCAAGCATTATGGCGTAGTAAATTAGCACGTAAACGTGCAGAAAAATTACGTGTGGAACGGACGAAACGTTTAGAAGCACAGAAGGCTCAAAAAGAAAGAGAGGCAAAGAAACAAGCACGAGAAGATTTAGAACGTAGTCAACTATCTTATTTGGATATACCAGCAGAATTGGCCTTCATTTTTTCAAAAATTGATAACTGGAGTCCCATGCACGGCGATCGCCATTTAGTTAAAGTTGTAGGCACAGTACCCGGACCACCTTTAGCTGCTGACTTACCAAAAGATCTCGATCAATTTTCCTTCGGCAAATTCAGTTCAGTATATTGCAATGGATTACGTTTATATGCCAGGAGGGAACCTATTACTACACCATTTTTAACCAGAGCAGCTTCACGCGATCAAGATTTTCAAGATGCTTTAGCTGTATTTAAACTTATTTTACGGTGGTGTAATGATAAAACTATAGACGGTAACAAAGAAAAAGTTTTAGCCGATTATATTGTTCATAAAGGGTTATCATCTCGTGGTTTACGAGATGAAATACTGGTACAACTGTGCAACCAAGTGTACAATACGGATTCAGATCATTCTCAACGCATTTGGCAGTTGATGGCTTATTGCCTGTCATGTTTCCAACCAGGGCCAGCATTTCATAAATACTTAATGAAATATATTGTAGACAATGCTCCAGATTCTATCAGAGATATTTTGTTAAAAAAATTATTACGCAATACAAACCACGTATATGGACAAAATTGTAGAAATTTCCCACCATCTTGGATGGAGTGGCGTGGTATTACTCGCTTATCTGATTTAGCAGTTGCTTTAATTTTGCCTGACAATATTTCTCAAACTGTAGCCATAGATTCGTGGACAACGTGTGAGGAAGCTGCAGCCTTATCCGTCTCAACTTTAGGTATATCAAATCGTGGATGGACGGTAGTATATGATGATGGCAAGTTAATTACAGACTCATGTGGTTTAGATTATGTTTTAGATTTGATATCAGAAAAAGAATTGTGTCCAGCCTTTCCCGCATTACGTAGTGATCTTATGACTATCGGCGTAAAGTTAAACAGGACTACATTTGTTGATCATGAAATGAGTACTCTCAAACGTCCCCAAGTGCCACCACCAGAACCACCTAAAATCAAGGCAAATCAGATAACAAGTGATTCACCTACATCTGATTCTACTGATGAACAACCCATTAGAAAAAATTCTAAAAACTTGTTATCCAGAAATTCAGCGCTGAATGAACGGTACTTTGAACAAGAAAAAAGTCGGTCTAAATCGTTAGATGACTTACTTAGTAACGATGTCGTAGATTTAGAACCTTCTCCTAATATAAAAGAGCCGTTAAGTGAACTAGGTTTATCTCAAAGTCGTTTAAATGACAGATACCATTCAGCAGAACGTTTAACACCGCATACAGGCAAAGAACCTGCACCACGTTACCAAAAGTCACAGTATGCTGGTCGCAGATCACACTCGGGCTCTCATAGTAGTAAATATTTAGATAAATCGGAATATGCCACACGTTCTTCTGCTATGTCTGACACTAGTGAGGCACCTTCCTTAGCTTCACATGTGCGGCGTGTCCGTGTACCATCTCAAGCATCTGATGTAGATCAATTTTTAGATGATTTATTTAGTCCAGTGTTAGATGGTTCCTTAGATGAATTATCTGATGCCAGATCTTTGGCTGCTAGCATTCGTGGAGCGATTAGAGAAACAAAAAATTACGAAAGCATTAGCGATTACCTAGAAGCTCCTTTGTTTGATGATAATAGCTCATTTGTATGGGATATTCACTATGTTAGTCGTAAGATTAAAGGAGGAGGTGATAAATTTGAAGATAACGTCGATTCGTCTAACAATTTGGACGAGTACATTACAGGCCTTTTTAAGCCTATACTTGTTAATGACGCTCTTAAAGTTTTAACCGATAAGTCAGAATTAATTGGAACAATTAAAGGTGGAGGTGGCAGTGCTACTCATACCCAGTCGACGCCTAATACTAATTATGTTGTTGGGCCTATTAGTCCTTTATTAGGTAATTCGGATGGTCTTTTGCAATTAGTAAACGTACCTCCAGATGCAGATCCAGTTATTTATCAACACCAAGTCCAGAGAGCGTTTCTACAATCAGCCATGGCTCAAAACCTGCAAATTCAGCAACAGTTATTAGCTCAAAATCAAGCATTGCAAACTTTACTCAGTCAACAAGACTCAACTGGCGCTGGTACCACTTCTCCGCCACCTCTAATACCAGTATTAACCTCAGGTGCAGTATTACAACATACATCTGGTGGTGGTACTAACATAATGTCACACAAGTCTAATATTAAATTCGGTGGAGAAACATTTCATGGAAATGTACGCAAACAAAGTGTAAAAAATCGAATTTCGCAATTTTCGGAAAGCGAAAATAATCGCAAAGCGTCATCAGATAGTAATGGATCTTTAATACCACCACCACCGCCTCCTCCAATGCCACCACCAATTGAAATTAAGGATCCTTCAGAAACGAGACATTTTTTAGATCCCTATGGACGTGCCAAAACTGTGCGAATTGGTAAATGGCGTTGGCCTCCACCTCAATATGGCCCTCAATTTGAAACAGAAGAAGATTTTTTTGCTTTCAAGATGCGACAAAGTCAACGCAAGACTACTCCACAATCTCAGTTACATAGTAGTAATGGATCTTTAGTCGGATCTGTTATGGATTGGGAAGAATATGAAGTCGATGATTCCCAGAGTCCGTCACCTGTAGCAATTCAAAACAATAATATACCTGTACATACCACACAAATGACAAGAACGCAAATTAAAATTGAATCTAAAAACAATAACCAGCATGATTATAATGGTAAAACCATTATGGAGCAACAGGTTCAACAACAATCGGTCATTACATCGAAAACATCGAAAAAGAGTTTTGAAATCGGTGCGGATAGACCACCTCCAGGCAGTGTTGGCAAACTTAAATTAAGCTCCGAAATGCGACAACGTTTGGAGCAAGTGACTGCGGGGCATTCTGTACGATCCACAGTTAGTAATAAATCGGATCAAAGACCACCTTCTAAATTAGAAGATACCAGAAAATTAATGCTGCAACAACAGTTATCTGGACATCATAATAATATGGATAATCCAAATATACCATCAGATATACACTCAGTACGTTCTCAGATTGAGCGAATGGAAGGTAAATTATCACCACAACCAAATTGGTCATCTCATGCACTACCACCAGCTCCATCGATACCTGCTCCACCGCCTCCAATCCATCCACCGAATATAGCACCCCCTGCTCCACCGCCTATTCCAAAAAGTCCACCAATACAAATATTAGAACCAGATAATGATTATAGAGTACAGAACAAAGATGTGCCAGCATTTATACAGCGCCAAGACAGAGATACGTTTGGTGTGCGACCAAATTGGACTAGAACACATGGGGATATTAAAAACGAATACGATTCATGGGGCCGATCAGAAGCAGCCAAATTAGACATGGTATACGAAACAAATTTCAAAAAAGAAGTCCAGCTAGAACGGGAGCGTTCTCGTTCCCGATCAAGGTCACGAGACAGAGATGATTTTGGCGAATCTATGTGGGATAGAACTGAAGTAGAAGGGCCCAGTTCCAGCGGAAGCGATCGAGAAAGGGAGAAAGAATTTGAAAAAAGAGAAAGAGTACTTGAAATGCGTCAAGTAGAAAGAGAAAAGGAAAGCAATAAAGTTTATCAACCTGCACCGCCCAAAGTGTTAACGGCATCTATGGATTATAATGAATGCAGTGAAACATATGGATTGAGTACCGAAAGCAAACTAATTTTGACTCAAAAGAAGGCACCAAGTTCACCCAACATATCTAACACGTCCGCTACTTTTCGTACACATATGGTGCAAAAGTATGAAAAGGAAAGAAAACGTAAGTCCTCTGTGTCCACAGTACTATCTCAAAGCACAAGGCGTGACGAAGAAACGGATTTGGTTGATGAATGGCCATTGCCGGCAATCCCTGCTCCAATACCAGCACCGCCATCATTAAAAAATCCAGCTAATGCATGTCTCACGTATAATCGTGTGCCATGGAAATTAAGAGTTCGCAAAGAAGTATTTCATCCTAATGAAACTATTGGGCCCCCTATTGCATTAGATTTACTCTTCGCCCAAGTTGTTTCCGATATATATGGCGTAACACCATCTTTACGTATATCACCACAAGAGAAACTAAATGCCATAAATATGCTTAAGAGTCATGGTTTAACAGCCGAAACAATTCGCACACAAAATGTCAGAACGCTGGTAAAGCGACACCTAATCGATACGGCACGTGAATGGCCATTATATTTCGCTCGTCTCTTTCCTGTTCAAGCAGCCCCCCAATATCCGGATGTATCCATTATGGGTATATCTCATAATGGCATATATTTAGCAAGGCGTGACGCCGATTATCTAATTGTCGTACAATCAATACTATTTCAAGACATCCAGAATGCAATAACACTGCCTCGACCAGCATCATTACAATTAAATTTGCGTAATGGCAAAAGTATAGCACTACATGCAGTACGGGCAGCAGCTATACAAGTCATGATCACAACATTTATACAGGAATTTAGAAAGGTATGTACATACGCAATTTATTTAATATTCTTTTTTGTACATCCTACTCAACTTGTAGTACAAGGTATAATACGTTTTTAAAGATGCATATAACACCAAGAAAGCCCTGAGATAGATCCATCTTTTATATATCCATCGGCACAAAAAAAGTTTCTAAACCGATTTGATTTCATTATCAAGTTATTTATTTATTTATTATTAAACGGAGGTAGTGTCTTACGGTTATACAGTGCCAAATTTTGATTCATATTGGACCCCTAACCTTTTGAGTCCTTCGAAAATTAACTTTTATTACTTTTTTATTGCATTTTTTTGCATTTTGTTGCCTTTTTAGTCACATTAAGCAAAGTAGTGCAGAGTCGAGTCAACTATAACGTTTCCACTTGTTCCCTTTATTAGTGTGCAGTTTGTCGATTTTTGCTTTCAACGTTTATAACTATTATATAACAAGCAAATAGTATACATATATAATACACTTTCAATCTTTTAATTTTCTGTCCATCGGTCTGTCTAATTACCCTTATATCAAATGTTAATTAATTATTAATTGTAGTTGCACATATACGTACGTCAGTGGTATCGATGCACCTACATATAAATTTTCTTCTTTTTTTTTTAATAATCACATTAAAAAATCCACTCAGCCATTCAACTCACTTGTTTTAATTTAAGTAGTGCGATAATAACAAAAATAAATTTATTTTTCACAAAATGTTATTACATTTTAACACGTATTTGAGAATGCGTACATAAAAAAACAAAACATATACAAATGCAACATACAGAAATCGCAATTAAATTACGATTCATCTACTCCTTTGTTTCTTAATTTGTACAAATACTCCTTACATATGTTGCTTGTATGGTTTGCGATTTTTATTTACTTTTATGTGGGCAATGAATTAAATGTAAATGTTTTGTTTAGATGGATTTAACGGAACTCTTGGTAATATATTTGTAGATTTGATTTATTTTTTGACTATACTGCTGTTCCCACGAATCACCAGATAGAGACTGTGGCCTAGGACTATTTTCACATGGGCCTAATTGAAATACAAAAGTGTCAATTTGGAAGCATTTACCTATAAATTTATTTATTATGAGTACGACAAAGCCTAAGATTTGTTTAAACATTTTTCTTCAATACCATTTTCTCTTTGGTGTACGTCATTGATTTGTAAGCAAAGAAATATCACAAAACAGAAAAAAGAAAATCAAACAAAAGAAAAAGATTTAACAGTTAACAAATGCATATTAGTATCAGTAGTCCGGTTAAGCTCGTTTTCTTTATTATACTCTACATCACTTGTGGTACAAAGTATAAAAAGTTTATGCGAAGATGTGCTGTACACTGGCGTTATACGTACTGGAATGAAGCCACTTTGTATTAACTAATCCTTTCAGAATCATTTGCTGAATTAATATATTTGTCCGATATATACCTATGTTTTTGTATCAAATTATGTATAAGGTATGTTTTAGAGCTTGAAATTAATTAACAGCTACTTTTTAAATAGTTTTCGACTGGCATTCATTTTTAGTTCTATGCACTTTATAAGGAAAATGATCATAAGAAGAATTTTTTTTTATGTGCAACATTTGAATTAGAACAAACAAAATTTTTTGATTTCCATATAGCAAACTTTTCAAATCATTCGAAAATTACAACTTAATACATATTTAACTTTTTCATTTTTACTTACTTTTATTACTTTTTTGTTTTTTGTTGGGAGAGGGTGGACCGGGCAACATGTACACAAATGCTAAACCTGTTGAAAGAATAATGATAAAAATGTAAACTACAATGGACACAACGAATAATAAAATAAAAATATAAAACAAAACGAACAATGCACGTACATTCAGAAGAAACCTTACACGTACGGCAAGGAATATGTTGTACATATCATGCCGTACATAAAAATAAAGTAAACAAGTGAAAATGTTACAGTTAGTCGGAGCCAACTCTTGAAAAGACTACATGACTTTGTTCAATAAAATTAAAAAATTAAGAAAATGAATTACAAATCCAAAAAGTAGAAAATTTCTTTATATAGGAGGTGATAAAAAAAATGGACCGATCTGCACTAAATTTTCGTTTAATGGTATTTTTGAGAAAAAAGTCTAAAATAGATTACAATTGTTTCCTTGCGATATCTAAACAAACTTAGTCTGTGCTTTTTTTTGTCATTTTAAGCATTCTCAAGTAATATCGGTTTTTGAATAATATATGCATATGACGTTTAGTTAATATAAAGAAAATTATCAAGTACAATTCTTTCAAGTAGAGCAACGTAGTATATATATATATATATATATATATATATATATATATAATATTATGCCAAACTTTTATAACAAGCTCAAATATATTTCGTTAAATCGAAGTAATTGTGTGAAGTAACGCAAAAAGCAAAATAATACTTTTATACATGTAATATTCATATATGTGCATGTATGTGTGTATTTGGCTGAAATAGCACTATATGCTTCACGTGTGTGTATGTATGTTTAAGTATATTTGATAAATTTAAGCATAAAGTGTACGTGTACAGCTAAATATGTACACATGTGTGAATGGGTACAACACATACACCAAGAAAAGTATGCATTGGACATGCTCACCATTCATTTCGTTTATTTTTATTGCTTTAATGTTATTATTATAACTATTATTATTATTATAGTATACATTATAATTGTTGTTTCCGTTGCTTGTTGCTTGATTGTGCTTTTAAACCACGTTGAATCAACTACTGGTCAAACAATATGGTAAGCATGCGTTAGTGGTATTTTCACATTTTCAGTTAAAGAAAAACTATTCAACCGTCATCATCAACTGTGAAAAAAACGAGAGAGCTAGTTAAAGCGTTTAAAAGCAAATAAAATAAAAAAAAATAAACAAGTAAAGACATTTTAGAAGACTTCAAGTCTTCAACCAAAGTTTAGGTACCCGTCATCCATTTAATGATGATGTTTAGTTGTTTCCAGATTGTGGAATCATGCCATTTTATTGGATATATACAGAAATTTTTTATGCTTAACCACATGGATTACGATGTAAAACTCACGACTAATAAGTTAAAAAGTTGTGTGGGCGTAACTGCCTTTTTCCAATAATAAAACCTGAATAATGTGCATGCATATTAGTTGGTTTTTTGTTTTCTCAAAAATTGGAAAATAGAAGTAAGCACGCAAAACATTCAACAACTAAAGAGCAACTAAGGTTGTGTAAAAATAGAAATCTGGACATTAACTTTTAGATTAATAATGCAAAAACTAAAGAGCAAAAAAAATAATAACGAAAAATACGAAAACGACTAACTTGCTTCAAAAGAAAAAATAATTGGAAGAATAATAAAAAGAGAAGGAAATTATTTTGCCTTTTCTTAGCAACATCATTTTAAATATAAATGAAAGTATTTATTGCATAAATGTAACTCAAGTAAAATCCCGTAAATCATTTATGGCTGTCTAACTTTAGCTTTGTGGTATAACTCAACATAATTCAACTTAGTTCAATTTAATATAACTTTCACTGATCCGCACAAAAAATAGTAATAATAAAAATTATCTTACAGACCGCATTGAAGCACTTGTTCGTTCGTACGGTTAATGAAATAAAAACCATTTTACTTCATTGTACATAAGATTACGAACAAACTAAAAAAGAAAGCAGAGAATAATAAAGTGAAAGGATATCTGAACAAAATAAATTGTAAGCAATGTCGGAAGGTATAGCCATGACCCCTGCTACCAAAAATGAAATTCAAGAATTATCATCAATTCAACATCAGCATTCAACTAAATCTCATATGCAATGTAATAATAATAATGTTATCAATGCTGTTGTTGTACCTAATACATTTGCCAGTATATTCAATAGAGTTGAATCGTTAATAAGTAAAATGAATTATGATCAGCAACAACATCAAAAACAAAAACGATTACAACAACATTCCACTCAACACAAATTGATAAAAGGCTTTACAATACAAACTGACAACATCAATGATGCTACTACAGCTGCCATTACCTTCCCTGTTGTTCCTGCTCCTATACGATCACATGAAGACAATACTTGTAATAACTCATTAGATTCCTTAAACAATCTATCTGAAGTGGAAAGTTTAGCAGCAAATGGGAGTAATGAAAGAGAACAATCATGCAACAATTTTAATAATAACTGGAATAATAATAAGAACAAAACCAATAATAGCACCAAGAACGATCGTCATAATTATCGCAATGATAACGAGCGTGAAGATCATTTACTATCATCGTTTGATATTTATACAGATTCAGACGATGCTGAAATTGCACATATTATTGGTACAACGGCCGCCCAAGTTCATCGACATTTCGAATTAGATCAATTGACTGATGAAACAATACGTGAGTTCAATGAGCAATGTTCATCTTTAAGTCATGATTCCGACTTTTATAATTCATGGAAGAATGAGGATGAATTAATAACAATTCAACAACAACAACAACAACAACAACAACAACACAAAACATTAACACAACAACTGGAGCAACAACCCAATAACCTAAAAGGATGCTCTAAAAGGAAACAAAATAATCATCATAGTATTAATAACAGCAATAATAGCAATAATAGCAATAATAGCAATAATAATAATAATAAAGATAAAAGTAGCAATCACAATAATAACAATAATAAATTCCGTGATTGGTTAAATGATAATATTAATGATCGTATTCTAGCATTGTCACCTGTTACGCCCATACAACAAATGTTTCATAATATAACGCAAACGTCTAAAGGATCAATCAATGAAAACAAATATCAAACGGAACAATATGAAAATGATAATAATAAAATTGTAGCAACAACGACACCAATTGATTCGACAATGATGATGATGGCAACAGCTCAACAATCGCAAAATAACATCAGTTGCAACATTAATAGCAATAATAATGTTAATAATAATATTTCCACAAATGTAACAAAAATGCGACGTTCAAGTGTGGTTAGTAGTGGTTCCATTGGTCATATGGAGACGATTCTAGAGGAACCATTAGAATGTAAAATTTCAGTCAAAGAAATATTGGCACGTTTTGAAACCATGAACAAATCTGAGGTATATAGACATACATTTGGATATTTTGTATGTATGTATATATATAATGATGTACATGTATATACATATGCAAAACGTTAATATTATTTAATATTTTACGTTGGGAAGATCAGAATTTGATCGTTCATAAAGAGTACCATATTTATACTAAAGAAGCGCAACAATTTATTGCCCCTCTAACCCCTGCATTTTCACTTTACGTGCAACATGTTCTTTCTTCAATACTAATAAGTAGAAGGCAAGTTTATATTATCAAATCTGTAGGCGTAAAATGTTTGTAGTATTAACTATCAAGAATAGTTTTGCCATAACACAAAATGAGCTGCTTGGATTTAAATCGGGTATAAACAAATTTCAATTGATTTTGTTGTTTTTAAAATTTTAATGTTATGGATTGTCTTTCTAAATAATTTCATAATATTTTAAGTATTTTATGTATACATATTTGAAGTAACCGAATTAATGGCCTTCACAACTTACATTTTTTTACTGTTATTGCCAATTCTTTAATTACTTTTTTAATATAGTTTTTCATAGGGACATAATATATAACATATGCTTAGTAACATTACAATTATTACACGTCGTGATATATCCGAGTTTTTGAATGCGAATTTTTATTTAACCAATTTAATGAACAAAAGCTAACATTCTTTTTTATCTATACAAAATAATTTATCACAAAGTAATTAGAAATGTTATATCTGACCAATTGTTGAGTACGCCATAACACCTTTCTTAATAGAATTAAGAACTTAAAAAACGAATTGCAATAAAAGAAAGTACAAAGCAGATGATGATCTATATGATATATATATATATATATATATATATATATATATATATATATATATATATATATATATATATATATATATATACATTGGGGAACAATTTATTTAGCAAGAATAAAAGAAGAGTTTGTGTCACCTATTTGTTGACTTCCTATAAATTTTGCTTCTTTTTTTCCATTGGAGATTAACTTATTTATTAATGCTTCAAATTTTGCATAGTTCTTAACGAAAATTTAAGTTTACTATGTACCTGATGTGAACGATACATACCTAGTCCAACTTTTTAATTTATTGTACAATACTCTACCAGAAATTAACATGAAATTTTTGGGACAATACTATTTTTAGTAAAAATTATTAAAATGTTTTTACTTTACTATTTCTCAGAAAAATTGTGTACACTTTATATTATTTTGTTCGGTATTTCTGTATATATTCAGGCGTTATCTAAAGCATCAACTTTGTCATCTGGTGTTCGAGCAGCTGCACAGACCCTCAATGTACCTATTGAACGTCTAGAGTCGCGGCAATCCAATAATCATGATACTCTATCACCAACAACCATTGGTAATAATAACATTAATAGTATCAATAACAACCGCAGCAATAACAATACAAATCCTGCAGCACAAAACTCAGGAAACTCTCCCATAATGTGTGATGGTGAAAGTCGCAATCACATACCGCACCAACATAAGCAACAACAACTACGAGATCGTGAACATGATTGCGAACACGAACAGCGTTCAATAAATGTATTACACGAAAACATTTCAGGAGCAACAACAATTGATAATCAGCATCATCAACATCAACAATACATTAAGTCTCATTTGTATGGTATTTATAGTGACGACGGCAGTACTGGGGTAGGTACTGGTACTGGTAATGACACCTCCCATCACCATTATAATAGCCAAGTAATTGGTAATGAAGAAAATGATGATCATCATCATTACGATCGTGAACGAGAACATCGTCATCCTCATCAATATCCTAAGCAATTGAGTTACTTGCATACTGGACGAAAAATATCAAATAATCAAACACATTCAGCAATAATAACTGGGCCTGGGACAGGACCAATTGAACGACAAAAGCACGGATCAGTGGATGGTATAGTTCTAACGGTGGATGACCACGGGGGAAGAAGTAGTGGTGGTGCTAATTCTATCAGCACTTTTAATATGGCAGCATCACCTTCTGTAACGCGTTATTCCTTATTGGAATTTGCCATGCAACATTTTCGTAATGATCAAATGATTATTGATCCACGTGTGCCGTATAGCCGTGATGCAAATCGCTACTATGCGGATTTAGTAAAGTGGCAAAGCACTCCATTACGAATGCCATTGCTACGCCTACCCAATGATTTAACACCATTAGCTTTAGAATGTTTCGATTGCATTTTACGTTACAGTGGTGATGTAGTCATGGAAATGGAATTAACTGAAGTAAAATGTGTTTACACAATATTAATGCATTGTCACAAATATTTAGCGTTACGTGATGAAGTTTATTGTCAACTAATGAAGCAGACAACGGCCAATCGATCCCCATGTCCCGACTCGGCCCAACGTGGTTGGCGTTTACTTAGTATTTTGGCAGCTTATTTTGGTTGCTCCGATGCTTTACGACCTTATCTAATGGAACATTTAACAGCAGCTGCTTCGGATCGGCGGCGTTCGTGTCATGGCACAGCTGTTGTTTGTTTAACTAATTTACGCAAAACTGCAAGATGCGGCGGTCGTAAAAATGTACCCAGCGTAGAAGAGGTCACAGCTGTATCAGCGGGTCGCTCAGCTCGGCGTCAAATATACCGCTTACCCGGTGGTGCTGAACGGGTTGTTAATACACGATGTTCTACAGTAGTAGCTGATGTTATTTCAGAATTGTGTACTTTATTGGGAATTGAATCAGAAATTGAACAGCAAGAATTCTCTTTATATTGTATTGTACAAGGTGATGCTTTTACAATGCCCTTGGCAGGAGATGAATATATTTTAGATGTTACCACGGAATTGTTAAAATCAGGCCAACCATTTTATTTAATATTTTGCCGTTCAGTTTGGCACTTTCCTTTGAAACGCGACCCCATTCCTACACAATTGTATGTGGAAGTACTTTTCAATCAAGTAGCACCCGATTATTTAGAAGGCTTACTATTAGAATTACCTGGCAATGGCGTTCCTTTACCTGATATAGTGAAGGATATGGCTCGTATAGCGGCTTTATTGCATAGAGCAGCCGACTTAAGCCATATGCCGGCTATGAAAGAGATCAAATTTTTATTGCCCAAACCGGCTTTAGGTGTAAGAGAAATACGTCCCGCACAGTGGGTAGGATTAGTTCAATCTGCGTGGCCTCAAATAGCTCATTTGAGTCCTGGCCAAGTAAAAGCGCAATTTTTAAATGTGTTATCGACGTGGCCTCTATTCGGCAGCAGTTTTTTTGCCGTGAAACGTATATGGACTGAGGAAGGTCCTCAAGTAGACGACAGTTCCATATGGCGTGATTTGATTTTAGCTCTTAATAGACGTGGTGTTCTATTTTTAGATCCAAATACCCATGCGACTCTACAGCATTGGCCATTTATGGAAGTTATATCCACGCGCAAGGTACGCTCTGAAAATGGCGCTCTATTTTTGGATATGAAAGTTGGCAATTTAATGCAACAACGTGTTATACGCGTTCAGACAGAACAAGCCCACGAAATATCACGTTTGGTTCGTCAATATATAACAATGGCCCAAATAAGTCAGCGAGTAGATAAGTAAACTAAACAAAAAATTCAATCAATCATCGTCTTTTTATATATATGACGTCCCATGTTTTTTTAATATACAAAAATATATTTAAATAACTTGTAAAACAAGAAAATCGAAAAAACTCCATCTGACCGATGCTCACACTAATGAAAATTCGCTCAGCCGGTTTTGAGATATTCATGTTTGAAATTTTTGTTCATTCGTCTTAATTTAAAATGAATTTTTCCAAATTTCTTCTTCTAAACTTCTGGTGAGTGAGTTCTTTGAGAAATAATTTTTAAAGAAAGTACGTTAAAAATCCTTTCATTGAGATCACTCTGATAAAAATCGAACTCTACTAAGAAGTGTTTATTATATGAAAGCAAACGCTTGAATAATTTTTTTTTTAATACCAACATACACCTACTCATGCCACCCAGAGTAATAAATATCGACGTGTTTTATAAATGTGTAAACTAGTTTTATTTTTCAATTTTTTTTGAAAGGAAATCTAACTAGTTATATTTCGAAGTTGCTAATCAAGATTGAAATAAAAACCAATTTTTAATTTATTACAACATAAAACATATATAAATAAAATAATAGTATCATTTTAAACGACTATTATTTGCACTAAAAAGAGTTCCATATTAGCTGCTTATATCCTTTCCTTGGGTCCTGATAAGGGCAGTTTTTAAAGCTTCTTCACGAGCTTTCTCATATTTATTGGTTTCAAAAGTACTAAGATCAACACCTAGGAGACGCATAATATGCATGGATTCACTTTTGTCCACATAAGCTCTTAGACTGGATGTGCCACGCCAACCAACTACGTACAAAACAAATCTCTCGTCTTTGTATTTTATAATACAACTGCCTATACTTAATTCCTTACAACGTTGCTGAGTAGATTCTTTAAGTTCAGTTGTTGATGGAGGCTTTGTGGGATCTGTACATTGTAACAGTAATATCAAATCGTCTTTTTCAATTTCAATTCGTCTCTCATCACCCATGAAAGCATTGGTTGTCTGCAAACCTTCCTGGGCTAAACGAAATGGATGATTCGAATGCCGATTCTCACATCGGGCAAACGCTTTAACACCCGTATTAATTATCTTAATATTATCTTCATTAATTTGTACCAAATCACGTATTGGCTGTGAACAATAATAAATATTTTTCTTCTTCTCCGATGAGCATCTTGTTAATAGGGAACGATAATTAAATGATTCATTTAGATTAAAAAATGTTTTTAATTCCATCCAATCTGGATCATTTTCCGCAAAAAATACATATGGATCTTCACGATAACCATGTATGCGGCGCCGCTTACGTTTAGAGGCTACTGGTACTTCACTGTCTTCTTGAGCTTTATTGTCTTCTGTTATTTCTCTATCATCCAGGTTTGATTGGCATATCAAATCTTTATGATGTTTTTCAAAAGGCAAAGGACGTTTCTTTTCCAAAGCGGCTACAAAAAATCCACCAGAATCTTGTAAATGAGGTAAAATGCGCATGCACTTTTCTAAGCCAAGTTTGCAAATTATGTCCTCTGGTAATGGAAACATATTTGGGCGTATAATTGTATGATATTTCTCTGGTACTTCATCAAATGTTGCATAAGTCTCTTGCATATCTTTAGATGCTAATTTCCATTTCAGCATGCCAGGTTTATATTTTAAACCCGGCAATAATTGGCTAATGTCAACAATTTCTAAAGCACCTTTAGCTTCAGCAATTAAACGTTGAAGAACTGCTTCATTTTCAATGGGATTTAAGGAGCACGTTGAATACACTAACCGACCACCAACATCTAATATTTCAACACCACGTCGTGCAATGCGATATTGAATACCATGTAAACCATAAGCTTGTGCTAAATTCCATTTCAGCCAGATATCAGGATTCTTACGTAATGTACCATCTCCTGAGCAAGGTACATCACATAATATTTTACTAAATTTTAATACCACTTTTTTACCGCTCAAACTGTCAGTATACTGAAATTCAAATAAATTTAAGAGAATTGGAAACCATTTTACTAATCAATTCTGAAATTTTTAGGAATACTTGAATACCATGAATATTGATAATGCAATAATTACTGTTTCTTAGTTGCTAAACAGGCAATAAATTATTGAACATCTGTATAGAACAATACTCACCACTAAATTGGGAAAGTGAGCACTATCGTGATTAGTTACCAAGAGACATGGAGAATTTAAACGCTTCGCTTGATGCACCAACATATAGCAACGATTATTATCAACGTCATTAGCCACAACAAAGCCCGGAGGTATTTTATATATCAATGGTTCAGCATGTAGAGCTTCTATAAGTTGAGCAGTTTTTGAACCGGGTGCAGCACACATATCTAATACTTTGTCAATTGGTTTAACATCTAATGCAATGGGCGGTATCATAGACACTGATTCTTGTCTACTAATGGCACCAGCATTTGTTTCATTTATAAGGAAATTATGCAATCGATATAAAGGCTCTGAACGACGTATATCTTTCCGTGTTAAGTGTAATTGATAAGCTAAACCATCTGGATACCATGGCAAACATAATGGTCGCTCAACTTCTTTAGCATCTATATTCCGTAATTCAGCAACAGCTCTCACATATTCCGCAAACAGTTCAGTCTTTATTAGATTCAATAAAGCTTTAGCTTCATCTTTAAATCCAGTAACTCGGAATGTTGATGGTAAATTTTGTTTTATGGTACACAGGAAATTTTCCCATTCCAAATCATCGATACAAATATTTTGTATTTTATAATATTCTATAAATTTCGGATTGTCACGTGTAATATTTTCGTAAGGTATTGATCTACGATCATTACCAATATTTTCTTGTTGCTTCTTTAATTGCTTTCTAGCAGCAAATGGATTTTGCCTATTTCTGCGACCCATTCTTTTAGGATTTTGTGTTTTCAATTGGATGCGATAAATATAAAGACAGAGATGTAGTAAAGTTTAATAAGCACAAAGTGCATCAAGTAATTCTTCTTTATATGTAATGTGCACATAAAGTACAGCAACATACATGGTTAACAACATACCAATGTACAAGTAAAATGATTAGTTCGGCATTCTAGAAGGCTATATTTAGCACAATTGTTGAATTTGCTGGTAAAAGATCAAAATATGTACGACACAGGTAAAAAAGCACGTTCAATATAAAGTCAATGAGTCACTTCTTCATAAAAAATTACGACTTAATATTATTAGACGGTTCGATGTTGCTGGTAAATCATTAGCACTATGTTTTTAGGCCCTGTTGTTAGCACAACTTTCTCCTTTGAGAAAGTAAATCATATTGGTATATGATTTACAATTAATGCACATCTACATAATAGCCATAATTCGAAAAGAATGAATGATTGTTTACCTTTACATTTTTTGTATGTTTATATATACTTACATATATTATATATAAATATATATGTATATATATATATATATATGTATTTTTTGATTCGATTACACATGCTTCTTCTTATTTCCACAGTTTAATATTCATAAAAAATATTACCAAACAGTCAAGCGGAGTATTTTGCAGGAAAATTTGACAATTGTTTCCCCATAATTACATAAAAAACCAATAATGAAACAAAAGTTAGAAATAGATGATGACGCTTCCTCTATATGTGAATCCACAGCCTCTTTAACTGAAGGTTGTAGATTATCTGTGCGTATGCATAAAACTGATGACTGGCCATTAGCAGAAATTGTTAGTATTAAGGAGCACGAAGGAAAAAAGCAGTTTTATGTGCATTATGTGGATTTTAACAAACGTTTAGACGAATGGGTAACAGAAGAAGATTTAGATACGCGCAAAGTACAATTTCCACGGAGAGATGGTACACAAACCGGTACAAGTACTGGTGTAACAACTCCCAAAAAGCATCTCTCTACCACAAATAGCGTTTCGCGGCCGGCTTCGCCACAACCCACAAACGGGGAAATGGTTAATGGCAATGCTGTATTGGCAGCGGCATTACAAAAAAAAATCAATCGCAAACGAAAGATTAATATTACATCATTGCCTCCATGCCCTACACAAATTGAAAATTCATTTACCCCTTTGGCAGTACCTGGTATTGAGGGAGAAGGTTCACAAGATGGAAAAAATTCAACACCACGTCAATCCGGTAGTATGGTTAGCAAACATCAAGATGATGTGGTAACCCGAATGAAAAATATTGAAATGATTGAATTGGGAAGACATCGTATAAAACCTTGGTACTTTTCACCGTATCCTCAAGAATTATGTCAAGCGTCCTGCATATACATTTGTGAGTTTTGTTTAAAATATCGTAAATCACGTAAGTGCTTAGAACGTCATTTAGTGAAATGTAATTTAAAGCATCCTCCAGGCAATGAAATATATCGTAAGAACACGATATCATTCTTTGAAATTGATGGACGCAAAAATAAAGTGTATGCTCAGAACTTATGCCTATTGGCAAAACTGTTCCTTGATCATAAAACGTTGTATTATGATACAGATCCATTTTTATTTTATGTAATGACTGAATATGATAGTCGTGGTTTTCACATAGTCGGCTATTTTTCCAAAGAAAAGGAAAGTACTGAAGATTACAATGTGGCCTGTATCTTAACGATGCCACCATATCAGCGCAAAGGTTATGGTAAACTACTAATTGAATTTAGTTATGAATTATCTAAATTTGAGGGGAAAACCGGATCTCCAGAAAAGCCTTTATCAGATTTGGGTTTATTATCATATCGATCATATTGGGCCCAAACAATACTGGAAATATTTATTACCCAAAAGCCATCGATGGATGGTGAAAAACCTACTATAACAATCAATGATATTTGTGAGGTGACCTCAATTAAAAAGGAAGATGTTATATCCACCTTGCAGAATTTGAATTTAATTAATTACTATAAAGGCCAATATATTGTTTGCATTAATCGTGATATTATTGACCAACACAAGAAGGCGATGGAAAAGCGTAAAATACGTATCGACTCGAAATACTTACACTGGACGCCAAAAGATTGGTCGAAGCGTTCTAAATGAGTTCTGACTGGAGATCTAGTCCGCTTAGATGTCTTACTTTGGGTTACCAAAAAAAAAAAAAGAGAGACAAAGTTATAAAGTAAAATTTCAAGCACAGAAAGGTAAATATAGAGAGGCAAAAAAATCTTTGATTCTTATTTAACAAACATACGTTCTATTTGTCTAATTATGATACAAATGGAGTAAAGCTACAAAGCAAATAAAGAGGGGATGTCCGAAATTACTAAAGAAGTAGGCGTATTCTATTATTTACGTATAAACAGGCAATAAAAACACTGTTAACATACCCGTGTTATAAATTATTTTATAATGGTAACTCCTATTTATTTGCTAACTCTTAATTATTTGCTTGTTATACTCGTGCATGTAACATTTGTGGAAAAGTAAATTGAGTAGTGAGTGTGTTTTTTCTTATTTTAAGCAATTAATAAATAAATTTACGCGCAACACTTAGAAAAAATGTGTAATTAATTAATAATTTACATAAACGTTTGTGAAGTGTAATATATGGGTGAAATAAAAATAAATATGATTTTAAGATTATATTATTGACGTTTTGGAAAATAACATTTCTCTTCCCTTGTTCTATGTTTTAATATATTGATAAAGTATATTGAGTTTATATTAAGTAGTAATGGCATTGTGAAAATATCAAAAATGTGAAAAACAAAGCATTTTTATGCACATTGTATTATTGACGTGCTGAAAAATTGCATTTTTTTCTATGGTTTTACTAAATGATTTTATTGTTTCGTATATATAAGCGTTTTTATATATAAATGTAAGTTTTTATATGTCGGTTCATTTCTTTATTAATAATATTTGTTTCTCTTTCGTACTTCATTGAAGTGTTCGTTTCGTAATTGTGTATTGTTTTGTATATATAAGTCTTTTTATATATAAATGTTAGTTTTTATATGTCGGTTCATTTCTTTATTAATAATATTTGTTTCTCTTTCGTACTTCATTGAAGTGTTCGTTTCGTAATTGTGTATTGTTTGAGAAATATGCTAGTCGTTTATCTCATATTAATATAACGAAAATTATAGTTTATATTAAAGAATAAGAACTACAAATAAAACTTTGTATGCGGCTCAGCTGGTAAAGCAGCGAGCAGTAATGCGCGTAGGTTAAGGTTCGAAAACTGTCGTGTGAAAATACTCTAACTTTCTGGTTCTTTTATTACTTCTATTACTGGTTCGTTCTCCATTCGTATGTTGGTGTAGTATTCTGTATGTGTGTTCGTATGTTTGAAAAACATGTGAATGAATTTATATTTGCACTAATAAAAGGAAAAACATAGTTTATATTAAAGAATAACATACACCTCATTGCAAGTGTTCTGTGGCTTGGATAATAGAGTAGAAGGCTATTGTGCGGATAGGTATGAGTTCAAAAACATTTGTGTAGGCATTCTCAGTAAGATTTGTATGTATTGACATACTTGTTTGTGACGTGACTTGAATACTTACGAGGAGAGACACAACGCGAAAATGACTAGTTCTCTTGTAGGTAAGGAAAAGTATACATTACAAAATATTCTTTCGTAATTTGTCTGTCGTGCTTGTTTACGAGAAGACGGGGAACAACAACACAACATGTTGCGGTAGAAATGGTGTTGCTTGATTATTGGAGAAAGAAACATTGTTGCGCTGGAGAGCAGTGATGATGACTATGTTTATAAACATTAAGGTGGATTGTAGCCTATTTGTTTTGGCGTTCTTCTTCATATATATGCATATGGACTGTGTGGTTGATATACTACTACTATTCTATGAATAAATAGGCTTGTGGGTGTTTATATTTGTAAGTTTTTTTACATCCATATTTACTAATATAATTTCCATGAATATAGGCAACATTGTATCCAATATACACACATATTAACGTGTTTTTGGCTTGTTATATTTTTGTTTTGTGCTTTTATGCGCATCTGTTGTTTATATTTTATACATCTGTTGTAATTTTTTTATAATAAATCTTACGCTTTTCTATTTCTTATATATATGTTTTCCTCTTTCTTATTTGCATACTGTCAAACATTATGATTGGATGACTTAGTACAAAAAGACGATGCCAAAAGTTTCAATAAGGCTGGTTAATAAATGAGATCAGTAGATGAAAGGAAAGTTGGTTTGGGAACGTCAAAAATTGTAATTTTGGTGCACTAACACGTATAAATGCTCACAGTAATATGGAAACCGCTTATTATTTCCATATTTATTCCTTAATTAGTGTATGGAAATATGGTTCTTGCTAATATATTTTGGGTTGGAAACTGTTACTTTGGCGATATTTGACAAAATATCTAAAACGTATAAATGCTGACAGAAAAATGCGAACCACCACATTTTTACGTAAAAAAATACAGAAAACATATTTCCCCCCATGATATGAAAGAAAGAGCAGAAGTAAACAATGCAACCAATGCCAAAGTAATAATATGCATGGAAAGAAATAAGAAGCGTATGTATACTAATTTTTTCTAATAAATTCGTGTTTGGCAATTCTTTGCAAAATTCTTTTATAAATTATTCATAAATCATTTGTAAAAAACATAATATAAAATAACTAAACTATAACAAATTTAATAATAAATAATTACCCTAAATCTATTCAGAGAGACACTTTTTATATCAACCACACAGTCCATATGCATATATATATAAAGAAGCACGCCAAAACAAATAGGCTACAATCCACCTTAATGTTTATAAACATAGTCATCATCACTGCCCTCCAGCGCAACAATGTTTCTTTCTCCAATAATCAAGCAACACCATTTCTACCGCAACATGTTGTGTTATTGTTCCCCGTCTTCTCGTAAACAAGCACGACAGACAAATTACGAAAGAATATTTTATAGTGTATACTTTTCCTTACCTACAAGAGAATTAGTCATTTTCGCGTTGTGTCTCTCCTCGTAAGTATTCAAGTCATGTCACAAACAAGTCTGTCAAATACATACAAAACTTACTGAGAATGCCTACACAAAGGTTTTTGAACTCATACCTATCCGCACAATAGCCTTCTACTCTATTATCCAAGCCACAGAACACTTGCAATGAGGTGCATGTTATTCTTTAATATAAACTATGTTTTTCCTTTTATTAGTGCAAATATAAAGTCATTCACATGTTTTTCAAACATACGAACACACATACAGAATACTACACCAACATACGAATGGAGAACGAAACAGTAATAGAAATAATAAAAGAACCAGAAAAGTTAGAGTATTTTCACACGACAGTTTTCGAACCCTAACCTACGCGCATTACTGCTCGCTGCTTTACCAGCTGAGCCGCATACAAAGTTTTATTTGTAGTTCTTATTCTTTAATATAAACTATAATTTTCGTTATATTAATATGAGATAAACGACTAGCATATTTCTCAAACAATACACAATTACGAAACGAACACTTCAATGAAGTACGAAAGAGAAACAAATATTATTAATAAAGAAATGAACCGACATATAAAAACTAACATTATATATAAAAAGACTTATATATACAAAACAATACACAATTACGAAACGAACACTTCAATGAAGTACGAAAGAGAAACAAATATTATTAATAAAGAAATGAACCGACATATAAAAACTAACATTTATATATAAAAACGCTTATATATACAAAACAATAAAATCATTTATTAAAACCATAGAAAAAAATGCAATTTTTCAGCACGTCAATAATACAATGTGCATAAAAATGCTTTGTTTTTCACATTTTTGATATTTTCACAATGCCATTACTACTTAATATAAACTCAATATACTTTATCAATATATTAAATCATAGAACAAGGGAAGAGAAATGTTATTTTCCAAAACGTCAATAATATAATCTTAAAATCATATTTATTTTTATTTCACCCATATATTACACTTCACAAACGTTTATGTAAATTATTAATTAATTACACATTTTTTCTAAGTGTTGCGCGTAAATTTATTTATTAATTGCTTAAAATAAGAAAAAACACACCCACTACTCAATTTACTTTTCCACAAATGTTACATGCACGAGTATAACAAGCAAATAATTAAGAGTTAGCAAATAAATAGGAGTTACCATTATAAAATAATTTATAACACGGGTATGTTAACAGTGTTTTTATTGCCTGTTTATACATAAATAAAAGAAGGATACGCCTACTTATTTAGTAATTTCGGACATCCCCTCTTTATTTGCTTTGTAGCTTTACTCCATTTGTATCATAATTAGACAAATAGAACGTATGTTTGTTAAATAAGAATCAAAAATTTTTTTGCCTCTCTATATTTACCTTTCTGTGCTTGAAATTTTACTTTATAACTTTGTCTCTCTTTTTTTTTGGTAACACAAAGTAAGACGTTTAAGCGGACTAGATCTCCAGTCATAACTCATTTAGAACGCTTCGACCAATCTTTTGGCGTCCAGTTTAAGTATTTCGAGTCGATACGTATTTTAGGTTTTTCCATCGCCTTCTTGTTTTGGTCAATAATATCACGATTAATGCAAACAATATATTGGCCTTTATAGTAATTAATTAAATTCAAATTCTGTAAGGTGGATATAACATCTTCCTTTTTAATTGAGGTCACCTCACAAATATCATTGATTGTTATAGTAGGTTTTTCACCATCCATCGATGGCTTTTGAGTAATAAATATTTCCACTACTGATCTCATTTATTAACCAGCCTTATTGAAACTTTTGGCATCGTCTTTTTGTACTAAGTCATCCAATCATAATGTTTGACAGTATGCAAATAAGAAAGAGGAAAACATATATATAAGAAATAGAAAAGCGTAAGATTTATTATAAAAAAATTACAACAGATGTATAAAATATAAACAACAGATGCGCATAAAAGCACAAAACAAAAATATAACAAGCCAAAAACACGTTAATATGTGTATATTGGATACAATGTTGCCTATATTCATGGAAATTATATTAGTAAATATGGATGTAAAAAAACTTACAAATATAAACACCCACAAGCCTATTTATTCATAGAATAGTAGTAGTATATCAACCACACAGTCCATATGCATATATATAAAGAAGCACGCCAAAACAAATAGGCTACAATCCACCTTAATATTTATAAACATAGTCATCATCACTGCTCTCCAGCGCAACAATGTTTCTTTCTCCAATAATCAAGCAACACCATTTCTACCGCAACATGTTGTGTTATTGTTCCCCGTCTTCTCGTAAACAAGCACGACAGACAAATTACGAAAGAATATTTTGTAATGTATACTTTTCCTTACCTACAAGAGAATTAGTCATTTTCGCGTTGTGTCTCTCCTCGTAAGTAAGTATTCAAGTCATGTCACAAACAAGTCTGTCAAATACATACAAAACTTACTGAGGAATGCCTACACAAAGGTTTTTGAACTCATACCTATCCGCACAATAGCCTTCTACTCTATTATCCAAGCCACAGAACACTTGCAATGAGGTGTATGTTATTCTTTAATATAAACTATGTTTTTCCTTTTATTAGTGCAAATATAAATTCATTCACATGTTTTTCAAACATACGAACACACATACAGAATACTACACCAACATACGAATGGAGAACGAACCAGTAATAGAAATAATAAAAGAACCAGAAAGTTAGAGTATTTTCACACGACAGTTTTCGAACCTTAACCTACGCGCATTACTGCTCGCTGCTTTACCAGCTGAGCCGCATACAAAGTTTTATTTGTAGTTCTTATTCTTTAATATAAACTATAATTTTCGTTATATTAATATGAGATAAACGACTAGCATATTTCTCAAACAATACACAATTACGAAACGAACACTTCAATGAAGTACGAAAGAGAAACAAATATTATTAATAAAGAAATGAACCGACATATAAAAACTAACATTTATATATAAAAAGACTTATATATACAAAACAATACACAATTACGAAACGAACACTTCAATGAAGTACGAAAGAGAAACAAATATTATTAATAAAGAAATGAACCGACATATAAAAACTTACATTTATATATAAAAACGCTTATATATACAAAACAATAAAATCATTTATTAAAACCATAGAAAAAAATGCAATTTTTCGGCACGTCAATAATACAATGTGCATAAAAATGCTTTGTTTTTCACATTTTTGATATTTTCACAATGCCATTACTACTTAATATAAACTCAATATACTTTATCAATATATTAAAACATAGAACAAGGGAAGAGAAATGTTATTTTCCAAAACGTCAATAATATAATCTTAAAATCATATTTATTTTTATTTCACCCATATATTACACTTCACAAACGTTTATGTAAATTATTAATTAATTACACATTTTTTCTAAGTGTTGCGCGTAAATTTATTTATTAATTGCTTAAAATAAGAAAAAACACACTCACTACTCAATTTACTTTTCCACAAATGTTACATGCACGAGTATAACAAGCAAATAATTAAGAGTTAGCAAATAAATAGGAGTTACCATTATAAAATAATTTATAACACGGGTATGTTAACAGTGTTTTTATTGCCTGTTTATACGTAAATAAAAGAATACGCCTACTTCTTTAGTAATTTCGGACATCCCCTCTTTATTTGCTTTGTAGCTTTACTCCATTTGTATCATAATTAGACAAATAGAACGTATGTTTGTTAAATAAGAATCAAAGATTTTTTTGCCTCTCTATATTTACCTTTCTGTGCTTGAAATTTTACTTTATAACTTTGTCTCTCTTTTTTTTTTTTGGTAACCCAAAGTAAGACATCTAAGCGGACTAGATCTCCAGTCAGAACTCATTTAGAACGCTTCGACCAATCTTTTGGCGTCCAGTGTAAGTATTTCGAGTCGATACGTATTTTACGCTTTTCCATCGCCTTCTTGTGTTGGTCAATAATATCACGATTAATGCAAACAATATATTGGCCTTTATAGTAATTAATTAAATTCAAATTCTGCAAGGTGGATATAACATCTTCCTTTTTAATTGAGGTCACCTCACAAATATCATTGATTGTTATAGTAGGTTTTTCACCATCCATCGATGGCTTTTGAGTAATAAATATTTCCAGTATTGTTTCGGCCCAATATGATCAATATGATAACAAACCCAAATCTGATAAAGGCTTTCCTGGAGATCCGGTTTTCCTTTCAAATTCAATAATATAATCTTAAAATCATAAACTTATCTATTCAGCAATATATAAAATTTAATTATTCATATATGGCTACTCTTTTTACTTATAATGTGAAACTTGGGAAATAAAAAGATTATACGATACAATAATATTTGGATGCATGAGTGCAGTAAATCTAAATTGAAATAAGGGTTGCCCACTTCCAGTGTAAGTAATATTACACAGGTGTGTTAATCATTTTCATATTCCTTATTTAGTCGTGCACTCGGTGTACAGAATCATTTTATTTAAAAACTGTATAAAATAATTTAATATAATTTAAAATAATGGATTATATATATATATGTATATATATATAAATGTATAAATATAAATGTAAAAATTTTACATAGACAAATAACGTCAAAATTCTCGATGAAGTCAATTATAGTGTTTATTGCTGTCTTTGTTGGGAACTTCGATCGGTGATAGCAAGTATATGAGCGCTGAGGTTTTTTGTATTGTAGTACGCGTGAATTTTAGAAGTGCAGTAATCGTATATTATATTATACTACATTAAATTACATTATATTGTATTATTTTATATTATATTGTGATATACATAAATATATATATTGTGTACAATATTTATAACTGCATTATTTTGCTTATTTTACTAAATAAACACTTACCATTTTGTTTGTATAAAACATCATTTGCGTTTGTCTTTCTACTTTATGAAGAAGAAGAACTAGAGAGGAAAAACATATTTCTAAGTATTTTATTGGTAAAAAAGAAATAATAAAAGAAAATAGTACAATTTTAACATATTTGTTAGGTAAATTTTATTTTAACCAGTTGAATTATATTTTACATTGCTTAAGAGGCTCTAACGAGTGAAGAGGTAATACCTTTCAAAATAACATCACAAGCAACCATGGCTGGTGCCAATAGTTATTCTAATCTAATGTAAGTGATGAATTAACAAAAATAAGTGCTTGTTATGATTCAGAAATGGATTTGCATGTCATTAAGGAATTCATGTTGATATTTGTTAATGGCAATTCTTAGAAATCAATTCGTTTAAAATGCGACAGATAAGAAAATGTCTTAAGTAAAATCGCGTTCTCAATGGAAATGGGCAGTACAGTACTTTGTATATTTAAAATGATTTATGCATTTTCTTTAAGGTATACAACAACACCAGCAACAACAAGTAAGACGCGTTTAGACAGTGAAATTTGTGAAAACTATTTAACTGGTCAACAAAACCGCCCTTCTGACGGTCCTATAAGTACTAATCCGATTTACTTACAAAGACAGTACGTTTTCACTATTATATTTTTTACACATGAATCTCCTTCGTTTTTGCCTTTCATGAACTATGAATTTCTTAGGCATAACTTAAGTGATGATCAATATCAGGCTTATTTGCATACCATAACAACTAACCAAGAGAAATTAAACACTGGATTGAAAAGTGTCAATTCTGATCGAGATTTATCGTTGCCCCTGGATAAACATATTGCTTTAGAAAAATACTACGATAGTCAAGAAGATGAAATATCTATAAGGAAATATTTGGGCATTGGAGTACAATGGGTTAGTTTGGTTACAGAAAATTTACTCAGCCATCCATTTATTGTATTAAGACGACAATGTCAAGTATATAATGCGTCGCAAAGATATCACTTGCATCCATTTGGTTTAATACCTGTCATTATACATTTACATAGGCGCCAGGGCGTCACAACTCTATGGAAGGGTTTAGGCAGTTGTTTACTAGTACGTGGTTTATCAATGGCCGTAGACGACGTTCTTTCTAAAATAACGACATGGCCCAAGTGAGATTTTAATAATGTAAAAAGTTCATTTCATTGCACCACATGATGATTGCTTCTATCTACCTATTTTCTTACCATTTACCTACGGCTCCCTTTTATCCCTTTCGGCTTTATAGAGAAGTTGATAGTCGCACATCCTTAAAGAGATTTGGGCAACACGTTATATTGAAAAGGTAGTACAGTTATCTTTAAGTTATGTTACTCGCAATTATATTAATTCATCTTTCTGCAAACAAAAAAACTACAAAAAACGAAAAGTATAAGCATTGCTGTGGTAATGCCCTTTTATGCTGCCTCTCTGGTAGAAACTGTGCAAAGTGACATAGCCAGTGAAAAACCCGGCTTATTTGATGTTTTTCGTGAGGGCTCTTTACGTTTATTATATTGGAAATCGCCGCAGAAAGGTCGCATGTTACCTGTATGGGTATTAATCACTCCTACAATTGGTGTAGGCTTAACAAAATATCTCTTTGGTTTGGTTATAAAGGGTATATCCTCCCGTATTATGCGACGACGAATACAACAAGCTCAAGAACGCAAAGGTGCCAAATACAGGGATGATTCTTTGGAAAATCAAAACGTTGAAATCTATTCAAATTTGATATCAATGTTAACGACAGAAGTGATTTTCTATCCATTAGAAACAGTAATGCATCGCATACAATTGCAAGGAACGCGAACAATTATTGATAATTTAGATAATGGCATCGCAGTGGTGCCCATTCTAACCAATTATCAAGGTGCTTTAGATTGTTACCGTATTACATTAGCTACAGAAGGGTTTTCGGGACTCTACAAAGGTTTCGGTGCAATTATACTACAATTTGCTGCTCATATTGCAGTTATTAAATTAACGAAATGGATTGTCAATCAAATCACTGACTTAATATCAAATCGACCACCAACTAAAGTCGTACAATATTATAATTTAGACCAAGCTTTAATTTCGAATTCTACAACGATATCACCCAGCTTAAGTTCAGTTAGTGATATGGATGTTAATAGTATAGACAATCGTTCGACTAATTAAGTTGATAAAAATCTCCATGTATGTAGGGCAGTGTTTTCTTCTTTTACTTTGCGTCCACGGCTAACAATCATGATCAAATTAAATTTGGCCTGCACTTTCTTTTAACCGTTTTAAGGTTTGTATATTTTCTAATTTGAAATTTGTGGTTATATTGTGATATACGTGATCAAATGGAAAAAAATCATATTATGTTAAATGAGAAAAAAAAGCATCTACTATTAAATGCGAAAGTTACTATGTTCTTATGGAGAAATAAATTCCGCGATTATTTCTATAAAGTAGTAAAACTCACTTAGAATATATGTTATGATGACCAACTGAATTCAATTTGGATAAATTATCTTCCGTATAAATCGTGCCTGATGTGACAATGAAGAAATTCACATTCAAAAACGAATGTTATGTATTATAATACAAAAATTAATATCGAAGGTATTACAAGTTTGCAGAAAGTGTCCATCATAATTGATTACTTAATTTTCTTCTCAATATTGTAAATAATCGCAATGATAAGTAAGCTGAGAGAAAAGAATGTATTGCAAATTCATTTCTTTCCTTTTCGTTCGTCTCTTCTAGCTTTAGCGTCTTGGCCACGTTTATCTTTCTTTTGCCGCGGATCAACCATTTTATAGCGTCCCTTAACACCAGTTGGACGTTTAGCTCGACGTCCGGCTTGATATTTCTTTGCTACTACATAAGTGACATCTTTCTTCTTTTCTTGAGCTCTTTTATACACTTTTTGCAATTGTTTAGCCTTCTCTTGTGGGGTGGCATCAGAATTTTCAATTATTTTTTCCGCTTCTTTTTTGGCTTTAGCCAAGCGTTTTTCGGTACGTCTCCTTTTACGAGCTTTTGCTTCCATCACTTTTTTTATAGGTCTTACATTCAACTCCTGCACTTTATGTTCATATTCATGACTAATTTCTGGTGGCACTGGCAGTGGCTTTTTCATATGATGTTCTTCATCATGAACAAACCAAGCGGGTAAATTCTCATCATTGAAAGAATAACGATTCCAGGCACTATCAATTAAATCCCTTCGTGTTTTACGACCTTTAATAAGCATAGCACCCAACGCTAGCTCTTCTTCAGTTAGACGAATTTTTTTAGGTTTAGGTTCTTTAGATGTCTTTTTGGAAGTTGCTTCATTAATTTCCTTCTCGTCATCTGAAGTTGATGAATTGTTCGATTCGGTGGAAACTTTATCCATATCGTGACATGCCCGCGTTTTCGCTTTCTTACCTAGCATTGTACAATGACTGTTATTATCTTTTTGACCTAATATTGTAATGCCCTTGTTCTTATACTCAGTTGCCAAGTAATCCAAATCATATTCTTCTTCATCTTCACTATTTATAATTTTCAAATTATCTTTTTCATACCACAGTTGTACACGTTGTTGCCTTCTCGTATGTTTATCCCGAAAGTCACTTGATTTTATCAGAGGATGTTCCAAAAATTGTTCATTACATGTCAGTGTAGCCTTTCCATCATTATCATTTTCATTATCATCACTTAATCCCAATCCCTCTTGTGCATAATCACTGTCACTTTCTTCGTCTATTGATAATTCTGGTTCATCATCATTCTCGTAAATAGCATTGTCATCTAACTGCTTGTCTTCTTTATTATATCTCAATGGTTAAGAAAAATATAAATAAGAATAAAAATCTTGATTTAACATGAAAAAAAAATCAGATGTTTTTTCCAGCAAAATCTCCCAGTAGATAACTTTTATACTCAACACCCAGTGGTTGAGGTTTTGAGGACCTTATAAAGTATCTATACTCTTGATTATTATACTGATTCTCAATCGATGTACACATGTCTGTCTGTTATAAACAATCTTCTGTTCGCAAAATTTAAGATATTGAACTCAAATTTGACAGAATAATTAGAAATTATTGCAAGCACATTGGGACTGAAAATGGCAAAATTTGTCAGAGGACAGCAAAATTTGGTAGTCTTTTGTTCATCATATGCAAACTGTAAAATATAGAAAGTTGAAATTTTGCACAAGTAAAGAGGGTTCTTGGTTTATAACCAAAAAATATGCAAATGCATGCAAATCGAGTATGCCTACGCGAAATTATATTACATCATATTTTTATTTTTTTATGTTTACGGTTTCTATTTACAACTGAAAAAACTGAAACAAGTTTTGAATAAAAATGTCATGGGGTCTGGCTGGTGGTTATCCAAATATAGCTTTCTTACTTGGTTTTGCCTGTTTTTTTATTACTGATAAATGTTCTTTGGGAGTCTAAAGAAGTAGCTCAAATATTATTGGCATAAAAGGCACATTTTGCAAATGATAGTGCTGTTTTGGAGGTAAGTTGTCAACTGGGATAAGTGGATTTAAACTTACCGTTTATATTTTGGTAACTTTAGACGTTTTACTTCCTTATCGGCATCAACATCGAAATGGGGTTGTACATTCAGCATTTGATCAAGTTCTTTTTGAGTTTTAATCATCTTTAAATCAAATATTTCTTGTTCCAGCTCCTCCCTTGGGCCATCATCACCCTTTATTACCATTTTTAGATTTATTTTCTCTTGAAGTTTGGCCTTTGTTCTTAATGTTTTTTTCCGCTTACGTTTCAAATCTTTTTGCTCTTCATCAGCCAGGGCATTAATATGTTTTTGTAATTCTTGATCTTCCAAATCCTCAATTTCCTCTTGAGTCATAATATGATTGTTTTCATTTTCTACTTCTTCAATGTTACTAATCGTTTTCTTTATTTTATCTTCAAATAAGTCAGCTTTGACAATTTTCCACCAGGCTAGCAAACCTTTTATATCCTTACGGCCTAATACTTTAATATCTTTACAGCATTCTAATATTTCTGGTGTTGTTTTTGGATGCTGTGCTATACGGTTATCATCGATTTTTATACTACCAATACCTTGTAAAGCTGACAGGGCACTTTCTGCTTTCATAAATTCTGTTGCCTTTAGTTCATTTCTTAAAGCAAAATCCCCCTCTGTGTATCCTTCAGCTTTAATACGCTTCTGTTTATCTGGATGCAACAAGCTAGTATTTTTTTTTTTATCCAATTCTAATTCTTCAAAGACATATTTCACATCTAATAAACGGGGATCTATGCTATCAGGAGCTAAGTAACCTTGACACACTATAAATATTTCAGCGGACTCTTTGCGTGAAGCACTTGGTTTAGTGGCATGGACTTTCTTAAATAATTGCTTTAGTACCCACAACAACGCATTGTAATCTTTTGAACGAAATACTTTAGTAATAAACCAACCACCTCCACGTAAAAAGTCTGTGACTAACTTCAAAGCCATTAATGTTAAGCAGATCTGCTGATAGGCATCATACAACCAATTACGACCCACATTTGGTGCACCATCATGCAAGATTACATCAGCTTTCCAAGTCTGTAATTCTTTTGCTAATGATTGGCGACATTTATCTGTTGTGATATCTTCTACTAAACTGATGCAACCGGCAATGGGACGTATGGGATATAGATCGACACCAATTACTATGCTAGAAACAGGCATATTTTGTTTAGCCACTTGCATCCAACCACCAGGAGCCGCACATAAATCGATGCATACTTGGGATTGCTGTAAGAAACCAAACTTTCGATTCAATTGGATCAATTTGAAGGCGGCACGAGAACGAAATCCTGTTTCTTTGGCTAGTTGATAAAATTTATCTTTACGTGCTTTTCCTACTTTCGTTTTTTTACCCATTTTATTATTCCTGTTTACCTTGTAAAACAATTATTTAAAAAATTACGTACACGTGTTAGCTTTAGCAATTTTATTGAATCTACATGTTGCCAATTGCTTAGGTAAGGTATTGCCAGGAAAAATTAAAGTTTTGCTTTACTTACTTACTTCACTTGTAGTATAGATGATGAATCTATAGGTCGCAATTGCTTAGATATTATATGAAATCTGTTACGTACATTACTTTTGACCCAGGAACGAACGCTATTAAAAATAAAATTGAACGATTTTTAAGACCACACCAAGTTAACATCATCTATGGAATAAAATTACACTTTTAAATATATTTTGACTAATAATTATATATATATTATGTTGACACATAAGTATATTTTGGTGATTGCACCATTTTTCAACTCCTTCCCCAATAAAGCGTTTTTCAAAAAAGTCATTGTATAAAGATAAGTTACAATCTTGAATTTATTTTAGTGTCCTTTATTTTGAAATAACAAATATGTGTTCCCAATTTGGTCCAAATGGGAGCATTTTTGGAACACCCTCTCATGCAACACATTTCATGTAATTCAAAAATTACAGTTTTTTATTTCATTGACTTGTAATTTTTGTATTTGTTTTTCTCTCTCTCTCTCTCTCTATATATATATACATATAGATATATACACATATATATATATATATACATATATATATATATATATATACATATATATATATTTACATACATGTATATACATACACATACACATATATATACTGTAAATTGTCCTTAAATTAAGGATGCGTACATATGTATATATATATTAGGCGCAATATATGTTTTAAATAAACAATAACCACAGCATATAACATATCAACCCTGAAACACTATCAACTTCTCACTTCTTTTTTAAATAATATATTGCATTAAGTAGTTTTATTTAGAAGACTTAACAGGCTTGTAAACGTTGTGAAACTATGTAAATAATAATAAGTACAACCTTTTCATTTATTGTATTGTCATACTATTGTATGAAAAAATTTAAATCAAAAGATTTCGTTACAAAAGACAGTTTTGAAATACACACAGAATATTTTCTAAAAAAAATTTAAAAAAGCCTATATTAAACTAAATCAACAATGGCCGAACTTTTCGATAAAAACGCCCTAAAACTTACAGAATATGCCGCCGAAATAATGGTCTATTTCGAGCGGCATAAACTTATTGAAATTGCAAAGGTTATGACTACCCTATTCAAGGAAAATTAAAAAATAAAAATTTCTTTCATATTTTTCAGAAAATAATCTTAGAATTAGATTTAACACGACCAGATGATGTCCAATTATGGATAGCTAAAAACATTAAACGTATTGCTATGGAAATCTATGATGATTGTATGTCAGGAGGCAAACCTAATGGTGGTGAGCAGTTGCCTAAGCGATTACTTATAGTGTACAAAAATTGAAATTGATTTTAATATATTTGCTGTTGTAGTTATTTCCTTATTACATTTGTCGGCTAATTTTGTTCATCGTATAGTTCTTTTCGGTAGGCGCGGTTCGGGACGGAAAACTCAAGCAATCAATTTACTCAAACGATATAACTTGGTTTATAGTAATGCACCATATTATACCACACCATGTTGTTCAATAAGTTTAATTTTAGTTTTAAACATGTACAACATTGTGTAATTGTACCATATAAACTTATTGGACAACATATTAAAATTCATTGTTCCTATGCATTTATATATTTACAAAATAAAAACTGAATTTCTTTTTAAGTTGATGCTGAAACTCTTATTTACAAATACTTAAGTGGTGATGATGAAAATCCTCATGAGCCTTTGGCAAGAGAATTACAACGCTCTTTTTATTATAATAATTGTGCAGCTAAAGGTAAAGCTTTGGCAGACATTATAGCTCGTCGTATTTTACAATATGATGCCTTACACAGCGGCTGGGTTTTAGTTAATTTTCCAAATAGTTTACAAGATTTTCAAGAAATATTAGAAAATTGGAAAGTGCCACCAAATAAAATTATCTACATAAAATGCTCCGAGAAAACGGCCACAAAACGTTTACTGAATCAACCAAATTTAAATAATCCTCATCATACGTGTACTTATTATGAGCAAGAGGTAAGTGAACAATTCCTAGCACTAAGTTTTTGCTGCAACAATAATTTCTCACAAATCGATACATTGATGTATTCGTTATATAGTTAATTGACTGAATGGTATATAGCTGACCCTATTTGTTTGCAGATTACATCTCTTTTGCAAATTATGTTATAAATTATAATTATGATGTAGCAAGGCATTTTTTTGTTTCTTTTTAGATGCATTATTTTAATGACAAACAGGAAGATATTGACAAATATTTGTGCAAAAGGTATGAAACGATTTATATTGATGGCGAATTATGCTCTGATAAAGTTAAAGCACAGTTATTGGGTTTAGTAGAAAAAACTCCATATCTTATGGGCTTCAAACAAGATAATATGTGAAATTAAATTAACCTCATGTATCAACTAGTTTTAATAAAGTAGGTTTTATCCTGAAAAATATTGTTGTTATTGCTGTTGTTGATAATGATTTTGTTGCTGCTGCTGCAAATGTTTAATTTGCATTTCCATTTCCATTTGTTGTTGCTTTTCTATTAAAAGTTTTTGTTTTTGTACCGCAGCTAATTGCTGCTGTTGCTGGCGGCACAATTCTTCCATAAGTTCGTGATTATACGTGGAATGCAGCATAAGACCTAAGACTCCCGCTCTCGAAGCCATTTGATGACGCGTTTGCCTTTCTAGTTCCAACAGTTCATCCATTTTCATCCATTGTCTAACACGTTCCAAATCAATTTCAGCTCTACGTATTTTTTCCCACATATAATGTTTGAAACAATTTTTCTTTGGTGCTCGACAAAATTCTCCTGTTGGGCTGAAGAAATTAGTAACCAATGGACAACCGCAAACATCAGTGTCTCGAACTTTTGGATCTTTACAATGTTCTGGGCATAATACTCTCAGGCGTTTACAGTATGTATTACTGCCTGCATTATAAAAATCGCAAAACATCGTATTTCCCTCAATACGGGTTTTAAAAATACTACCAAATGAGGCTTGCGACTCATACTTGTTAAAACATTTCTCCATGTGTTTGATGGCAGTACGCGAATGTATTTCATGTCCACAAGTTATACAAGTCATTGATGGTTCTTCCGTATCAAATTGATCCTTGGGTAATAAAATAGTATTACCACCATTCGGATCCAGAGTACTGTGCTTAACATTCTCTACAATCATATCCAATTCCATATGCCTTTTATCCAATTCAGCTAAAGCGAAACGTACCATGGCTTGTTTAGCTCTAATTTGATCTAATTGTTTTTTGTTCTGTTCTTCGGCCCTACAACGTGTTAAATTCCACTCTTGGACTCTTTGTGGCAAAACTTGAAAAATCCGATTCGTAGCCAAATTAATACCGCACTCATCACTGCAATATTTCGATTGTGGCCTGGCATTTTTACAACAACCGGGCCCATAACATTGCCGTATTCCCTCTAACTCTGGATTGATATAAATTTCTGGTACTGGTGAACCTTTTTTTTTACGTTGTTTTTCCTTTTTTAACGGCTTCGTTTTTTTTTTAGGTCTGCCCACAAGATGTCTAGTTAGTTGAGCTTGAAATTGACCTTGACATACTCGACGTTCACAACGTGGCTTATGACCCACACGTATATGGCAAGCATCGCATATACCGCAATTTGGTGTACGACAACCTTCACACGTACCGCAACGATTGATTTTTACTGAACCTAAAAGTTGGCTACCATCTTTAATGTAATCACGCAATTTCTTACGTTTTTCTAATTCAGCTGTAATTACACCAGTGGCAGAAATTGTTTGATTTTTTTCCACTGGCAACACACGAAAAACTGTTTGTAAACTAGGATCTTCTTCTTTACATCTTTGGCAAAAATATTGTTTGATATGTTTAGCTTCTTTTTCGGTTATATTGATACAATCCCCATGATACCATTCTTCACATCCATCGCAACCTCTAGTAAAGTATATATAAAACAAGCAACCCCATTTATTTTAGCTAAGAATTCCAATAAGAAGACTTACATCATAAATCTTGAACAATCTGATGTACGACAAATACAGTACGCTTGACCATCCTGTTTCATAATTGTTGCTATTTTCGATTTACGCTCTGGTAAATCGAATTCTTTAGCAATTTCTTCTTTCGATTTTTTATTTTTACGTTTTTCACTCATCCTCCCTTGTATAAATAAACCTTTTTAATTAAATGGCGCCTCTTATTATAACTGTAGCAAATACTACAAGTTGTTTATACTCTTTTATCTGAATTATAGTAAAGTTCCCGTCACATATGATTACAATGGTTAGAACAGATTTGGCATAACTGCTGTGCATATATGTGCAGACTTACCTTAGTTATCTAGTGCGTATGTATTATAATTCTCAACTATTGGATTTAAAAAGTTTTAACGATTGCCAAAAAAACTTGTACTTCTTTACTATATTTTGTTAGGACTTTGAATCATAATGGATTGCCGTGGTACTGTAATCAACAAAATTTACAATAAATCAGAATAGAAAATTGATGAAGAGAATTGTATTTTAGTGGAAATAATATTTTTCAATGTGGCAAAGGGTTATGGCAGAGAGCTCTCTGACTATGGTCTATATATAGCTCCAGTGTTGTATTAAAGTTTTCACAATATTGATATGTGAAAAATGAGCAACTCTTTTTTTTATTCAAATGTCATTTGCTATTGTGCAATAATATTAAATAAGTGAAGGGAAAAAAGGGGAAGATATTTCAAATGAAGAAACACTAACTCATAAAAAACCTTCACAAACAAAACGTAGATATTTATTTCATAAGCATATATGAGGAAAAAAAAGACGTAATCCTGAAATTAAGTTACTTTCCACATATGGGTTTTCTCCAAGAAAACACCAATAATTAAATTAAACCGTGCAAGACATGCGAAGCATGAACATTATTGTGTTGCAAAATTTATAAAGGAAGGGTCAAAAAAAGCACTTTTTTAATTAATTTTTTTTTACCTTCTCTAAAATACGACTAAAATAGTTCTTAAGGGGGAAGAGGTAGTAAAGTGAGAAATAAAAATTATTTTTGGAGATTTGTGGAAATTCTTTTTTGGCCTCAGCACTATCTGTATTATTAGTAGCAAATATGGATGGTGCATTTATAGAGAGTTCTATCCAACAGCTACAACAACAACAGCAGCAACAGCAAATAACAAAGAAAAAATCTAAAAATAAAAAGAAAAATTCTTCAAGTGAAGTAGTAAAAGCACCATCAACATCAGCATGTAATAGTACCACAAGAACAAAAGCAATCGAACCAAGAATAAATGTGTGTGATGATGTTGAATCAAAGGTTAATGAAAATGGTTTAGAGAATCATTTGAAGCAACAATTTCATCTAGACGAACAGGTTAACGGCCTTGTGATTACATTAGGTAATGGCAACAAGAATCAGTCAACAACAATAAAACAAACACCAGCAAACCATAATTGTGAATTAGTCAATGGTAGTAACATCAATGCTACTATTTCCAATGCCACTAGCACAACTACTATTATCTCAACTGTTAGACCAATTGTGAATTTCAATGATATGAAAGGACTACAACCTGCTTCTAAAGTGAATGGACATCATTCTTCGCCGTCTCCATTAACATCTACGCCGTCATTGTCAAGTAACCGAAATAAGAATGAATGTGGCAACGTGGACGATGTGACAGCAAAAAAGAATAAACGTAAAGGGAATCATAAGAAGCATCAACAGAATAACAAAACTGGAGAAAATTGTAATAATAGCAGCTGCACTACTAACAAAGAGAGAAGTAAAGATGATTATTCTCGCCATGATCACTCTGATTCTCAAAAGGCAGAAAAAACTATGGTATCAGCGACAGAAATACCATGTAGTAATAATTGTGGGAGTTTAACAACTTGTGTATATGATACAATTGAAGAAACGAATCAAGACGATCAACAACAACAATTACCTAATGGTTATTTGGCTAGTGTTATAGCCAGAATTGAAGCATTGGGAGGACAAAAATGCTATATACACCCAAATCCATCATCACATAGTAACACAGCAACAATTATCACTGCCTATAATACATGTAATAATAGTTTATTGACAGCAGCGAAAATAATAATTAATGATAATGATGATAAAAAAGTTATTAATAGTAATAGCAGTAATTCAGAAACTGAATCGTATCAACAAGAACAATCTCTACCATCAGAGACTAACAATGCAATTCCAACGGTAGATTTGTCTACTGCGCAAATTGAATATAAAGAATATGAATCGGAGTTACAAATGCATGTAAATGTATAAATGAATAGATTAGGTGTGTAAGGGAAAGTTTTGTCGTACTTACTTTGCTTAGGTTAAAGTGTCTTAAAATTATGAAAATTAGTCAATAACACATTAGAAAAAAAAGCGTTACGTACAGCAAAAAATATACATTTTTTTCCATTTTTATACCAACCTCATTTATTTGGTTTTTTATATTATAAATGTATTACTTTTAACATGGGCACATTATCAGTGTATTCCATAATTTGATTTTACTAAGAAACATGTAAATCAAAACGGCAAAACTTTCTTTTGAAAATACATGTAACAAAATTAAATTCAGCACGTCATTGATTTGCGGGAATTCATTTTTATTAAATAATAATTCTTTAAAATAAGGATAGCACTTCACTTTTTTTTACATAATTGCAGAATATAATGCGTTTAATACAAGCGGAATTATCTGAACCGTATTCAATTTACACGTATCGTTATTTTATATATAATTGGCCGAAATTATGCTTCTTAGCTGCTCACGGTAATGATTATGTTGGTGCCATTGTATGCAAATTGGATATGCACTTAAATGTTAGGCGTGGCTATATAGCCATGTTAGCAGTACGTAAAGAATACAGGAAATTGAAAATTGGTACAACGTTGGTGCAAAAAGCCATTGAGGTAAAAAAAGTTATCATTTTACAATTAAATAATAACTTTAAATTATGGACTAAGAAACTGAAAGTATAGTAACATTTTTTGGTACCGTTTAAAAGAAACACCATAGATAGACAGCCTAAAAGTGAATGGATATAATCAATACATTCCTTCTATTTCATTCCAAAAATTTGAATGCGGATCAAACTTCTTCGCTACTGGATTATAGGAAAAAAATATATATTTAAATTTCAAAAAAGCGCACTATACGAAGCAAAAACAAAAATTTATTTATTAAATTTTAGTAGTATGTCCGTATATATTGAATTTCGATTGCAATTTGACAGGATATAGACGAACACGCAATTCTAAATCGATCCAGATAAGCCCATAAAATATATTTTTCTTTTAAAATCTTGTTATTCCTTACTTTTCTTCGTTAATGGCATATATTTTTTAATAAGTTTTATTCCTTCTCTATTAGGCAATGTTAGCTGATAATGCTGATGAGGTCGTTTTGGAAACTGAAATGAGCAATGTGCCTGCGTTACGCTTGTACGAGAATTTGGGCTTTGTTCGGGATAAACGATTATTTCGTTATTATCTGAACGGTGTTGATGCCTTACGTTTAAAATTATGGTTTAGATGAGATTGTTTTCAAATATCGCGTAAAAATTTGTCAATTTTTTTTACTTTTTAGTTTTTTAATTCTCATTGTTTTGCGTTTGGGTTTTAGTCAATTGATTGGCATGACTAATTATTTAATAAAATTTAAAATTATTACGTAATAATAAAAACTGAGTTGAGATATAACACTATTATAAAATAGACTATGGTGATGATTGGATGAATGCAGCGATGAGAATGATGAGAAATAAAAAAGTCAAATCAACTAAATTCTTTCTATAACAATATTTATCAATGTTATAAAGGAATGAAGAATATATGATTGTAATAATAATAAAAGTAACAATTATGATAAAATAAAATCAAATTAACGCAAATTAAAGAGTAGTAAAATTATTGTCCTTAATGTATACATACGTACCCATATATCAGTAGTATAAAGAATATCTACTTGCATTAAAAAGATATAATAATGGGAAATCTTTAACGAAAATCTAAGGCCAAAAGGGAATAAAACTTGCAAAAAAAACAACAACAAAACATACTACCGTCTAGCATTTTTAAAAGGACAGAATGAGTAATAACAAAATCGTTTGATTTTAACTGCTAAGTTGACTATGTCATGTGCGTATCGTTTTTAAAAAAAGGTAGATATTCTAAGTGTACCACGATTTAAAAAAATGGCTCTTCATTGTTCTTATTTTGTACAGTCAATTTGTAACCTAAATCAAATTACTGAGTCAAATCAGAAACCTGAGCAAACTAAGGCCGATATAACTGAAATATATGGAGTTTCCTTTCCACTTATTTTTTAAAGTTTTTGATTGCCAAAATGAAAGTAATATGTAAATAAAGATACTAAATAGTAACCTATTTTGAATTAAGTTTAAAGCAAAATAAAATAAACTTACAAACTTCAATAGACTGTACACAAACGCCTTTTCTATATAATAAGCAAATTAAAAATATCAATGCTATTTTTATTATGATTTATCGAAAAGATCACTAACTTCTAGAATACGAGGTTTGAAAAATGAATGTGGTCGTACGACATTTGCTTTTAGTAATAAATTTAATAAGCCCCATGGGACAATTTTTGTTGTTTCTTCATTCTGATTATTGTTATTATTATCACTATTACTATTATTTCTCCTTGAATTAGAGAATTTTTGTAGTTGCTGTTCCATTTCCGATTCCAATAACCAGGCCGCATTTCGTACTTCAACCCGTAGTTGTTCGCATTCTTCTGGACTAATATTTTTACTAACATTTAAAAATGGTTCCAATGGATTTACTATATATAACGGAGAGTGATCTGGTTTAGGGATTAAACGTCCTTCATTTAATGATATCGCCTTATTTTTGTAGTCAAATTGTGAATAATATTCAAAAAACTGTAATAATAATTCATTAAGTGAATGCGAATTTTTACTGCGAAATGGTATATTTTGAAAATCACGCGCAAAAGTACAATTGATATTATCCTCGGTAAAACGTATATCCTTAGTGGTTGCCAATTTAACTAATGTATTAATGGAAGGCAGTATAGGTTGTTTTAATTGTTGCAAAAAGAATACGACCAAACAGGTAAGTGAGAAATTTGTAATCCAACGTCCGGGTGATGGATTTGTTAAGCCACATGCTTGACCCCAACGTCGTATACAAAATGTAAGCGGACGTACACGCTCATCTAATTCACCAAATATATATAATAACTCAGACATATAATAACCGGAACTGTAACATAAGATTAAAATTACAAATTATTGTTATATTGTAATACAAACAGCGACGTGTACAAATGCAATAAAAGTGAGCCCTATGAAATGAAATTAGTTGTTGAAAAAGAAGGCGTTACTAAAATACTTTTTCGCATTATAATTACGATAAAACAAGTGGCCAAGCAAGTTAGAAAAATGAGAAATAAAGTTAATATCACTCATTATTTGTCTTAATTCTTAATAGCAAAAGTTTCAAACAAAAGATGTTCTGATGTGATTATTTAGTTTATGCCATAATACACGTATCTCAATCCTCCTTTCTTAGTTTTTCAAATTAAATTTAAATTCTTTCAAAAGTTTCACTTATAATAACAGTCAAACGGACTCCAACTCATACTATTATTAATCAATAATATCATATTTATCACGATTTCTCTCACTGGAGAAGTAATCTCTCTATTCATTTCCATTAAATTATGCGAATTCAATTTTTATTTAATACTATTATCTTATCTATATAATTATCTTACTGTTTAATCTGATATAAGGGAATTTTCATATTAAACAACATTATGCTTTGGAGTAAATGTATAGACGTAATATAATATTAGTACAAAGCTACCATTCTATAAACCTACATTAACGGTAATTAAACAGTAAAAAAATTTAATTAATAATCCTCAATTATGATGATTCATTCATTAAGAAGTATTAAAAGTGAAGTAAAGTAGCAATCATAAAAAAACTATTTTTGAATAGAGAACGGACTACTACGGAAACTATTCTTTGGAATTTTATTGTGTAAAACATTGTACTTTCTTATATAATTTTCATCCAGTCCGTATAGGTTGAAGGGAATTTTAACAATTACATTTATGAATCCTATTAGCAAATTTTCTACAACCATCCAAGAATCGTATTAATTTAATAACAGTCAAATAATTTTACAAATATTTTAGATGTTTATATATATAAAAAAGATGAACAATTTTTGTTCTAATTGTTTTATCATAATTAATCATCAATTGATTCATCATTAAGTTTCCCCCAATTTCTACTTTAATGTTAATTCTTTCATATTGTGTTACGTTCTTCTCTTTCTTCTCTATTTAATGTAGGAAGAAAAAATATATGGCGCCACAGGCAAAGAATTCTTTAGAAAAATCTATCGCTTGCTTAAAATATACTCTGGCGTGTTTTAATATTGTGGCATGGATGTTGGCCACTTCATTATTTGCGTTAAGCATTTGGTTAAAAGCTGAGCCTGGTTTTAATGAATGGCTGCGTTTATTAGAAGCCGAATCTTTTTATATTGGTATTTATATATTAATAACAATTAGTATTGTAATGATGGCTACATCGTTTTTGGGTTGTTTAAGTGCCCTAAGTGAAAATATCTTCGTGGTTATAATATTTATTTTCACTCAGATATTAAGTTTCATACTAACAATATCAGGGGCCGCTGTTCTATTGAATTTTAGTACAATTAATTCAAGTTTACAACCATTGCTACATAACAGTTTACAGCATTATGTTAGTACGTCGAAGACAGAACGATCCGCGTATGTTTTAACTATGATTCAAGAAAGCATTGGTTGTTGTGGTGCTACTGGCCCATGGGATTATTTAGATTTACATCAACCATTACCGCATTCATGTCGGGATGCTGTTAGCGGCAATGCGTTTTTTAATGGTTGTGTTGACCAACTAATATGGTTTTTGGAGGAGAAAGCATCATGGATTGTGGCCTTAGCTTTAACATCTGCGATGTTAAATGTTGTGTGTAGCGTCGTAGGCGTAACATTGATTCAAGCGATTAAAAAGGAAGAAGATGAAGCTCATACATATCGACATTAAATATTCATTATGTGTTTTCCCATAAGCCTTTTGTTTTTCTTAATTTTTTAGTACTTAACATGAATCAAGAGTCGAATAAATTATATTTATGCACAAGATAGTGCTGAAATTTAAAGAGTTTTAGTAATTCATTACAAAATATATGTACTAAAACTCGACAACATGAATTGGTAATGGAGTTGTATCTGATTGCACGCATTTCCGATTAACCGATTATTATTTCTTCAAATTTTGGTCCAATAATAACTTTCAACATGAAAGTGGTTCTTTCACATGTATTTACAAAATGTGGTTTTTCTTTTGTACCAAACTCTTGAATTTTGTCTTGAAGCCGAAATATTTAGTTTTTATATTTCCTAAAAGTTAGCCAATAATTATAATGCTTAGCCGTTAGCACTTAGCAACCACCATAACTGCTTTAAAAAAATGACTTGCAATGATCTATTCAAATAAGTCATGGGCCAAAAATAAGACTTTTTAAATGCAGGAAAGTAATACTTACAGATTACTCATCGATAAATCAATTTCTAGGTTTAAATGCTCATGATGATATTTGATGATAGGTACACGAGCCTGGAGTATACGTCTTTCATGGCAAAACCCTGGTAAAAATAATTTTAATATGTCGCCAATACATTCCATCTGCCGTTGTATTTGTGAACGTTCATTTGCCAAATTTTCTTTGGTATGATAGACTAAACGCGAAAATATCACGGGGTGGGAGAACTTCTGTCCTTTAATCTCTTGATCTAAACGTAATATCAAATCCAAATCACAACCCATACGTCCAAAACCATTTACAGACGAACCAAACGGCAGTGCATTAACAAGCGGGAGAATACCTCGGATAGCTTCTTCAACTTGCAATGAAGCTAAAAACCGCAATCGCACGCCCAAATCATTTAATTTAGTATTTTGATATAGCAGCAGGATTTGTTCTTCAATATTGGTAGCTCTGTACATCAATATATTTAATTCATTTTGATCTTTAATTTTATTACCATCAACTGTATTAAGAATAGGTACGGGTGAGATGCTACTAATGTTTGCGTTTGTATTGTTAGTATGATTGCTTCGATTAAGAAAATCTGTTGACTGTTTCATGTTTTTCTTTGTTACATTTGGTGCTCTAAACCATAGAAGAGGTGATTTAGCTTTTATAACACTAATATCTTCATTGTATACAGCAGAATCTAACGTAGCATCAGCTTCTTCTTTTGTCTTATATTCTAGTAATATATAATGTTGAGCGTCTTTATGTCTAATACAATAATGTTGGGCGTCCACTATACATCCGTAAGCGCTACAGCATTTATATAATTCTGAAAATGACTTTTCCGAATTAACTTGAACAACAATACTTCTTTTAGCTTGTGATTGTCTTCGTTTTACAACATCTTCAAATGATATTTTGGATGCTAGTCAAAAAAAACAAAGAATAAAGGAATATTTGCTTAACTTTCATATCAGTGTCGCCTTTGTAGATTTACCAGTTGCTGCTGTTTCCAATATTGCACATGTATTGGCCGTTGTAGTAGAATTATTAACTTTTTGTAGTAAATATTTTTCGTGGTATTTCAATGGATTGAAACGTTTAAAAACTTTTTGCATCTTATTATTTTTCTCCACCTCTGACTATTTTCTAACTTTATTTTCTTATTTTACATAAATTACTAAATAACATGCCGTTATAACAAAATAAGCATTAAAGCATATGCATTAATGATTGCCAAGTGTAATAAATATGTTAAAAGCACAGGGTTTTTTAAGGGTTTTTAACTTAGTGTAAACAGGTATATACAATGATAATAAATTGTGTTGAATGTAAGGTTATTGCAGAAGAAGATTTGTTATTAACTATAGGAAATTGTGAAGAATACATTAATAAAAAAAATATGGCAAAAGGGAGACGTACCAAACAAAATAAAACCTCTTCTCCCAACAGCGACACTTCCAAAACACTTACCAGCATTTTGAAAGATGAACGTTTTCAACATTTAGTGCAGGATCCACGTTTTCGAAATATACCCAAACAAAAAAAGAAAGTAAAAATTGATACACGTTTCCAGCAAATGTTTACCAATGAGAAATTCAAAGTGAAATATACTGTTGACAAGTACGGGCGCAAATTAAGTCAGAGCACTTCCGTGGATTTGAAAAAATATTATGATTTAAACAGCTCCAGTGAGAGTGATGAAAACGAAAGTGAAAAAGCAGAAGGCAAAAGAGTTCAAACTGAAGAAGCTTCTTCACACACTTCTGATGAAGAAGAGAAGGAACTTTTAAAAGAAGAAAAGGCTATAGTGCAGCAACAGGTTGATCTTAGCGAAGAGGATGGTTCAGTTAATAATGATGAAGAGGTATCACACACTTTAAAACAGCATTTATTAGATCCTCATATAGATTATGCTCGTGGTGAGGGTTGTTTGTTAACAGATTCTTCACCAGATGATGAATCAACAGATGATGAACATAATCCCGAATTATACCTTCATCATGTTTGGGGTGAATTAGATAATGATGCCGACACTACGGAGGATTCTACTAAACGTCTGGCCGTTTGTAATATGGATTGGGATCGAATACGAGCCGTAGATTTAATGATGTTATTTAGTTCATTTTTACCTCCATGCGGTAGTATATTAAGTGTTAAAATCTATCCATCAGAGTTTGGAAAGCAACGTATGGCTATAGAGGATTTAAATGGACCGCCGGAGCTTGTAGGTTTAGATAAATTATCATTACGTAAACAGCAAGCAAACACAATAAATTCTTCTAAAGTAGAGAAAGAGGCAGAATTGTTTTTGGAACAAGACAGTGATGCCGAGGAGGGAGATGATTATCACATGGAAAAATTACGGCAATATCAGTTGACCCGTTTACGCTATTATTATGCTGTTGTGGATTGCGATTCTGTATCAACGGCAGAAAAAATTTACAGAGAATGTGATGGCATTGAATATGAAAGTTCTGCCACACGTGTCGATTTACGTTTCATATCAGATGATACCACATTTGAAGATGAACCGAAAGATATTTGCTTAGAATTGCCTGACCTGGTTACCTATAAGCCACGTCACTTTATCACAACAGCTTTACAACAAGCTAAAGTTGATTTAACGTGGGACGAAACAGCTTTAGAGCGTCGTGAACTGGGTGATAAGTTAGCCAAAGCCCAGTTAGAAAATGTTTGTGATAAAGATTTACGTAAAATTATAGCCTATGATAGTGAAGAGGAAGAAAACGAAATCAAACACGGAGGAGAAGAGCACAGAATAGGAGATAATGTAAAACAAGAGTTTAATGAGAGTAGTGACGCAGAAACAGTTGGAAAAGGAACCTCTAGCATTATAAGTAAATATAAATCTTTATTGGTTGAAATTAATGAAACGGAAGTTAAAGAAAAAAATAAAGAGAAGTATGAAATGGAATTTACATGGCAAGTGGAAAGTGGCAATAATGATTTACAAGAAGGTGATGTGAAGTCTATTGAAAGTAAAACTGCATTAACTCCAATAGAAAAAATTTTACAAAAACGGTCAGAAAAAAATAAGAAGCGTAAAGCAGAACGCAAAAAACGAAAATTATTAGCCAGAGGTATAAGTTCTGGAACCAACAACGAGGAGTCTGAGGATTCCGTACCAGAAGGTCTTGATATGTATGATCCATATTTTGCTGAGGAATTCGAGAGTGGAGATTTTCCTGATCTAAAAGTCAAAGAGAAGGAGAATAACAAAAAATTAAAAAAACTGAAGATAGAACAGAGTCAGCTTGAACAAGAAAAACAACTCAAGCAAGCTCAAGAGTTGGAAATATTATTAGATGACGATAATAATGCGGTAAATAAGAAGCACTTCAGTTTGGAAAAAATTTTAAAAAGTGAACAAGAATTGACGCAAAATACCACAAGGCATAAACGTCGTAAACAATTAAAAAAACCAAAATCTGCAAATGAAACAGAAAATAAACTGTCTGCGGATAGTTTTCAAATAAATGTGAATGATGAACGTTTTAAAGCGATTTTTGAATCGTCTGATTTTAACATTGATCCAACTCATCCAAAATTCAAAAAAACTAAAGCCACTGAACAACTTATACAGGAACAATTGAAAAGACGTCACAGTAATACTGAACTAACAATCACAACTACAACAAATCAGCCTGCTGAAAAATCTAAGCAACAGTTGGAGAATAATATTTTGATCAAAAGTTTAAAGAGCAAACTTCAAATGAAAATGAATAACTAAAATTTATGTTTCAAAATAAGGGTGATTAATTTCAATACATGTACACGAAATCTGCAATAATATTTACACATTAGCTTATTCTACATACAATTCATAAAAAATTGTTTTGAAATGGAAGTGCAAGAAGGACTTTTGTTACATTTTAGTCAGTTTAAAATTTTTCATTATCATCATTTTAATAACGTAGACTTCTTTTTATCTAGAATATAATAATTCTCTGCAGGAAACCGGGTTAATAATGTTATTCCTGGCTATTTTTTAAAATAGATTTTATTTTATCTTATCGTGCTCAACAGTTTGTTTATACAATATATATGAAGATCAATTGTTAAATATGGTTCACTACCTGGATAAAATTTGGGTGATTTCGGTTGCAAAGTTTTTTGTAATGAATAAATTTCTATATAAGGTTTTTAAATTGAATTGAATTATAAGTTCAATTAAGGTATCTGAAAAGTAGGTAACACGTGTCATAATACATGTGTACCGAACTAACGGTACACCTAAATTTAGATTAAACATATTCTAATTAAGCTGAAATATTTTATACCTCAAATGGTGCAGAGCATAAAATCGATTGAGAAAACGATAAGAAATCGTATTGCAAACGGGAGATTATAAGTGTAATATGTGTATTAAACCAAGATTGTGTGCTGTAAAGCTAAGAGAGGAACAGTTATAGAGAGGAGATATATTATCTTTTGAAATATATTTTTATACGCACCACCCAGAGGTTGAGGGTATACTCGTTTTTTCATTATACTCGTAACGCCCAAAAGGAACCTTCAGACATCTTATATAAAGTATGCATATATTCGAAGCAATATATTCTGAATCAATTTAGACTTTTCTTCTATTTGAATGTATGTGGTAATAAACATCCTCCTGATCGTAAAAAACAGATGAGTTTAAATTTAGCAGGAATATTGGAAGTTTGTTATTATTGAAAATGGATCACATTGGAAAAAGGGCGCAACCTATAGTGTAGTATAAACTAAAACCATCCTTTTTTAGCAAACATTTTCGCTTTTCGCTTATAATTTCAAAACTGAACAGATGGAGAGTTGGAATTTTGTGCAAATATTAAGATTATTATTCTGTATAAAAATTGGCCGAATTTGTACAACTTCGAATTTTCTGACAGTACTACAAATTACCAAATAGTGTCTGAGTGGTAACTATCATTCTCTTACTTATTATTCATTATTTTCCTTGCATTTTTTGAATTTATGCTTCAGAAGAAGATGCAGCAAATAATTTATTGAACACAACAAAAATAACTTTCAGTTTAATGTGAAGCTTCTTAATAGTGTAAGCCACGAGCGCCACAACTTTTTTTTGTTCTTTTTATTATACATTTCTAATTTAAATGATATGAATTTGTTGCCACTAAAGTTTCTTTTTTTATGTAATTTTGCTATTTTAATAAGATGTGAATTATATAAAAGTTTAAAAGTTTCTTGTAAAACGGAACAACAAACAAATATTGATTGGTAAATTGATAAAAGATGTTTGCCTTTATATAACCTTTAAAAATGAATTGTATGGGTCAACTTTTTAAAGAAAAATTAGAATTGAATAAAATTTACAAAATGAATGCCTTCTACGTTAATAAACGTCTTTTACTGGCTTAGAAAGTTCGTTTTTATAAGAAGTATTTGTTTTATATAGAAGTATACGAGTTTTGTATAAATATTTTTCGAATTATTTGGTTACCTATTAGTGTAACAACTGTAAAAATTTTTCCCAACTGACGTTTTAGTGTTATTACTTACATATCTTTTAACTGCTTTTATTCCAAAAGGTTTTATTTATATAAATTTCCTAAAAATCATGTGGAACGGACCAAAGATTCTATATCCGACGATAAGGAGGGTTATCAATATATGTTTCTAACAAGTGATGATCATGAAAATTGGCAAATATCGAATGAATCAATTGGTAGTGAAAATTCTATTGTTGGATTGACCCTACAACCATTATTCGATAACATTACAGAGATATTCTTAATAGCATATAATGATGAATATCCAGATGGTAGATTGAAAGTTTCTGGAGCTCATGCTAAAGGTGTTTTAGCCACAGACGGTGTTAGTGGTATTTGGTTAATACATTCAGTACCGAAATTTCCAAATATTGGGCATTATGAATATCCAATATCCGGTACAACATTTGGTCAAAACTTCTTATGTTTCACTTTTTCCGCTTCAGAGGTGCAAAAAATTGGTGAACAATTGTTAATTGATGCGCCACAAATTTATTATGCTAACAGGCCTGAAACATTAAAAGGGAAATTTCCATCTTTGGAGCACGCTATTGCTAAAAAATGGAATCGCTCCGAACCATATTATGATATACGGGACATATACTCTTTGGGTGGAGTAACATTTAAAACGTTCGCTAAATCGAGCAAATTGGATAAAGAATTGTACGAAGACATAATGGCTCCAGCACTAAATTCAAATCTTTTTGTACAAAGCTGGCGTAATGGTGGTGGAAATATTGCATCAAATTGTACTCTTAATTATAAAGTTTACAATGTCGAAAATATTCATAATGATCAGGTGAATATTGAATTCAAGGCTACGCAAGATCATTCTAAATGGGCAGTATCAAAACCTGGAGGCGTTAAAATTTTCAAATGGCGTATTAGAAGTGGTGGTTTTACTGATAATTGGATTTGCGTTGGCGATGTTAATCGTCAAAATGGCCAATTACATAGAGGTGGTGGACAAATTTGTCAAAAGCACAAAAAAATTTCAAAATTATATCGTTCGTTAATAAAAAGTTATGAAAAATGTTAATTCATTGCATAAAATTATTGATTCTCCATATTAGGTATTATTATAATTTTCTGAAAAATGGATTCTTCACTTTAATACCTTCTTCATAAATTAACCAAAAACTATGTTATTATTCTTTTTCTCTATACAAGGCCATAATCACCCCTTTATATGTTTTAAACTTTCATGACTTTCTTCAACTGCGCACAGAAAGTATTAATTTATGGTATTTAGGTAGTGCGGGAAAATGTTTCTCTGTACTTGAATACTGATAACAAAATGTAGCGGGGATAACAAAAATTAGACCAAAGATATCAAACTTTTAATTGTTACAGACCTGCACTAATGGTATTAAAATAAACTTAAAAATATTTCACTTTTTATGTATATTTTCGCAACAATTTAAATAACTCAATAATAAGGCGTAAAATTTTGTTTCTTGACGCGAAAAGTTAATTTGCCATAAACTTTTGCTGTTTATTTTTATTGACAAGTAAAAAAAAGAATAAACAATACCCTAATAATGAAAGATACCTAATTTTCCCAATATTTTACCCTCTTTAAATATTGTTCTTATTACTGTTGTCTACGAACAGTACGTTCTCTACTTTCTTCACGATGTAGATTTGTATAACGAGGTGGTGAATTGGTACCATTACTTATGCGAGTTTTACGTGATCGTTTAAATTTGGCCATATCTTCACCAAAAACATCTCCAGTTCTTAAAGCCGATATTAAATCATCGAATTCACCTTTGTTATCACTTTTGCTAGGTGACCCACTAATTACACTGTGACCATTGGTGGTATTTAAACCTAAATTTCTTGCTACCGACGACATAAGGCCTTCTTTTGCTTTACGTTCAATCGTACGTTTTTTCAATTCTGCTTCTTGTTTTGCTCGTTTTTCTTCTTCCTCTTGGCGACGTCGTAAATTTTCATTGTCTTGACGAGCCTCAGTAAACGCAGTTAAGAATGTATCAAAAATACCAAAGAAATCATCAGGTTGGAAAACGGCACCATCTTCACCAAATAACCGTACAGCTCGATCGAAACGTGTTTTCATATCTTGGAATTTATCTTCCAGTTCAGCAAAACGTACAGAAGATTGAGTATGAAATTCGCGCATTACAGGTAAGAAGCGGTCCCCAGGCTGAGCTGGTCCTGATGAACGATGAAATTCAATTTCCCGTGCTACATCAGCTAATCCTGTTCGTAACATTTGGATATCCTTATCCATTTCGGCTAGAGATACTTTAGATGCTTCTCTTACGTGAGGAATATCTTCCTCCAGTTTAAGAAGATCTTTAAACTTTTTGTCTATTACTTGTACTAAAAAGTGTAATAATGTTGTACCTTTTGCTGCACTTGACTTTGTATCAGCCAAGCGATTTAAAGAAGCTAAACGAAAACCTGATGCATTGCCTCGAGCACCACGGTTCATGTAATTGCCCAAAGCCAAAACAAGCTCTAAAAGTTTTCTTAAACGTCTAGAGCGTGCAACTTCACGTGACGCTTCCATTACATTCGTAATACGTGGTAATAAATCGTTAATTGTGATCATGAAACGTTTCTTGTAATGTAAACTCTTTAAACGTTGCTCATAATGTGGTATCTTTGAAATTTCGTATAAGAAACGATCAGCTCTAGCTAAGGATTCAATATCCTCACTATGCTCATCCAATAAAGCTCTCTCTTCGGCGGATGGTGTAAATTTTAATAACTGTTCTACCATATCCAAAGCCAAATGTTCATTGGCATCCATGGATAGTATGTCTTTGGATATGTCTTCATCAGACATCTTCAATTTACTTAATAGAATTGTACAGTTTTGTGCTCGTCTGCCATCAATAACTGAGAGAATTTTATGTCTGGGCTTACTACTCATTAAACGTAAATCTTCAATTGAACCATCTGTCACGGTAACACCATTTTTTTGATAGGCAGAAAATAATTTATCAATTGATTCTAATTCAATATTATTATACCATTTGGATTCATCTAATTCACTCCAAACGGTACCTTGTACTTTGGCATCCGGTAATTTCGACCAATTAAAACTTTTTAATGGATTGGCAGGTTGCGGTACGTTTTTTTTTGACACAACTTCACTTTTCGGTGCAGCAGATGCCATAGTTGGAATCATAATAGGTGGTGGAGGTGGTGGGCCTGGGCAAGGCGGTGGTGGTGGAGGTACTACGGTGACTGGTGGATGATTTATAGGTGGTGGTGGCGGCGTTGGCGATGCAGCTTCACTACATCCTGTTAAGCCAGCTACTTTCTGGTCATCGGGAATACTGCCTTCAGTAACAAGTCTTTCCAAACGAGTACGTTCTTGTTGTTCACTTATTAAGCGATGCTGTAAGTCTTCTACTTTCATTTCAGCAATTTGCGCTCTTTGCACTGCCTGGGAATGATGTGATGATTCTTTTTCTAAACGTTCGCGCATCCGCGTTAAACTTGTCTCTAAATCTTCTTTTTCCTGAATTCGTTGATCTAATTCTTGTTCTCTCTTGGCTAATCGTGTTTGTATGTCGAAATTTTCTTTTTCCAATTCATCAGCACGACGCCGTGCTTGTGTTAATTCCTCTTCTTTAACTAGTAGCTGTACAATTTCATTTACATTTATTTGTAGTGGTGCCACATCTGGATCAAGCGTTGTAATAATCGGGGATGTTTCATTTTTATTGACGTCTTCCAAATCGGTGACAACACTATGTGGACGATCATGTTCCCTTTGTAAGACGATCTGTTGTATGATTCGATCAAACATTAGCCAATGTTTTGTACAATGACCAGTATACGGTAATAGCAGCATATGTTGGAGCAAGGACAACAAATGGGGGTAAGCCGGTGAATAATTAAGTTTCCTTCGCAATAAATCAAACATGGCAGTAGCACTTTTTGTATCCACTTGAGCCATATCAAATTTCCGCGCTAACTCTTTTTCATCTTCAGCCCGTACCATTTCAAAAAAGTCCTAATATACAGATTTCGATTCAATGTACTTCAAAAAAATCTTTATTCCATATAATAAAAGTAATGGAGGGAGTAACTTACCAAATGCCGATCTAAGGTTTCATTTTCGTGCTTTCTTAACTTATTAATAATGGGTTGTATGCCAAGCATTAGAAATTCGTATCGCAAATGTAAACGAAATTCCAAGTTTTCTTGGCCTGGTCCATAATTTAACACGGCATTGATAAAAGACATAATTGCAGTTTTAAGATTAACATCATCACAATATGCCCCCGTAGAACGATCCAAATCATTGATTACATTTTGAAAACGCACACGTTCAGAAGCAAATTCTTGAAAATTTAACATGGCCTGTAAAACCTTGCGGTGGCCGCCAGGTACTAAACAAACAGCTCCTAAAATTTCTAGTGCTGCTACTTTAGTTTTAATATTGTCAGCAGCCAATGATCGAGCAATAATATCAATTGAAATTGGATGAGCTAAAACATGGGCTCTACCTGTCTGTAGTTGAAATTACAATAAAAGTTTTGATATATTCATCTCCAAAGTAAGAATTTCAAGCAGAAAGAAAACAAACGTCAACAGTAAAAACTACCTACCGAATTATTCATTAAGGCCTTAATACAACCAATTAGACTAGCATGTAATGGACTATTTGAAACCCGTATATCCATTTTTTGCAGCAAATTTAGAAGTGCGGGTAAACCAGCAAGTTCTATAAATCTAATAACAAAACTATGTGTAGACGTACGTAAGGCCGTCTTTAATGCGTCTAAAAATTGTGTTTGACTTTCAAGGCAAGGACTATATTCATGGCATGGCGAGTCATCTGGATCCCTGAACATTTGTGCTAACAAATCATTCAAACGTTCAATATAGTGCTCTGGTGTGGGTGGTGATGTTATCGCCGTTAGTCCACTTCCATCATTCAAACGATCAAGGGGAGATTTTCTTGAACAATATATTTGCCATTTCTTTTGTGGGGGTAAATTTAACATGGCCGCTTTATTGGGAGCTGTTAAATCCAATTCCTCCACCAATTCAGCAAATTTCGTATCCAATTCATCTAACGAGGGCATTGGTTGAGTGGGTGTTAAGGTTTGAAGTGTAAAAGCTCCCTCCACCACACATATTTCGGGTGGCTCGTCATCCTGTAACAACAAGTGTATATATGCAAGTGAATAAAGCGTTACTTTGCTACTATCTAAAACAAATGCCGTTCTGCCATGCAATACGTGTGGTATATAAAAATAATTTGAATTGATTGTTGAATGCAAGAAAGGGATATTTGCCAATAATACCTTGAGTTTGACTTTTGTAATGATTATTTAAAACTAATTTATTACTGCAATTTTGAAAATTTTGTTACGAAGTATGGAAAATTTAAGGTTTCACTGGAATTTCCACTTTAATGTTGTATTATAATTAGGTAAATAACTAAAAAATTAATAAATATATATATATATTCATGCATGTATATTTATATGTATGTTATCACTATCACTAATTTCCTGAAAAATAAGAAAACAAATTATAAAGAAATAATTTGTAATTATCGAATTATTTGAAGTTCGATATTTAAAAAATGGATCGATCTGGACCAATTTTGGGACACTTATTTAGTACCGCAAACGATTTTTACTTCAAAATATGCACAGTTTTGCATACTATTCATATACTGACTTCTTTCAAAATAAGGCAAAGTAAAAATTAGCCAATCCTAAATATTTCCTAAAAGGTTCGTATTTGGGGCACTAAAGCCAATATCATAAAAGTATCTCTAAAATTGTCATTGAAAGGCATTTCATAGGTAGGTAACTTAAATCGAAATAGAAAGTGAATAAAAATTGCATCTATGTAAAGTCTTTCTGAGTCCCACTTATTGTAAAAACTTATACCACAAGTCTGTACCACATAATAAGAGTATTATAGGTTAGTTATGTCTTCATGTTTATCAGAATACGTTAAAACCTACATTAAGTAGATGTAACATATGAATGTTACATATATAATTCTATGTTCTAACCAAAATAGTAAGTAACAGTTAAACAATGCACTCACCTATAATAAATTTTGTTCTTGTAAGCAGGTTTAAGCATGTTTATGCTACGGTAATTTGTTACTTATTGTTAAAATATTGTACCGGTAAAGATTTTTTACACAATTTTTTTTAAATCAGATTTACTTGTACATTTACAACACATTTTTAAAATTATCTTCATATAATAATAATATACCAAAGCACATTATATATTAGCGTCTTTTTTTAATACTAATCTTTTTCTTTTTATTTTCACATTCTCACAATATATATGAGAAGAAAAATTTCATTTAATGTGTAACACAATTAAGTGAAAATTTTAATAAAATATGTGCTCTTCTAATGGCATCTTTTGCATGCATTAACAAAATTAATTAATACGTTATTAATACGTAAATACGCGCAAAAAACATTTACACAAGCATATAACTAATTATAAAAGATATATATTTCACATCACTACTTTAATACATACGCTCTCAACAAAAACAGCGAATGAAGTAAACAAATTATCAACGAGCCTATAACACAATTAGCTACTTCGTTACCAACGAAAGCAACGAAAGAACTAAACAAATTATCAACGATCTAAAGAGAGGCACAAGTTATTTTGTTCTCAACGAATCAACGAATGAACTAAGCAAATTATTAACGAGCTTATAATACAGAGAGACACAATTAATTACTTTGTCTAGAACAACGTAACTAAAAACGGTAAATTTTCAGATGCAAAGTATGAATCAAACTGGAGCACTTCAAATGTAGTTCGATTGCAACCTACTTATAATGTTAATAAATATTAATCGGGTTGAAGTGCAAGGAGAACTAGTTGCATTTACGACCACACAACATTATAATTGTACATTTTTCCTCTCTCTATATTTTCCACTATATATATATGCCAATAAGTAACGCTTATTAATTAAGTAGAATTGTGAAAACACATTGGTGTTTTTACATAAATTGTTAAACCTTTATTCCCAATTTTGGTACATTTTGTTTACTAATGCGTAACCTCTTTCCCATTTTAGTCTTCTATTCTTAATCGGTTTTTTATATCCCCTCTTTACCAATTATGAACAACAGGAATTTGATTATTATGAAATATCATTACGGCACTATTTCGGCATTATTTAATCTATATAAATATAGGTGCACACATTTTTGTAGCGTTTCTTCCATTTGTCATATTTAAATGGCACAATTGTACAAATGCGTTCACATTGCTTACACATATGTACTGTTTTCTAATACATTAATGCTGTTAAAAAGGGTCAAAGTACCACAACAGGTCAAAATATTGTACCATTTACGTTACGAGATTCAATTTAATCAACTTTGATGAAAAGGATGAATGTTCATAAATTTAACTTCAACTTATCTTGTATCTGAACATTTCGAATTGTTAATTACATTGTTAGAGACAAAGTAACTAAATTGCTCTCTATAGTATAAGTTCGTTGCTTTTGCAGTATATGTATAACACTTGTTAAGAAATGTAAAGAAAAATGTAAATGTGAATGTTTATTAACATTTTTCGTGCGGAAATGCAGCAAGATTTCATTGGTTACAGTATATGTTGCCTTATATTGTTCAGTATTTCACATTTCATATTTGTAAGAAGTAATTACATGTTAAAAAATATTAAATGCAACAACATTTCGTAAACGCACAAGAAAAAAGAACGTATGTTAATTATAAGAATTAGGAAAATTTTCTGCATGTGAAATTTATTAAACATGTTGTTCTATTTAGACATTCTGTTAGAGCTTACGTATATTAACTTTGTTAATGCTTATTATGTTATGTTAATATGGATATGGTGAAGTACACTTATAGAAGATTGTATGTTAAATCAACATAAAAATACTTTCATATATAAAGCCAATTTAAATATTACACAAATTACAACATAATAGTGCAGGAAAATAGTAATAAAAACTTTAGTTAGTTCATAAGACACACATTAAAGGGATGTAAATAAAGCAGGAAGCACCAATTGTACAACAGTAAAAGCAAAACTTTAAACAAAAATTTATAGTGGCAAGCGTATAACATTATGATTAAAAGAGAAAGGGAAATAACTAAAAAAATCGATAAAAATGAATTAACTAACATTAAAGAAGGTGATTACTTTCCCTTTCGCAAAAATAAATTTTGTGTATATCAATGCAATGACTTAGACAATTAAGTCATAGCGAGTTTAAATGTAATGTTGAATCTACAAGAAAACTGAAGAGTAAGAGTAATAATAATAATGGTTTACCTGAAAACAACCGCACCACCCACGTTTACCGCGGAAACTGGGCATCTTCTTTTGTTGTTGACGCCTGTAAAATTTTTGTAATGGTGTTTCTTGCTTTTGATGCTCTTCTTCTTCTTCTTGTTTTTGTTCTTCTTGCTCTTGCTGATTAGTTTTAGAATTTTTATTAATGTCGCCAACGCTGCCACTGTCACTACCGCCACCAAATGGATAACTAAATGTATATCCTAATATATTGTGGACGTAAAATGATCGACTATTGCTATGATCATGCTTTCCATTATTGCTAACTTCTGAATTATGTTGCGATTGATTATTACTGTTACTACTGTTGTTGTTGCTGGCGCTATTGCTATCACTACTTAAATTATGCGGTTGCCAGTATCGTTGTAAGCTGTGTAGGCAATTGAGCTCCGGCAAACGTGCCTTCAATTGACTAAAATCGAAACGTTGGTGAAAGGATATTGATGATGTATCACTGATGGCACTATGCTGGTGCTGGTGTTCATGTTGATGCTGAAGTTTATGTTGTAGTTGCAATTGCCTTTTATCATTGTCGTTATTTCTAGTGCTTTGCAAGATGATTTCTCCTTGTTGTTGTTGTTGGTGTTGTTGATGTGTCGGCTTGGTCAATGTATTATCCGGCGTTATGCCTAATGGTTCATTATTATCACTTAAAGTGTCATTAGATTGACTACAACTGCTGCTTATCGGGCATGAATGCAGTGTCTGAAATTAAGTAATGCAAACAAAGAAAACAATTTCCTTGAATACTTTTGTATTTTTTTGTCTTATTTTTTGTCTTTCAAAAAATTTTTAAGTCGTTGAATTGAAATCGAATAATTTGAAATATTGTGCTTTAAATTTGGTTTGAGGCTACAATAATAATTTCTTATTGAAGTACATATATACATTAGCTACTACTACATATACTACTAGAACATAAAATTAGTAATAACAGTAACAACAATAAAAATAACAGAAAATTTTACAATATTCATACTTGCGGTTATTTTTATTGCTAATATTTTTTTGCTTTTTGTTTTTTTGATTTCCTTTTTTATGTAATTGGTTGGTATTTCTACATGTAGTCGAAATTTCAAATAATAATAATAATAAAAATAAAACAAAATTAACAAAACAAAAGTACAATTTAAAAGAAATATTTATGCATGTAATGCTGATTCCCTCATTAAAACTAAAACTATTACTAATCTTTGCAATGAACATTCTAGGTATAAAGATTAATTTAATTTAATGATTCGTAATAAGAATATAAAGTAATATTTGGTGAATTGGAATTTATATAATTGAAATGACATTGCATTATCTATTGTGTCTGTATGTGTATGTGAATAGATCCTCCTCAACCAATTAATATAGAAATAATAATGTTTCCGTTTAATTTTGAAAATTTCCTTCAACCATTTTTTCAAATTTTATTTCATAGAGAATTATTTAAATACTATAATTTTTTTTTTTGGTATAACATTTTATTCTCTCATTGAAATATTGCTGTTGTCATTGATTGTATAATGCAAATTTACGTTGTTACCAACGGACGTTTAATTCTAGTACTATACAATGATCTATGTAGCAGCAAGCAACAGGTTGCTCAATAATGTTACAGAATGGAAATAAAAAATTGGGTAAAAATATAACAGTAAAAATTATGTGATTAAACAATCTGTCCAAGTGTATATAAAAATATTAACGAAATGCCTTTTTTATACACAAAAGGAATTTCAGTAATTAAATTTGTGCTGTTGTCTGCTTGTCTTTTTTGCCTATTTGTCTGTTTATCTATATATTTGTCTATCCACATAATTTTCCGGGCGTTGTAATATTTGTAATTATTATGTGCGCAAATGTACATAATTAACTGATCATTGTTGTTCTTATTGCTTTTATTATTGCATGTTTGTATAAATGGCATTGAAAAATGTCCAGTTGTTATTATTTTATGTTATAATATTTTTTGTATATATAATATATAATAAACTTTCACTAGATTTTGGAAAAGTGTAAAAAACTGTACATACTCTTTACTTTTGTCTTGCTTTGCCCTTTTCTGTGTAATTGAAGAGCTGCTGTTAAGTAACAACAAACAGTAAACAAGTAAACATTGAGCACTTGTCGCTGACAATAGAAGTAAAAATAAAGGCAATAATAATATCAATAAAATAGATCAATATAAAATTCACATACACAAAAATATGTAGATATATATTTATATACCTACACAAATGCGGACGTGCCTTAATATGATAATCTAGACGTTCGCAGAGCTAAGGAGAAGAGAACAGGCTAGGAAACGTGTAATGTTGGGGGGCGGTATTATGCATATTTATGGTTAACGAAGTAATTTCCAACGGCAATTCCGCATAGAGAATAATTGGCTTTGAGCGTGGTAAGTTTTACACACACCCAAATGTGCAGTTGACATTTTGTAATAATTTTATTTCAAAGGGCTGGTTGCTGGAATGGCACTTACTTAGTTAATTATTAGGAACAGATAAGGAACAGAAGAGAACGGGGTAGACGACATTAGATACTCGTCTTTTTTACCAAGTTCAATTAGATACACTTCTAATTCTGTTTTCTTTTTTTTTATAATTTATCTTATAAAATAAAGCGTAAGTTCAAATATAACACATAAAAAACCATACAAAGCAGACACAAATGACATTTTGAAAATTTCAAGAAAAAACTAGAAAACAAAAATAGTAAAAAATTGTCTTACATTAAAGACAATTATTTTATGTTAAATTTTTTAACATAAAATATGAAATAAAAATAAGTACGAATTTTACAGTCGGTCCGCGCCAACTTTTAAATACCGTACACCACTTTGCCTAATGTGATTAAAGTTAAATAAAAGAATTCCCGGCCATCAAAATTGAAAAAAAAATTGTAATTTTTCAATTATTTTAAACGTTCATTTTATGAGATTTAATCGAATCAATAAGTGATTTTGTGTTTATTGGTATAATAAAAGATGAACTATTACTATTCAAAATATTATTATGTGTAAGTTAAAAGACTTATATTATAATGAAAAATTATATGAAAAGAAACTTAAGAATAGAATCTAATGGAAAACTGTTGTTTAAACAAAGTAAGACTATTAAATACATTGATAAGCAATAAGCATAAGTGAGCACTTATGTTAAAGTTGTAGTATAATTTAAAATTTATCACCTATATGTCACCGCTTCTCTTCTCTGATAATATTAGATAAAAGCGAATAATGGTGATGACGATAGAAAAGAAGAGCAAGGCAAAAGACAAAGATGTGCTTTTTGTTGTAATTAATTGCTATAGCGTAAAAGCGAAAGTCTCAGTCAACAAGTGAAGGAATTAATATAAAAAAAATAGTGGCTAAAGTGGTACAACCAGTTGGAAAATCTGGGTAAGAGAAAAAATGTAACAAAGAGGAAAGTATCATTATTTCTAGCATAGTGTTTGTTGTTGCACCCATATTCGCATAAGTAATTAAAATTGTGATTGAAAGTAACTACGGAGATTATGATCATGAACACGCTGCTGACGATGATGATAATGATGATGATCCCATCCATGCGAATAATAAATTAATTGACAATTTAATTTTTGTATCTTGCTATTTTCCTATTTTCATTTTTCTCCTTATTGCTTTGGGTGCTTCTTCTTTTTCTTTTTTACAATAAATTTGATTTATTTTTGGGAAAAAAAAACATCCATCGGGTGATACGAAGCTTATATATATATGGCGTCTACTTCATTTAAAAGGCGTTTCACTTTTCATTAGTTAAGTGCAATAAATAAATCACTCTCTATGGCAATGATGTCGATGATGATGATTTGCATTATTTGAAAAAGTATGAGTGAAAAGTGTCAAACGTAGATTAAAGTGTGAATGAATGAATATATTTTATTTGGCATGGTAAGCTTGTCATAAAGTTTAAAATTTCCTTTTTCTTTTTATCAAAAAAAAAAGCTTAGAAAAAATTACAAAATGTAAACAATGTCAAAGATAATCGAATGCGATTAAGTACTCTATTTTATCATACTTCCATATGTAATTAATTGTACGAGTTAGCTCAAAGGCACCAGAGAATAATTATGGGCAAGATCAGATTGTCATTACGATTAATCCCTGTACAACAATAAATTATTTTGCAAAGCTCTTTAATATAGGAAAACTAACAACTAACAACTAACAACTTAATAAAAACATGGTGTAAGCTATATAATAGTCGGCAAAAGCAATATCGATAATAATCATAACAATAGCGAAAATCATACAATATACGTTTTGCAATGCATTTTCTAGATATAACTACACATACATTCTCTACAATAATAGTGTTTTTTATATGAGCTGCTCATTGTTCAATAAACGCTTCAATGATTTTCGGTTATATTCGTAATTAACGCAAATATATATATATATATATATATATATATATATATATATTAATTCTTATGCAATAATAATGTTAAACAAAACTTGATAATTTATTTGTAATTACGTAAAGTTCTGACACCGTTACTCAATAAATCATAACAATAACTTAAGGCCCCCATATGTATGTGGGGGCCATATGTAACGTTAATGAAGAACAAATAATAACAAAGTAATTACATTCGGATCTAAATGTGGTTTCTTTAAAGTTAAATCTTTAGAAAATATGTAAGTGTGAATAAAGTGCGTTTATAATACTTCGGAATGAATTGTTTTAATAGAATTAGTCATATCAGTTAATTTGTCCATTTGATGAGATGCTATGTTTTTTGTAATGAATCTTTTACGAACTACGACTCCAAGATGGAAATGTATTGCACATATATATGTGATGAAAAATTGCGTCACCTCATATTTAAAAGACTTTTTCAAAATAAAAGAAAGCCCATAATATATACACATAAGCCATTTTTATAGTTATATGTATGTTTGAATATTTTATATAGTCTGAATTAATGAACGATCTAAAAAAAATTTAATAGTCATCTCTATTCTTATAAAGTCTTATACAGTGGTAATATACAAGTATATATATATATATATATATATATATATATATATATATATATATATATATAAATTTACATATGTAATATATGGAGTCATATGTAGACTTTTGGTTGGTTTATATTGACCTTAATTTTCTTAGTTGGTTAGATTGGGCTGGTGGTCAAAAATAGCTCTGTGGGTAAGCTTTCTTAGATATAATTAATTATTTATAATTATATTGCGCCTCTATAGGTTTTTTAGTGTTAGCTAGTCTTTTACTTTTTGGAAAATTTTAAATACAAAATTTTAGTGTATCTATATAACAAAGGGGTTTATTTTAGCTTTTACAGAGCCTTATACGTTAAACAACTAACCATTCCAAGCAACCACGTCTCTCTCTTCTTTCCTCTTTCTTTACCATCCCATCTCTGTGAGCTGATTAGACATTGATCAATGCATATTAATATAAAGCTTTTTTTATTGTACAATTTTATGATATAGTTTTGTTATGAACAACAATTTCTTTTTGTCTTTTCGCATTTTTTGGACCATTGCAGTCATTTTAAATGTTACACTATCAAAATAATTTACCGTATTAGGATTTTCATATGCATTCATCAATATATTTTATGGTAAAAGAAGTCTTAATATGAAAAACATGAATATTATTTTCTTGCAAATTTACGCCCGTTCTTATTTCCACTCCAATTATCTTTACTATACACATTATTTACCACTTATTGAATGTACGACGCTTTCTGTATTTTACACTACAAGTAGTAACAGCCAGAAGATGTTTTCTTATACCGATCGACTCATTTAGTAATAATTTGATAAAAATGTAAGTTTTTGAACTTTGTTGAATTGTAATTCATTTATTTGGCTTGTTATACACCTTAGGCAAAGTGTTGTAGGGTATTTAAAAGTCGACCCCAAGCTGCTGTACACCTAATTACAGAATTTAATTTAGAAGAAAAATGAAATAAGAAAAGTATAAGCTTAACTATGATATGTACATGTCGGCCTTCAAATATATAACTTTTGAAGAGACTTAACTTAGTGCAACCATTATATGAATTAAAGCCCTTTAACACTACTTATATAGGCTTGACTTTTTTAAAGCTTATTTGTAAAAATGTAGAAAGAATTTTTAAAAATGCAGGAAGGAAAGTTAGCAAGAAATGAGTTAAGTGAAAATAGGATTTATAAATAAATTAATAAAGATTAATGAAACTGAGATGTGGGAAATTCCTATCGAAATTACGCTGATTTCAACACATCAACATGTTAAAAAACTACATGACTAAATATGGGTATTTAAATTAGTTTATAAAGTACAGATTAATATGTTTAAAAATGCAAGCAAACGAAAAAAAGAAACCGCAATGTATGCGCTGATCTCGATCTTAATGATTACTATGACAAATGTTAGGAAAAAAGCGAAGTAAAAAGGAGACACAATTTATGCATTTTACAATTTATGTATATCATACATATACGTTTAATTTGTTATATATATATATATATATATATATATATATATATATATAGACGCATGTATATCTACATGTACTCAGTATATGCATAAAAATTGATTCAAATTTATTTTAAAGAATGTGTTGAAATAGTTAAGATTTTTTCTGTTTTGCTTTTTTACACTTTCTGTGTTCAGGGAAAAATGAAATCAACAAAAAAACAAAAGAAACAATAAAATAAAATACAAAGAACTACGATAAATAAAATGATATGAAAGATATGACAAGAGTAATATTTAATAACCTGCAATTAACTCGAGCTAAATATTACATTGCATTATAATAACCATCATAATAATAGTGGCAACAACAACAAGAGCAATTAATCATAATGGTTTATTAATTTGGGCGTTTTAATGCATGACAATAATAATAATTGAGAGAACATTTAGCTTTTGTTTAACTTGCATTGTCATCGATACAAAATTACGGACGGACATAGAGACATTAGATGGCAAATAATTTCAAATGGCAAATAATTTCAAAATTTTTGAAATGTAAGAGTAAGAATACACCAGTAACAGCAATGGCAACGGCAACGGCAACGGCAACTTCAGCAATTCATAAAAATTGTTAAGTATATTAAACCATCCACCCACACATACACATACAATAAGGCTGACATACCTTTGCATATACATACAGACATTTATACGTTTGCATTTATATAAAATAACATAATTTGGTTTGGTTCTTTGTTTTTCCTTTGTATATTTTTATTATAAACATCAATGATATTTTAATTTAAATGGCAAGTGTATTGTTTCAATTATTGTCTTGTAACCAGCAGTAAACAGAATCGGGGAAACTGAATTATAAATTCAGTTAATGTTAAGGCATAGAAACGATAATTTTCTATTTACTTTTGTATGTTGTTCCACTATTAGAAGAAGAAAGAAGGGGGAAACGTAAGGCTGTACTTTTTCAGTAGATAATATATAGGTTTTTTTTAGGCGAAAGGCTTTTATAAAGAAAATGACAGGACATTTTCTGCTTTGCTTTGGTTATGGTAAACATTTTACTTTCAAAAGTTGTCTTTTTCCAAGCAAAGTAGTGTAATTCTTTTACATACTCTGAAGTTTTAGAAGAATAGTCAAACTTCAGATTGAATTGAATTCAATGAATGAAAAGGAAGGTGAAAAAAAATAAAGATTGTTTTCCACGAAAAAATAGTTTCAAATTCATTGGGCATTCTCGCCTGTAAAAGTCTTTAGGTAAAAAGAAAAAATAAAAATAGTGGCAAGAGTAAAATAATTAAGTTGCATTTTTGTAAGATTCTTCTTATCACTAGGATATATGAAATTATCTAAGAGCAGCAGTAGCGTTATTCAAAATTTTACATGAAATTTTCTAATGTGGAATTTTTTTATATAGAAATTGGATTAATTTTTGAATTAAAAAAAAAGATTGTGGCGCATTTTTCTCTTGGTGTTTTCTTGGCTTGAAATTTTCAAAGTTATTGTTAATTTTATAATACAAATTTATACATGTATGAGCCCATAAGAATAAGAATACAATTCAAATATAAATATGCAAGAATATTGTCATAATTGGGCAAGGAAAAATGCAAGAATGTCTCAAAAAAAATATTTGTCGCAAGGTTTTTAAAGAGGAATGAAATAACATAATATCTCTTATTTAAATTTTATTTTGATATTTAGTTTGAGTTGTTTTCATATTAAAAATTGTCAAAAAAGAAAATACTATGAATGAATGAATATTTCTATACGCACATGAACATAATTACATTCACTGGCACATACGCATCTATCTACACTACGCCACCGTTAAATGATGTCATTTGTGCATTCATTTGAAATAAATTATGATCTAATCGATCATTTAGAATAATCACAATCTTAAATATAAATATTTAAAACATGACATATGATTTTACCGTCTCGTTATAAATCAATGTCAAATGTTTATCTTAGTACAGTATACATATAAATATCTATATATATGCCCTCTCGGCATAATGGAACATATTCAATTTATTGTTTAAAAATTTTAAAAATTGGAAAAAAAGTAACCTGTAAAAGTTTTTAAATTTAGTGTTTCAGTTTTGTTTTAACGGCAATCTATGGGCTTCTGTTGTTTTTGTGTAATAAAAATGATCGTTAAAGCATTTGATTTTAGTAATGTAGGTTACATTTTATACATTGAATCCTTTTTTACACTCTACACCGCTAATGATACAAAGTGTTACACATTTGTGCGGATGTGTGTAACATCCAGAATAATTTAAAATACTTTAACTACACAGATTGATTCCGAATTACTTTCTGTATCCATTTAGGTCTACCTTAAGTCGAATGTCTGTTCAGGTAAATTTATTATCAAAAGACAACGCGCTTTTTTGAAGCCATTTGAATGAAATTCGATATGTAGATGGAATTTAACCCAGAGAGGCTAAAGAATAATTTTGAAGAAGATGAGGTTATTAATATAATAACGTATCGTGCGTACAACGAATACTTTGCATGTGCAAAAACTTGTAATTTGGGAAAGTCCGTAACGTATTTAATTGTTTTTACTTTTCTATTCAGAGCTGTAAACAGGAAATTAAAGCATTAAAGTAACGAAAATATTAATAATTCATTTCATAGATTCCTCGATTGAAATGTTCAAATAGAATTTTGAAAATTTTAACTGCATAACTAAAAGGAATGTTCAGTTTGATTATAATTGCGTGCAATGAAATTCAAAATGAAGTTATTACACTAACAATACAATAAAATAATAATAAAAGACTACATAAATATAAAATAAAAACATTTACTAATGTAGTAATAAAATAAAAAAAAAATGAAGAAAAATATCAACAACATAACAGCACAGCGTTGCACAGTGTTTCAATGGATAAATTTTTACTTTTACACTACAACAACAATTAAAAAAAAGATAAAAATAAGAGTACATGAAGTGGAGAAAAAAAAGTAAAATTGAAAGTGGAACCATTTACAAAAAACAAAAAACCAAACTCCTAACAAAAAACAAAAAAGAGAAAGAAATAAACAAATTAAATAATAAAAAAAATGTGTTTCACCTAAAGCAAAAAAAGCAATGGGAAAATAAAAACTAAAAAAAAGAGAAATATAATAACCATTATATGTGCACGGCATTACGATGGCTCTCCAATGCAATTTCTTTATGACTTTTTTTTGCGCCTCTTTTAAACTCGTATGTTTAAGTTAGGTTTCCTTTCTTTCTCCTAGTTGTCATTTTTAACTTTTTTGAAATTCATTTTACTATAAGTCAAGTGCTAGTGTTGGTGTTAGTTGTGGTGGTGGTAATAGTGTTGTTGCAAGGCTATATTGAACATTTACTAAGTTTAAATATCAGCTAAAGGTGTAATAGTAAAATACCTCACTTCTATGAAATTATATTTACCATGACCTAAACATTTCTATCAAAAAAGTTCAATTAAAACCACAAGTACAAATGATGCTTCAGCAACATCCAATAACTTGAATGTTTGATCGCTCTGTTTTTTAATGTAGCAACCATAAAAAAATTTGCAGTTTATATTGAATGCCATTACACTTGAAGGTGTATGTGTGTGTGTGTGTGTGTGTATTAAATGTAAATTTGCATAAATAAAATAAGGAGAAAAAAGCATTTATTATTACTTTTAGTTTTTAAAGGTTAATATCACCACCACGATCACTATTAACCATTAACATGAATAATATAACAAAAGCAATATCAACTATTCAACTAGCTATAATCAATCAATGAAATGAATAAATAAAAGAGGCAAAACAGAGCTAGATAGTTGTTTTGAAACTCACAATTGAGATGACGGCATTCCATTTAAAAGCTTTACTTTAGCTTATTCTTCCATGTTTATCATTTACTTTCTTTTTTATTACAAACTTTTCTGCCTAGATATCTCTTTTTCTTTTCCTCTTTTTCCCCCTTTCTATTACTTCCTTTCTCTTTGAACATAGCTTTTTTCTTTTTCAGAATGATTATATATTTAAATTTCTCTCTTCTTACTGAAATGATAACATATTGCCAAAAAGGGACTTATGTTCAATTAACGACCTTGGGCAATTTATGATATGGCTATATTGCTATCCTTTTTATTCTAATCTATTTATAATAATTTGCTTTGTTTTGTTTTTTTTCTTTTTTGCTACTTGATATTTAACATCAGGTTATTTAACGGTATTAACGTTGTTATTGTTTGCCTGAAAAAAAATATTCAACAAAAAGGTCATTTGGCTTTGTTTGATTTATTTTGTTTTACCTCGATGCATGAAATCTCTGGCCGATATGACGATAATTAGATATCACAATTACATTTCATCTTTGTTAGTCTTAAATCTTCTTTATATAAAAATCTCTCAAAAACTTACTTTCTTTCTCTCACAAATTTATTTAAGCATGGGAAATAAAATTTTTAGTTGAAGGAGAGTTCAACTAAATAAATGGAATTATAAAAAATAATTAAAGAACAACAAAAATGTCAAGTTTGGCAAGTTTTGCTTTAAGGTTTACGGTTTAATTTTTTGTGGAGGATGCAAGTAATAGTAGGAAAGAAAATGTAGAACAGATTTCTCCCCATAACTGTTTAGAATAAACATGGCCTTTTCAAGGAAATGAAAGTTTAAAGAAAATTAATACCTCCATAATAACAATCAGCTTGTTTCATGAGTCAAGATAATATTTTCAAGAAATTTTTATTTTATCTAATGTCATATAACCGCTACGCTTTATTGATTACCGATTAACATTTTATATATGTATTATAAAGTAACACCAATAATACTAATTGTATACTACTTGTATACAAATTTAACAAAAATTGAACAACTATCACATTTGGTTTTTTCATTTTGTTTTGGAACTGAACTGTAGTTGTTGTTGCTGTTTTCAATTAAAATGAAAAAGAAAATAAAGAAAAAAATTGCATCTTATAGAGAAAATTGAACAATTGATTGGATTAAAAAAAACATGCACACACACACACCACACAGACAAATATCCAATAAATATACTGTACATTTTCAATATATTTTAAGTGCTTACTTGGTATTTGTTAGCTTGCAGTGTCTGTATATATATATGCGTATATATATATATATATATATATATATATATATATATATATATATATATATATATATATATAGATAGTTATGTAGGAAAATGAAAGTGAAATTAACAATAAATTGAAATTTAAATAAATTACATAAAAGTATGAATGTATGGTTTGTAAAAGTGTGCATGTATATTGTTTCTGTTGTTAGTCTTTTCTTAGTTATTTGTACCATGTAAATACACAATATCGATTATAAAAGAAATTATAATCAAAATCATCAGTAACTCAGTAAAAAAAGTAGCTGCAGTTAAACAAAAAAATTCACGAAAAAAGGAAAACAGTTTTGTTTTATGTAAAAATGTGCAACAATAAGACACAACACAAAAGTAACCACTCAAGTAACAGGTTTATTAAATGCACATACACACTTATATACATACACAAACACACACAAACACATATATATATATATATATATATATGCATGTATGACGTGTAAAAGACAGCAATTGCAAGTGAAAAATTAATGTGAGGTCAAATTTTTTTTAAATAAATAACAAAAATTGTAAAGTGGGAATAAATGTAAAAAACAATAACAAAAAAAAAATAATAATCAATGTAACTAATAAAACGACCAGTAGCTATATACTACACTCACACCCGTTCATAAAATTGTAATGGATCATTTATAATAATTCACAATTTAGATAACACTCAGATAATTTTCGAATGAGTTGAGAATGACTAGGAGGATGGTGGAGGGATATTGTGCGACCGTCCCACTATAAGTTGTTCATTTACATGCTTTTTCTGGCTCAAAATAGCTCAAAAGCAAAAGCTAAAACAAAATCATCATAATTTTCAAATCAAAGGGTCAAGCTATGCCATTGCCTTATAAAGCAATAAAAACAACTTTGATTTCATTTTTTATTCATGGCGAGAAGTCCGTGTGTGTAGCAGAGAAAGACTTAAGGAAATGGAAAGTGAAAACAGCTTAATAAAAAGGCGAATTAAAATTAAGTACTATCATTTATTTTCACAATTTGTCGTATATAATTTTTTTTTTAAACAAATAATCAGCCATAAAATCTCTTATTCTATGCATGAAAATATGGAAAATTTCCTAAAATATTCAATTTTCACTTTGATGATTGTAAAATAAAGACTAGTCAGTCAGAGACGACTATTAAATAATTAATTAAAATTATTTCAGAATGCTTTTCTAATATCTTAATTTACCGTGGAAATTTTTGTATTAGATCAAATACAAATTGAAAGAAATTCGTCAAAATTCTACACGTTATATAAAAGGAAGAATTTATCATAAGTGTACAAGCTATAAATTTCTTGTAAGTTAGTTAACATCGATTATTTTGTTACTATACGTTTCGAGATGTTGTGTAGAATGATGATATTGATGAATAAGTAGGTACCGATGTTAAGAAAACTTAACGATTAAACAAATGAAAAGATAATAAATATTAAGCTAATGAAAAAAGGAAAGGCAACACTAAAAACAGTTTTAATGATTGTATTAAACTCGGTATGTATGTGAGCACGCACATATGCCTGTGTATTCAAAGAAATTTGTATTATATAATTATATATGTTATCATAGTTATAATAGTGTATCTGTTAAATTTGACCTTATGTTTGACAGGTATCCATCCATCATTTTGATAAATGATTTACGTATTTCTCTGTACAAAATTTTTACTTTTGCAAATTTTTTCTTTTTGTTTAGTTGTTCGATGATGAAATGCAATTTGCATTTTTTATGTTTATTTCATTTCTGTTTATTGTTATTTTAAATTTTTTTTTAATAGTTTAACGGGCTATTCAAACAATGTGTGGAAAGTTTATAAAGAAAACATTGCAATGAAAAAAGAAAAATATTAAAAAATTGCATTTCCGCAGCTGTCAATAATTAAAAAATTTCTAAATTTTCGCTTATGAATTTTTTAATTCTTTAAATATTTGCCTAATGAAAATGTATGTGTGCTCTTAACTTTGTTAAAGCTCAGTGTTAAAGCTCTTGAATATTTTTATGTTTTATAAAACAAAATGTATCAATAATTCACAAAAAAGCAACATTATTGCGCTTAATACTTGTATTGTACTCTTTGTATTATAAAATGTTTGTCTTTTTTTTGCTCTTATATAAGTTACAGTTAAAAACCACATAAAGGTTAGAAGGGACTTTTGTGCTATTGCTATTGTTGTTATATTTTTTTAGGCATTTTTCTAATTTAAGTTGTTGGAAATTTACTTGCTGCTGTTTTTCATATATTTTCACTAACACAACTTTATATGGTATCACGATATAAAAAAAGTACCGTTAGTTAATGCAAATGCAAAATAAGGTTTTCTTTTTTTTAAAAGTATTTCCTATGAAATTATTTTTTTTATATATAATTTGAATGGTAGTAACTTATTTAAGTAAATTAATCATATATATTTTTAATATACAGAAATTAATTAAATAAATGAATTAATCCTCTAACACTGTTGTAAATTATTTTTGAAGCAAATTTTTTACAGCTTTCATTGTGTTAAAAGCATACTGATTATAAAAGATCAATTTAATTTTGGTTAACATCTCTATAGATACAAGTGTGAAAGGCTGTAACATCTTTTCTTGAAATAGTAAGAAATACTTGATTTTCATGTCTATTACTCAAAGGTTGGTATGCAGAATTAAATTTGACTTTCGTTTTTTAGAGTGTTTTGTGTATAGTTTTTATAAGTTAATTATAAGTATGGTGCAACATTATGTCTATACCACAAAGTAGTAAACAGTATCTGGGTACTGGGTGGACACGATTTGGACCTAAATAAATATAGTTTAATCTTTTATAGTTTTTGCCCGCACTTTGTTAATATGGTAATTTAGTTTACTTTTACGCTTAGAACTTTAATCACTACTCTAATGTTGTAATTTTATGTTATGCATACGTTACTATTCCTTATAATAAATTTTATTTTCATTCAGTTTCCTACATCACCATTTCGTGGTGATTACAAGTTTAAAACATTAATTAAAAATAGCCAAAAAGATATATAAATGTAAATAAGACTTCCTTCTCGATCATGGCTGAGCGTGTTAATGTTATTCAATTGTCGAGAGTTCATTTTACTTTTATAAAATAAAGAAATAACATCTAAATAGGCTAAACCTACTGACCCAGTTTTTATATGTCCATGGTTTATGTGTATTTAATATCAAAAAATAGTAATAGTAATAATAATAATAATAATAATAAAATCAACAACAACAATTATATGCTGTATATAATTATAAGCAACAATAACAATATTCATAGTAAAATATTAAAATGGTAAAAAAAAAGCAACAACTAACAAAAAAGAAAATAAGTTATGCCAAACAAAACGATCCGATATAAAATGCATAAAATTTACACCTAAAACCAATACTAACAATGCAATACACACTATTGCAAAAAGTGAGAGTTAATTGTCGAATGCAAAATTTTCTTTTATATTTATATGTGATTTGTGGGCAATGGAATTTGTTGTTGCTGTGCCTTCTTTTTTTGTTTATTTTAAATTTAAGTTTTTTTTTCTTTTAACAATGTTTCACCTTCCTTAATAATGGTTTTAAGTAATATACTGGATAATTATGTTAAATTGTTCATCATGTAGATTTCATGTAACGAATACATATATTAAAGACTTAAACAACAAACTTCTAAAGATTGTGAATTATGGTTGACCGAAAAAACTTAAAATTGAAGTGTGTCTATGCAACGAAAATTAAAATTAGAGAATTAGAGGCCGTGACATTCGTATATTCTGAATTTTATAATTTTCAATAAAATCAGGTAATTTGTTGTTTATTTCAAAACAATAAATGGCATTGAATGATTGGCACTCTTACAAAGTTTCTTTCTAAAATTTTATAGTGAAAATTATGTTAGAATTTCTATAAAATTCATTTTAAATGGAAAATGGTTTTTGTTGTTATTACAAATACACTAACAAAGAACAAAAAAGGCATTAGTTGTACGAAAACTTTACTATAAATTTATAACAAATGTGACTCAATAAATTGAATTTCACATACAAATACAGTTTTCTATACATTACAGTTTTCTATTTATTGAACATATAATATTAATATTAAAAATAGCACGAAATGTACATTATGATGTTTTGCTGCACCAAGCAAATTGCATCGATTTCTTATGCATTTCTTTTTTCTTATAACATATTTTTTTTTGATTTATTCTTCTACTTTTCTTCTTGTGCCCATTAAATTTTACGCTGAAATTGGAAATTATGTAAAGTGGCAATTTTAATACCAAAAAAATACGCTTAATTTATGGATAGCTTAGACTGTTTCATAAGTTAATAGAACAAAAATGTTAGCAATTGGTTATGATTTGTTTCCTCAACTTATTGATCAATCTGTTATGTATGATAATAAATTCATATGTTGTGAATTCTTTTGCTCATGCGGTGCGCAAAGAAAAAATAACCTTTTCACAAAATCTTTTTTGACGCCTAACATTTCCTGCTTAAACGACTTTTGCTTTGTTTTTCATTAAAATATTTTTTCATATGACACATGAGATGATCGGTTTATTAAGAAGAAGAATTAATAAACGGACAGAGATGGCCAAATTTTTTTGAATTCTACCTCTTTTTTTTAAGTTAATTGGTTAATCGTAATTCAAAGTATGACCTTATTTAACGTCGTTAAACGAATAAGGCTAATCAATTGAACAAACAAGGAAGCAGAAACCGGAAGATAGTGAACACAAAAGATCGAAAAAAAATTTTTTTTGTCGAAGTTTGACTAAATATAGTAAATGTGATTTGCACATGAAAAACATGGAACAGCAAATAACAAGACAAAGATGAGACGTGGATCGCAAGAATAGTTTTGTCATTGATATTGTTTTTTTTCTTTGGTAATTTCATATGATTTATATAAGTTTCAATCTACGTTGTAGCGTGCAGAAATTCTTCGGAATTGCCTTACACTTTGGTCAAATCACGAAATAGTACGATGTTTGGTACTGTAGTCTGCATCTTGCCTCTACAGCATATCGCCAGTGAGTTCAAATTCAATAAAGAAAAGAAATGAAAAGAAAATTCGACACAACTTTCCCTTACATATCAAATGTATAATAATGATTCGACCGTTTTTTGTACTAGCAATAACGCGCATTGCAAGAAGAAGAAAAATCTCATACCATATTTCTTCTTATCACTTCTTATGCTTCGCTTTTATAAAAGAGAGAAATCGCATAAATGCAGAAATACATAATTTTCCGCTATAATATTGCCGGTTTACCTGTTATTGATATTATTATGAATTTATTAGAATGTGTGGCATATTTTCTATGGCATTTTTATGTGCCTTTAATTTTACAAACAGTTATATGTTTATTTTGTATACTTTGTTATTGTTATTGTTGTTCTTATTGTAGCTTCTATAAAAGACAAATATTTATGCATAAGAAGCATGAAGTAACATTTAGGAAATCGACTGAAACTGATATTCTAGAGAAGGTTGTTTGTTGTTGATGTTGTCTCAACATTCGTGTTTTTTATTTAATAATTTTTTCTAATATTTTTGTTGGTATTGGAATGATTATTGCTGTCATTTTTATTGTGCTGTTGTATATTTTACATTAAACGTTTGTGATAATGGCAGGCAAAGCGATTGCCATGTTTTCTTCTTCTTCGTCTTCTTTGCGTTCTTCATGTTAGCTGGTTTAGCTAGTAAACTTTAAAAACAAGCAACAACAACAATAATGGTAATAATGAGACCAAAATAAAACAAGCATTTTTAACAAAGCCAACCAAATCAAGCAAAGTAGCAAGCAAACTAAAATAAAAAGTTACATGTGTATGCGTGTGTAAGAGGGAGTGTGCTTGTGTGTGTATAACAATCATTCATATTTTACCGACTTTTATATTTAGTTCATTTACTCTACCCTACACACAGGAAAATATATTTAAAATTTGGAAACTTTTAACAGTAACAAATATATAAGAAAAATTGAAACAGTCTCAGTAAGATAATGTTATGGTGTTTGGGCAAGGGGTATCCGAAATTTGGCCCAACCAAATATAGTTTTGTTACTAGTTTTTCATTTATATAAATGTTCAGTTGTGCATATCATTGATCTTGGTGGAATAAAAACGAAGCTTTTTCTATTTTTCTTTTCTTCTAATTCTTAAATTGTTATATTAAAATTGCTATTAACATAGCTACACATTCTTTAACTCTGTTATTGATGTTTTTGTTGATATTTATTTTCGTATCTATTCAATGATGACTGACTTTTTCGTTGGTCTACTACGACTGTTATGGAAATGAGGTTACATAAGAAGTTAGTGGATTTATAAACAAAAAATATACGTGCAACACCAAAAAAAAAAAAAAAAACAAAAACCAAAGATGAAATATTCTAACCATACAACTTACAACTGGTTAGATTAACATTTTAACCGGCATTTCTATTTTAGTGTTGTTTTGTTTATTCTTTTGTATTTTGTCTTTGGTTTTTTGTTCTCTTCATTTTTGTTCTAAAGTTTGTATTACCAAATGATTACTATGATATTTTTCTTTTGTTTTTCTGTTTATAATAATCTTCAGTTACTGATATTGAGATAAAGTGGTTGAGGTTAATGTTAAGCAAAACAAAACAAAACGAAACGAAACGAAAAAGGACAACAGATAAAAGGAATAACATGGAAACAATGAAAACAAGTAAGAATTTTGTAGCCGATCGGGGCCGACTCTTAAGTATCCTACACCACTTCGCCTAATGTGATTAAAGTTAAACAAAAAGGATATAAATTGATCTCGGCAAAGTTTGGTGCGCATATTTTTCATGTTAAATTTTTTTGCTAAAATATATTTAATATTACAGCGACTTGTTTTCGAAAAAAACGCTATATGGAGCGGGTTCGCAAAAATGATTTGATGTTAACCATTTTCAGTAGTGTTCGTCTTAAGATTAAAATACATCCGGGTACCAAATTTCATTAAAGGCTTTCAAAAATTGCGATATGTAGCTTGCTAAGAGGTAAATAACTAATTAAGTGGATAGACAGGCTTAAATCAAATCAAAAAGTGATTCTGATTCGATCGGTATTATAAAGATGAGTTACAAACATTTACACAAACTTATAATACTCTGTATCACAAGTAGTGTAAGATATAAAAATCGAGAAAAAAAGTTGCAAGAGACAATTTCAACATGTACAAAAATGTGCATACATAAATTATAATTTTAATTAATATATACTTGTGAATACTTGTGTTGGTATTAGAGAAACGACACCTTTATTATTTTATGGTAACAACAAATACATTAATTTAACTTTGTGATTTTTAATAGAAAAAACAAATAGTTTAACAATTTGAAAAAGAAGTGAAGTAAACTTAGAAAACAACGTACTATTTAAATAAACAGAAAAATTAATGAAAACAAAAATCTTAATTTTGTTTTATTTAAATGTAAATACAATGCAGACAATACTAAAAATTGCTAAAAAAAATTTGAATGCAGCTTCAAGTTTCCAAAGTAAAAGTAACATGAAAATTATTAAAAGTACAAAAATGAGTGGAGATTTCATTAAACTTGGCATTTGATGTAATCATAATTTACAATATTCAAATAGGATAAATTATCTTCAAGAAGTCTTCAATATATGACTTTTAAAAAAATAATACCTATTTCAAGTAATTAGTTTCACTGTATGCACATTTTTCGATCGAATTGGCTTATTTTCCATATTAATCTGTCTTCAAGAACTTTTAAGGTTTCTGCCAAATACTGGTACTGAAAAAATATGAACAACACACAGACAGACGGACTGATAGACAAAAATGTCTAAATTGATTCAGAATTTTATATTAATCAAGAATATATGTACATTATGGGCTTTACGACGCTCCGTTTTGGGCATTACAAATGTAGCGATAAAATGAACGTACCAACAAACCTCTGAGTGTTAAGTATAAAAATAACTTACCCATAATTATCAACCCTATTACTACTAAAACAATCAATGTTATAGTTATAGTTAAAGTTACATAGTTATTAAATAACTTGCTTTAAAAAACAAGAAAAATAAAAACAAAATGTCAAAAGTATTAAAACAGAAATATTTGGAATGAAGATTGCTTTTTTATTTGTCGTTTTGCATTAGTGTTTGTTTTTTCCATTTGTTTTAGTATTTCTATACAAACAGTTATTAGGAATGATTTAGAAAAAAATAAGTCAAACGCTATTTTGTATTAAAACATTTTCGCTATTTTGTTGTCAGAAGGTGATAGAAAAAGGCACAAAGTCAATTGCATTTTAATTGTTTCTCATGTTTTTATTTTTATTCATTATTTTTTAATGAAAGAAATGGCGAAAAAGATAATTGAAATATAATCACTGAATAAAATTTATGACCCTTAAAAATTTTATAATTCTATACATAAGAATTTAACGAAGCAGAAAAGTGATCGCGTAATGTCATATTTCTTTAATGGTTTAAAGCAACACAAGCATTTTTTTTAATATCATGGTGTTCAATAAGTCAATGAAACGAATATGAAAGAAGTTAATGAGAATGTAAAAAATCCTTAGAAAGAAAAGTCGGATGACAAAATTTAGTAATTTAGATAAAAAAAAGTATAAAATCGTTTGGTTATAAAGTTCATGGAACAGAACTTGAATTTGGAAAAACTGTGAATTGGCAGTGAAAATCGTAAAATTTTGTATATATAAAGTAAGTAAAGACCGAAATGAAATTAAGTAATATTTCCATAAAAATTAATTTGTTAAGTATTCATTTCTATTTTTTGAATAGCTTAACAAAACCGTAAAAATATGTATGAATAATTAAGATTCAATCCTTAATATTCAGCAGCTTCTTCCGTTACGTTCCATTGACTCATTTAACGGACTGAGGTAATTGATTATTGAATTATTAGTTTTTTTTTAGATTGGTTTTTATTTTACATCAACTTGAATTTTTCCGGTGAATAGCACTCACCGTATTTATTTTTTCCATTAATGTGGCCACTGGAGTTTTTGAACACATTTTTCGTGATTTTCCGTTTTTTCCTTTGTATTATATTTTATTAATTTATTTGTGTTATAAAGAAAGTATTAGATTAACAAAATAATAAACTGAAATTTTTCATACTTTTTCGTAGAATTTGCGATGCCTTTTTTTCAGCGTTTTTTTCTTTATCTATTATTAATTCTGTTATATTAGATTATGGGAACAAAATAATTCAAAGATTAAAACATTTCAAATTGATTACATCTATGTACATACAATTTTGTAACATAATAAAGACTTTCTTTTACACAGGATTTACTGATATTTTTTCTTACTTAGTTCTCAATGATTTTTTGCATTGTGTATTTTCCAATAAATCATTAACTTAAGCAAAACGTATAACTTTACATTCAAAATAACAAGAAAAAAAGAAAGAAAAAAACAACTAAAAAAACACGAAAATTTCTCCTCAAAAATTCAACAATGTTGTGAAAAACATTAACTAAAAATCGTAGTAAATCGTATTCACTTAGAATATTTGAACGCGTTTAAGTTTTGTATTATAAAAACGTAAATAAAATGTGTGCACAAATGCGTCTGTTGAGTTCGACATATGAAAACGTTGTGATATATTATTGTTGGTAAATTAAGCTGACTGCTCACTCAAAATTGTTTAACCTGAGTAACTGGCGCTTCACGAATCAACAACAACGGACAATAATAAAAATAACAAGCACATTTTATATTTCTTAAGTTAACAGCCGCGTAGTATAACGTAGCGCATTATGCTATGTGTACGATACAAACATACACACATACACATACATAGCATAACTTAATTATTTGAAATTTACTGGCAAGTGCATTATTTCTCTCCATTACTTTTTAGATACTATTTTACATTTTAAGAAGATTGTGCGAATTGTAGTATTTAAAATGTTATTTTATATGTTAGCTCAATTAAATTTCAATATCATAATTGGCAAAAAACAAAAAAACAAACGTTAGGTGATTATTAAATATTACGATGCTGTACATTTGATTATTTGTGTCCTTTATTATAAATTTTACAAAATTATCTTGAAAATTGCTTTGGTACAGATTTTACAGATGTTACAAAGTAACAGAAGGTAACTATAAATCAAGAAGTACAATGAAAAATATCTTCATTTTCAATTCTTATGAGCCAATGTACGATTTGTAGAAGTATTGATGATGTAGGGTGCATAACGGAAGAACAGTAGCGGCAATTTTTTTTTGCTTAAACTTAACATTATATATAAAAGAGAGTAAACTATTTGCTTAGCTAATACGTTTTCTTTAGACGCAGAGTTAAGTTCGCTTGCGTTTATTCAGGCATGCACTTAAATGCACTTTTATGTTTAAACTTAATTAACGTAACTCTTTGGATGCTTAAAACCGAACTATCAAGAGACAAATTAACTTGTTTGTTTTTATGTTATACTTAGAGAGAGGGAGACAGAGTGAGAGATAGGTAGATAAATAGGGAAAACAAACAGGTGAAGAAATTAAAAAAAATGAAATAACTATAGAAATAACATAAATATTTTAAGACTAACGTAATTCATTTGAAATTTATTGTCCAACTAACTTTCAATTATAATAAATGAGAGTAATAATTAAAATGTTATATTATTTATTTTCCTTTTTTCTTTATTGAAAACCGAAATCGATTGGCGTCGAAATATTTGGACTCTATTAATTCTATTATTAAGTATAAAAACCAAAGTTTAGCATAAATATTTATTAAACATTTGACAAATCTTTAGAGAAGATAAGATCGGAAAAGGGGTCTTATAGCACATTCACATTCCAGGCCTTGACTGCTTGACTTTTGTGCAGCAAAAACGTTTATATATAAAATGCTGGTTTACTCGACCTCCGTTTTTCATACTATTGTGAGAAATATTAGCTACAGCCTACTTTTAATACTGCACTTTTGTATATCAAATTTAATTATAAGTACACTTTCTAAGTTGTTTGTAAAACTGTAAGATGAAAGAGCAGATTAATAAGATTAAATTAATTTTAAACGGAGTAAACACATCTAAATAAAAAAGGGAGCATATCATGTATATCGACAGAAGTGTGTGTATCCTGCTCATGTAGTAGAATTTTTATTACAGTCTTAATAAGTAATCTCATTCATACCTTCAATAATTAAAAATTTATATATGGACTAACTAAATTTATTTATGAATAACTTAAATCGTTAAAAGTGAAGCACAATTAAATCGTGTCTGAAAGAGCTATTTATTGTAGTATGAAACGAAAAGGACACAAAAAGAAGAAATAATTCTTTAAAAGATGAGTAAAGTTTTCCTTTTCTTTCCTTTCCTTTTTGTCCATAATTAAATGGAATGAAAACAATTAAAATCTCAATAAATGAATATATGAATATTATGATTGTAACTTTTCTTTCACTTATGCCCTGAGTCAATAGTCTAATAATTTTAAATTCTGTCTTCCTCTTCAGGCTTTCTTGGAACAATCTTATAGCTAAATTTTTAATGGCACAATTATTAACTACAAGCACATAAACATGGGTTAAGAAAGAAACTAAATAACATGTGGAATTACTATTAAATATAACCAAAGACGTTATTTAGATGCATATGAATGAAGTCTTAGACAGTGAATAAGCTAACTAATAATTTTATAATATAAAATTTAGGTAAAAAGGAAAATGTATAAAACAAAAATGGTATGAGCAATCTAAAAATAAAAACTTGATAATACAACATAAAATCCCAATAAAAATCCTTATCATATGGTTCGTTCAAAAATTTTTGGTACAGTAAAATCAAAGTATTTAAAAAGAAGCAATATTAACTACGCAAGTAAGTACAACTAATATAAAATTTTGGAATAATTTAGCTATACCTAGCTGTCCGTTATATACACTTTCCTGGTCATTAAATTAGAAAGAGTTTGTCTTTTTTCATTTGTCATCCGGACAATTTAGATTTATTCGATGGTTGATCATTCAACTTTTAGTCCTAGTCATATATAACTTTTCCTACTTTTGCATTTTTCGATCATTAGTAGAAATGGTCATATTACTAATGATCCTTTTCAGTAATAGTCGTTTGTGCTAAGAGCTTTACTATTACCCTATAAAAACGATTTAATTGATAATTTAAAGAAATTTTTATAGTAACACTTGAATGGCTATTTGTAATAAAATAGTTTCTAATAAATAATAAATTTTATGAAATAAAATTTGCTGAATCACGCAAAGAGAAGATTACCAATCTCCAACAGTTAGACTGTTGGAGACTGCTAATCTAAAAATAAACTAATCTATACAAGATTCAAAAAACTCGCCAACACTAAAGTAGAGTTTCTTCTTTTCGCAAACTTCTTATTTTAATTATTATAACCTATTTACATTAGGTACTTATTGTACTTTCTTAGTACTTAAGTAAATCATTACTTTTAGAGAAAATGTAGAGTTAAAGTATAATATTTTAGTTCTAGTGAAAGAATTTTAAACCAATATAAACCAGTATGAATACAAAGCAAAATGGATTAAAAATTTTCGGATGATTGTACACTCTCAAGAACAATTAACTTATGTCAAGGCATTAATTTAACGCTTAGATTGACATGTTGAATAATTTCATAATATGATGATATGACATACATTTTTTTATAGAGATCTTAAGCTAAAACAACAATAAAATCAACGTAAAAGGTAAAAAGAGAGGCTCAAAATTTCCACGATTTGTGAAAGAAACTTTGTTGCTAATTTTTTAAATGTTGTTAAAAGAAAATATGGCAACTTAAGGTTAAAAAGCAAAGGAACCACACTTGAAGTATGATTGCAACAACCGCAATAAAAATAACAAAAAAAGTAATAGTAGTAATAAAAGGCAAAGATTCCGACAAAGATTTCAAACGAAACAAAATGATTTATGCGAAATTTATATAAAATTTACATCATATTATACATGTATATATATACAACAATATTTCATTTTTCTGCGCACAATGGTGATAGGTCAAAAATTCAATTTAATGTTTAATTTTTTTATTAAATTTTTTCGCCATTAAAAAAATGTATTAAAGCGCAAAATGTAAGACAGAAAAAAAAAGATTAATAAAGAGAATTTCAAAATGATATGAATGAATGTAATTAACTAGGTAACTTTTCTCCTGAAGCATTTTGCTACCACTCCCTACAAAGTGCGTAAATTTGACAAATTTTATTACACGATAAAACTTTTATCTATTATCTGTCACAATACAAAAAAACATACGCCAAGAGGATCATTTATTAAATCATTTCTCATTTAAATTTTCTCTGTATTATTTGTTTTGGTATATAAGTTGCAAAATTTGGTATATAACTTTTAAAGTTCAAATACATTTTGGACCCGCTTTGTATGAGAAGTTTTGTAAATTTCTTTATTATTTATTTATCATATATATATATATATGTATGTATATATATATATATATATATATATATATTTAATTAGCTATTTATAAAAAACTCAACAAAAAAGGGCAAATAAATGTCCATTGTACTTTCTAATAATTAAATGAATTGTTGACACCGAACGCATATATTTATATGAAACAAAGCATAAAAACATGTAAGAACTTTATAATCGGTCAGGGCTGACTCTTAAATATCCTACATTACCTTGCTTAACGTGATTAAAGAGATGAATTGCATGTCGAAAAATTTGAAATAAAACGTCCTAATTTTTAAATTATTTAAGAAGATCGTTATGTGAAGGTGTTTAAAAAAATGAAACGATTTGGATCATATTTGGTAGAATCTATTGTAAAATCTATGAATTTAATGGTATTTATCAATGTTATTGTTTGTGTAAAACTAAGTGTATTGAGAAATCAAGATAGTGAAATGAAATTAAATTAACTATATTCAATGAAAATAAACACTCAATTACTGCTTAAATTTTGTTGTACTTGTCATTGTTGTTTATTATATTTGTATGATGGTGAATCTAAAAGTTGTAATAATAGAAGAAAGAATTATTGTTTAATAATTTTATATATTATATATTAATGCAGAGTCTAGTATCAGTGTTTAAAAATTTCGATATTTTATATTAACTATCAGAAATAACTTTATGACTTGGGTAAATTATTAAGCTCTTTAAAATAAGTAAACATTGTAGTTAGTGGGGGCCACTATGAGGCGTGGCCCATAGTGTAATCTCATTTATAATTATTCTTGCATATAAGAGAGAATTTTGAAACTATGCCGATGGTTACCGGTGTTTAGATGTTGAGTGTGCTTGTCATATATAAGTTTCTGAAGACTTAATGTATGATAATCCGTTTTTTTCTTTCTCGTTTTACGATTCACAATAGCAATTAAGACAACACTTAATTAACAATTTGATTATGTTAGAATATTTTGGCCGATCTGTGGAAAATCTAACGAATAATTTTTAGAGGTTTACTAAGACTTCTCGTTTCTTTATTTTGCTCATTAAAAAACAATAACTTTTTTAGCGTAACAATTATTAGTAAAAACGCGAATAATATCTTTAAAAGAAAAATACAAAGAAATAGAAAGAACTCCAAGATATCAGTATATAATTGGCCAGGAACAAAAGATTGATACATATTTCCTCTTCTTTCTAATGGTTTTTTTCTTGTGCTTATCATTTAGTAATAAATTATACAAAAATCTATGGTTCAAATTTGCTAAAATCTCTAAAATTATGTTAATGACTTTCTATTTTTATATGTTTGTCTCTCCTTTTTAATAAAAAAAACACAAAAAAAAGAGGACAAGCAAAAACACCCTCTCCTCTTTATTACCTTTTTCTTATCATGAAATGTTTTTTCGTTCAATTTTATTTTATTATGCTTTTTTTAGATGAACTTTCATTTATAATGAATTAAGTTTTTGAATGTAGAAGTTTCTTTTAATATCTTTTTCATGTATTGATTCAATCAGTTAGCGTCATTGTTCCCCTAAAAGAAAGTGAAAATTACGTTTTGTTTTGTTTGTTTTTTTTTGTGCCTTTTCTTCTCGTTTTTTTTTTCTTTCTTGTGTTTGTGCTTTTTTGCATAATAATCTTGAGTAGAATGACGGATTTGGTTTGGTAGTGGTCTTATCACATGGTTAATAATGACAATTGAATAAAAGTGAAATTATTATAAACCAAAGTGTAAGCATATACCAACATTCTTACTTATGTATTTTTTCTTACTTATTTATTCTTATACACTTGAAATAAAAAAGGGTGTGAATGTAATTCCCATGAATTTTTTTTGTCTTATAATCACAACCCTTTTTTGATTGTTACTTATTATCTGAACAACTTAGAGGTTGAGAGTAGACTCATTTTGCCAGAAAGATATGGCATATGTACACATCTTAATTGTAATGTATGTAAATTTGGCACATTCATTATGATGTTATATCTGAGGGTATTCAAGGTTTTGTTTTAGCCAAATACGATTTACTTACTTGTTTTCATATTTATTTTTACAAATTTGAGCTCTTACATTCAACCCAACAGCACTGCTAAGCTCTAACGCATTACATTACTTTATATTACGTTGATTGTGAAAAAAGCTGTACAAATTTATTTTACATATTAAGTTTAACACTTCATATGAAATTCTTAATAAATACCTCGATTACCGAAAAATCGATAAGTCTATGAACAAATTTACATTCTTCTGCAATTTCAATGAAAGATGACTACGCTTAGAAGTTTAGTAGTTTTGTAAAGTTTTCTAATTTAAAAGGTTATAGATGTTAATTTTTGGATCAAAGTATGCGATTGGGATTCAAGTAAGTTTTTTACTCAAAAGCGAGGGAGATCATAAACTTCATGAGTTTTGTAACTATTTTTCATAATTTTAATTTAATCTCAATTGAAATTTAAATTACACAAATTTCTTTTAAATTAAAATATAATGCATGGCCGACTTTTTACCCATATGTATTGTGCTACATAATTTAAAGTATTTGCCAATTAGTTTCAACCGATTGTAATCATTTTACCATAATACCATAATAAAAGTAACTGGTTATATTAGATTAATTTGATTATCTGTATGTTGTATAAAGAAAATAAGTTGTAAATACTTTACACGATTTATTCAAAAAAATCACGAAAACTTTAAAAGGAAGTACAAGTACAATGCTTGGATAAAAAGTGGTAGAAGCACAAAGGGAAACGAAAAGTGAAAACTGATTATTAATCTTAATGGTTAATGGTCATTATTTACTATCCTACTATCATTATTATTACAGTTTCGTCCCGCGAAGTAAACACAAATCTTTTCAATTAAAAATTCTACTCAGCAAAGTTTGGGTTTCACCGATAATTGTCACAAATGCATGTATATGTATGCGTAGGTATAGTATAGCATATATTAGAGTAATGGTATCATCACGTAAAACTAAATAAGAAAGTTAACGCCCAAAACAGGCAATAGCAACAAAAAAGCAGATAAATGATTAACAACTAAGAAATTGAAGCTGTCAGAAAAGTACAGAAAAGAAAGTTTATGTCCAAAAAAAAGGTAGTAGTCGAAATGCTTATGTGCATTTATATACACCCATGCAACACAACACACCTGTATCTCTATATATTTTTAATTAATGGTGATCCTCTATGACGAAATTAGTCCTCAATTTCTTAAGCTTTTTGGTTAAATTATTTTATTTTTGCCAAATATAATAACAAAAATTATTTGGCATGCAACGTCTTCTAAATCCGTGAATGTCAGTCTTCTAAGTAATTGTATGTGTACGTATGTGCAATGCCAAAGAAATTTTATGGTATGTCATGTCAATTATTTTAACATTTTTACATTAAGCAAAAGAGCAAAAAAGAGTACACAGCACAAAAAAGTAAGTATAACTAATGGCAACAATAATAATAATAATAATAATAATAATAATAATAATAATAATAATAATAACCAAAATATAATCACAATTGTATACTGCTATTATAACTCCCACATACATAATCATTGTCATCATGCCTATGCATGACATTGACGCAACGAAAAAAGTGATCACTTTTATAATAATTTTATTAGTATATGCGCGTACGTAAATGTATATGTGTGCTTTTTTATTATAATTCTTTTTAAAATAGAAAAAGAAGAAGATAAATAATAGAAGCACACTCTTACTCAGTATGCCTTTTCTTTGGCATTTCAATTTAATATTCAAAATAATTTTGGATATCGGATTTCTTACCTGCCCCTATCCGCTCCTTTCTGCCTATCTATTTGGCACAATCTTTAAATTAAAGAGTGAAAATTAAGTTATAAGAGTGAAAACTGCGTCTAATTGCTGTTTTCTATTTAACTCTACTTATTCTATTATGTTTACTTTCTTCGTTATTGGTTAAAATAGTTTTCTTTTTCAGCTTATGCCGACAAAAATGTTTAAATAGACTTCTCTTTTATTATATCAATCAATCAAAATCAGCACTATTTTTATATTGATTTAAAAATATCCATTCATACATCTGCTTGACTATTTAACTTCGGGTATCTACGCATTTTTGTTATCAAACTTCCATCCCGAATTTATGAAGTATTTTAATAAAATTCAAGACTTAATTGGAATTAATATTACCCAAAAATGGATGTATTTGAAATTGCACCAAAAACTTCTTTGCAAAATGCTTTACACATACAAATGATATAAATATGTAGTGCCTTATTAATAAGCAAACTTAGACTGGACACTTCTCTATAAAAGAGTTTTTTTTGGAGAGCAATCCATTTATTTGATCTTTTTGAATTAGAAGTCGGGGTGGCATTTAGCAGTCGACCACGACTAAAATAATTTATTTGTTCGTTAATTTTCTTCTTTTTTTTTTATTAAATATGTTAACCATATTTCTCCGCTTAATCACATTTTATTAACATTAATAATGAATTTGGGCATTTCTTTTATTTTGTTTGGTTTTAGGCCAATTATGAATGAATTTGTTTAAGGTGTTGGTTAAAAATGGCGGGGTGGTAATCATGCTCTAGACCGTCATTTCTCTCTCACATTGCATTACAATACATTTTGTTTTTCTTTGCAGAAGTGAAATTTTTATTTATTCATTTATTTTTGATTTTGGGTTTTAGTTATGCTTTTTGCGTTTTTGTAAAGATATGCGGTGCGAGATCTAATGAATGTCTGTTTGTTTATTGTTATTGTTCGTCTTTCTGTTTACTGCGTACATTGTGCGTGTTATTTCTTTCTTCTTGTACATTCTGCTTTCTGCTTTCTGCTTTTCATATTATTATTGTACTGGTAAGTGTTGTTATTGTTCATTTGGCTCATTTATGTTTTTTTTCTATGGTATATAATAAATTTTTTTTACTGCTTGTGTGAAAACAATTTTGTACTTTACAGTTGGAAATGTGCATGTAAAGCAAGAAAAAGTCGAAAGCAAGAAAAAGTTTACGAAATAATTAAGAATAGATAACCGCATACAACAGCGCATTTACTTACGCATCCGTTTACATTGAAAAATATTTTCATATGTACTTTATTATTTCTTATATAAAATAAATGCGTTTTTTTTCAAAGTCAAAAGGTGTGGTCATTAAAAAGTAAGTAAGAAAAAATTGATTTCACTTTTTTGGTTGTTTTTGCATCATTTTATTAAAATACTAAATATTAAAAGAAATAAGTATTACAAAAATGGACAGTTGAGTTCTTTTCTTAAGCCAAATCCATTATGTAAAAAAGGCCGTTTTACGCTAGTACTTAACAGAAGCCAATACTTATGTGATTAAGTAGACTTTTACTTAAGATTTTATTTGAATGATATAGAGACGTAACTGCGTTTCTTTATTTATATCATCTGTAAAATTTTTGATTTGTGAGATGAAATATTTTTGTGTTTATATAAAGGCAAACCAGAGACTAACAGCAACTTTTATTCAATTCATTTCTTTTATTTCATTTATTGCTACTATTTTCTATACATATATTGTATAAATGTGTGTGTGCAAATATTACGCGATATGTGTAAATATAGCAATAACAAAAACAATAACAATAATAAAAATCAAAAGTTGCAATAATAAGATAAAAAGCAATTGCTTTTGTTTCTTTCTATTTTCCACTAAATTTGAAAGCTTACACATGAAGGAAAATGGGAAGGAAGAAAATAAAAAGTAATAGTGAGAAGACGATGGTATGACAATGAACGATGTAAAGAGGATTTTTAAAAAAGTGCGTATGTATTATCTTAACACATTGCACAAAAACATTACGATGTCAAATGAAAGCAATAAAAAAATTAAGATGAAAAACCAAAGCATTACTTAAGAGGAGGAAGGATCCAAATAGAAAAAGTATAATGGCAATCCAAAGTTAACTGATGTTAAGTAAATATCAATGTACATATACACTAATACCTTTTTTTTTGTTTTTTGCCATTTGAATACCATTGCGTTATAATATTGCTTTCTTATGCATTTGTTGTGGTACAATAAACCAAACAAATCAATATTATTCCGTTTATTAGGCATATACGCACAATAAACAATCATGCTGTGTGTGCTACCCAAATACTTGATGTTGTTGCCGATATTTTTATTATTGTTCTTTTTACTATGATTATATGCTTTTTAAGGAAGTATCATATAAAAATATATCTACCATAAACTTATTGACAAACTGGTGAATTATTTGATTTTCGCAACCATTTGTGTTGAATTGTCATTTAAAAAAAACTGATTTACGTTTTGAATAAACTATTCAATATATTTCTTTAGAAGCCAAATCTATCCCCTTGACACTTAGTTTTTTTCGTCGTTTTTCTGTTACATAATTTTTTTTTCTAGTTTTTTAGATAAATTCGTAGAAATCTTTGACAGTTTAAAATCTAAATGCTATTTAAATGCAAAATTACAATGGAACTCAAATGCGACTCTTAGCATTTTGATTTCTTAACTTGAATTAATTCCAGAAGGATTTGTGTTATACATAAACGAATCTACATAATGACAAAAAGTTTTAAGTATTTTTCTTATTGTAAGCGGTTAAATAATTCAAAATTCATGTAGTCTATCTCTACCATAACATTATCCAACCCAATAATGCTGAAGTAGAGTAACAAAAGCTAAGCAAAACGGAATTAGTAGTAAGTGCTTTTTTTTGGGGTTTACAAGCCTAATGACAAAATCATTAATCTCTGGTTGGTGGATATAATAAATGAAGTAAGGTGTATCTGGGAATAATTCTCTATAAAGAGAAAATACGATCTGGATAATTGCTTCAATAAATTAATCATAAGCGAGAAAGTTTACTCAATACATTAAAAATCAAACGATTAAATTATACAAATTGTCATATAAATATAATTTTGGACTGAAGTGAAAAATTTTATCAAAATATTATCAACCACTGACCCAGTTGCTTGATTACATTAAAGTGATTACAGCCCAAAGTAGTCGGTTAGTTAGTGATTTAAGACGAGCCAACATGTTTATAAGCTTTTAGGTAAATTGTTTATCTTCATTGTTTTGCTTTTTTTTAATGTTTGTTTAGAGGATTAATGTCAACTATAATTTATATTTAATGTAAATCACTTTGAAATGTTGTTTTGCAGAAATGAAGAAGTTTTAAGTTTATCAACTCAAAATAGATATAAAACATTTTTGTTTCTTGTTCTTGTTGTTAGCGTTGTTACCATTATTATTATTACAAATTTTATACTAAAGCCTAATACTTGTCAATCACAATAACTTGTTTCCTGGGCGTGCAAAAACAGTATAATGAAATATTATGAAGAAACAGTAATAAAATAACAAACAAAATAATAATAATAATAAAAGAAGCAACAAATATAATGCAAAATAGAAAAAAAAGCACCAAAACAAATAACTACAAACTCTTTTAATGATAAATGCAACACTAAAAACAACAACAGCAACAAACAAACAACAATAAACATTTGCTGATTGCCTTAGCTTAGTTTTACTTGGCATTGCTTGCTTACTGCTTACGATGTAGAATTGTTATTGGTGTTGTTACTGTTGCCGTTGGTGAATTGTGATGGTTAACAAATAAGCGACAACAACAAATATTTATAAAAAAATAAAAAAGCAAAGAGACAACAAACAAAATAAATATGTTGCAATTATCTTTGAATTATGTTATAGTGGAATATACAGGAGACACAATCGTTGCTGCACATATATACAAATTGAAGATGCGACCTGCTTACACATTTATTTTATGTGTGCGATATGTTGAAAGCATTGCACATTGAACATCGTAATAATTACAAATGAGAAATATTTTGAATATTGAAGTTTGGCAAAAAAAAAAAAAAACGAAAAAAGAAAAATCAACGACCAAACGGCCCGCAATGTTGAAATGCACATTTTAACCAAAATAAGATAAAGAAAGGAAAATATTAAACTTAATGCAACAGAAGTATTAGGAGCAGTATTTGCTTCTACCATCAATAACAGGTTTTTATAATAAACAATAAACAAATAAAAAAATCACTGTTACGCAAAGCACAAGACTGTTTGATTTTTAGCTCAAGTATTCATCATATGTAGAATGATAAAGTGATTTGTTAATTTTTTTCTTTATAAAGAACAATAAAATTAAAAAATTGCAAAACTAGAAAAAGTTGTGTGTTTAATCGATTGACGTTTTTTATCTTCTTAATAGAATGCTAAGTTAATATTTTGAAGGATAAGTGCATCAATTTTTATTAACAACAAACTGCTAACCCTCTCAATTTCTATACATTAAATTGTAGTTCAAAAAGGACAATTTTGAAAATAGTAACTCATTAATGGCTCAAAAAATTCAAAAAAAACAATTTATAAAATTTCTGGTCTATATTACAAAAATGAATATTATGTGAATATCTCGACGCTTTAAGATTTCAGTTATTATAGTTTCACTACTTGGGCCATTTTTCATTTAACTTCATTTAAAACCAAATTTTACAAATACCGTAAGTATTTTGTCATGTATATTTTCCTTCTATTTATATGGAACACTTTTAGGCGTACAATTACAAATGATTAAGAATGAATATTTGTAGCATACTTTACAGTGTAAATTGGATTTTATGTATAGTAAGAATTAAATTATAGCATAAATTGATTGCTTTTGTCTTAGCTTTAGCTTTTAATAGAATATATTTGTGACTACATAACTAAAAAGATTTTACAACTTTTTTTGTATACGTAATAATAACAGAAATGTAAATAACAGAATTTTTCCCTGTCTGTCTGCCTGTCTATTCAGTTTAAAATTACAAAAGGCAATTTTTGACATATTTTATGGAAGTTTATTAAAAAATTAAGAAAAAATGTTACTGTAACTGAATCGTTCGAGTTTCCAAAATATTTTAACTTTTATGAAGTAAAGTGTACGGAAATATATATATATATATATATATATATAAATATTATTTATTTGTTCTTGAGATATATTCACACTTAAATAAATAAAGAAATTTTAATTTTGTACCTCATTTCTATTAGTAAAATTTTTTTCCCTTGTTAAAATTGCTATAGATTATAGGTTCCTTTCGTTATTTTGATTTTATGTAATTCTTTTAACTTTATGAAAAGGAAAGTAACAAGTGCTTTAGAAAGAAAAGTAGTCGACGAAGCCGGAAATATTGGCGTCATTTTTCACAAATAAAAAAAAATAAAAATAAAAATTAAGTACAACAATGAAGTCATAGAACTAACACTCTGTATAAATATTTCGTTGCTGTTAGCCGTTGTTTACATTAAGAACGCTAAGTAACAAAGCCATCATAAACTGATTTATGCGCTCTAATTGTTTGTTTGCTTTCTTGGGCCACATGGATAAGTAAATAATGATATTGTATTTGTGGTGTGTCGTAATAGTTTAGCAATTTTCGTTTTCAAAATTCTATATTTACTTCCTGCTCGGTCTTCACCAGTAAAAGGTATTTTCTATATATGAAATTTGACAAAAATTTTAAAATAAAACAAGATCGGCTTAATCATTTATAAGCAAATCATAAAGAAACAGAAACAAAAGCAAAAGAGTAATCAATTAAACGTAATGGAAGTACGTATTCTTGTTTCTTCCTGTGACCGTTTTATCTATTTTTTAAATACCCTAAATAATCATTTAATAATCAATTTACTTAGGGAGTCAGCCTACTTATGAATTGTATAATGAATGAATGACAAGCGTTGTTTTTTTCTCTAACACAAATGCTTTAGAGAAAAAGCGGAAGTGTCTGGAATATGAATCAAAACAGAAATTGTCATTATTAATGTTTTTCAAAATAAATGCAAGTTTAAAACTGCAATAGAACTTTGTGAATAAGTGGCAATAGCGTATGCTGTCGTTGTAGAGGTGAACAATATGGTAATAATAGCTAAAAGTTCTTATTGCGTTGTAAATAATAATTGCCCGATGAAAAACAAAGAAAATAACCTCTTCGTCAGTCTAGTCTCATCTAATTAAAATTTTCTATATTATTTAATGTACCAGTATAACTCTTTTAGTTAACATTTCTTAAGTTAAATTATTTTGAAGAAAATGTAATATAAATTTTTATCAAAAGGCTTCAATGTCCAAGTATGCCCTTTAAAGGGTACACTAACTAAAGCACTAACTTATGATAAAAATCACTAAATCACTAACTTATGATAAAAATATTACGACCTGTGCTGTCTCTCCTTAACGCTCTTAACAAAAGACATGCCTTCTTAATGGTAATTTAATATGTAACTTGAAGTCCGGCGTAACAGGGCGCAGAACACTACGAAGCATAGGAAAAAGATATTTAATGAGTGAAAGTATTACTATTAGCATCACAAAGTTGAAAAACCCTAAAATATCTCCCACTCATGAGTATGTCACACTAGTAAGAGGAAAAAGCAAAACAAAACAAATGCAAAAAAAACAACAACATAAACAATGAGCGATACAAAAAAAAAGACTTGAAACAGCGTTGTCAACCTCGACAACTTTGTGCAAATGTCTAATAGTTATGCACCTGTAAATAAATGAAAGGAAAGTTTACGGTTAGGTACATTAAGTTTTTGGTAGTATGCTTATAGAAATGTATGTAACAGCAAAGTTGAAAAATATTAAAATGTCTTTGTAATTTATTCTTTTCTGCTTAACTATTTTTAAAACTTTAATATCATTGTTATAATCATATTATAATATTCAAGCAAAGATCTACTTATGGAACACAGATCTTTCGAGAAAACGTGGCACAGAATTATTTTTATAGCGTTTGCACCTGATTTTACCCAAAAAACCAAAATGATTTTTCTTTGTTGGTTAAACTTATTATAATTTTAATTCATTCTCATTTTTGCTACACTACTTAAGCTATTTTTCAAAGACAAATGATTGGAACAAAACTTAAAATATGATCGCGACTGACTTATTGATCAACATGCTAGAAAAAAATTATAGTACAATTCTTAAGTATCATTCAAATGATTTTTGTGTTTATTATTCAGAGCAATATACTTTTTACTTTTTGCTTTTTTCTTAGTATATATTCACGGCACATGAAAAATTAACGCCAACTGAAATATCGTTTAAAAAGCATTCTTTCGCATATATATTAATATTTTTTTTGTTCACATAAAGCATATCAAATTATAACAACAATATCAAAAACAGTTTGACATTCATAAAAATACAATATTCTTGGGAAATTTACTACATAATTTAATAAACAATAATAAGAATAATAATAATAACAAGAACAATAACAAATGTATGTGATTTTCATAAAGAAAATAAATAAGTTTTATGGTCGGTCGAAGCCAACTTTTAAATACGTTAAATTAATTCACCTAAAATAATTGTGGAGATGAAGAATATCAAAAGTTTAACTTAAAGAAAGCTGGATATTAAAAGTATTATTCTTTCACTTAACCGAAAAACAATGGAAAAGAACTACAGTGGAATTAGAAAAATAAAGGGTGATTTAAAGAAAAAGTTACTTAAAAAGAAAAATTAATTAAAAGAGGTTCTATTTTTATATTTACTCCTTCATTTAACATTACACTCCCTACTTTACGTATACTTCCTTGATAATGTTCTTGTGTGCATGTACCTCTGATAGAATATAAATATTGTTCTATATATTTGATAGATAGTGGCCATGACAAAAGAACATTAACAACAGCATCACCAATGAAAATTACTAGTCAGATATAAAGTGCCTTGTGCGCGCGCGATTTTATATGTTTAGATGTCATGCAAGTCAGTGTCAGACAAACAGGCAGGCATGTATAGTCATTACTAAGTACACATATACTCACACACATAATACATATGTACGTATTAATATATATATATATATATATATATATATATATATATATATATATATATATATATTATATTCTTTATAGAAAGTAATACGTGCTTGTCAGAGGGATACATAAGTTTTTTGGGGTAAAGTTCTATCCGCACAATTTATTTAATTACGACAGTTTTAGATTGATTTTAAGAAGTATTTGTAACATTATTCATGTCTATACTTTATTTTTTCTACATTATTTTTAAGAACCATTAAATTTAAGAGAGCTGTCCATCGGGACATTTACTATGACTTTGAAACTAAAATAAGGAAAAGGTAAATCAAGATATAAGTAAGGCTTGTTGGGGCCCTAATCGTCAAATAATTTTTAAATTTTCTAAATGGATCTTGTGAATTTGTAAAAAAAGGAGTTAGAAGTTTAAAATTAAGTGTACGCGCCGTACGAATAGACTTGGAAAAATTATTCAATTTTCTTTCAATTTGACATGCCGACTTTTTATGTGCAATTTTTTCACTTTCAATTTTCTCATATAGATTTATTTTTCATTACAAATTAAATGTGGCAAAAAACAAGCGTTTATCATTTAAATTATTCAATGCATTTATTTATACTCTTCTACTTACGGGAAAAGATATTCAAAATATTGATGTTTAACAAGTTTTTCGAAATAGGTGTTTAAAGTAGATTCAGTTTAGTCCATTGGTAAACAGCCTAATTTATTTTTCGCTTATAAAAAAATTTTACAATTTTGGCAGACATTACGAGAAGAGGGAGTCAGAAATAGACACAGGAAATGCTCTGAATTGTTTAGATGAAATAGGAAAGATGTTAATACTAAATGAAATGAATTCTTACTAATTGAAATATTATCGACAGTACATTATGCATGCCCATTATATTACTTTAAAGTAAGATGACTTAATAAGCAAAATATGTATAAAAATTTTTTAAAAATTTTGCAACTTACTAACACTCAATAATTTTATTCTCAAAAAAAAACGCGATAAGCAATAATAAGCTTTACTACATATTGTAAAAAGTAAAGTATTGTAATAAATTTCTTTATTATAACGGAATACAAATTCTTGCCCCAAAGACAAAGTTAACTGTAACGAATTGAAATTGTTTGAGTTGAACAAAATACTACATTACTATGATTTTGATAATTTGATAATCTTGATCAGCATCAAATTTTGGTGATCAAGAATATATATACTTTTTAGTACCTCCGACACATCTTTTGGTAGTTACAAACATAATAAAAAAATGAATACACCCTCTACCTTTGAGTGATGGGTATAAGAAGTAATAAAAACGATAAGCATACATTACTAATTGGAAAACATTATGTTATGGTGTAACAATAAACGAAGAACAAAGGCTGAGACAGAAGTGTTTTACTTACAATATAACAAAAAGAACGATTATACTCAACTTCTTAAAAAAAAACGAGAATACATGTCAATGCCGTACAGCTCCATATCCTTTATTAGAGAGAGAAATGAAAGTAGAAGAGTATGCCGTTTTCAACACACCAGAAATCAAGAGAGGTAGGCAGACAAACAATTGTTTTTTTTTTGCTTGTTTCTTGAATTGTATAAGTACACTCTCTGCTTATTACATTGTGCTGTTCCTACCGTTTTCCCCTGTATGCATGTGGCATGTTGTATGAAATATAACATTTAGTGTAATTTTAGAATAATGTATATAAAATTTGTGTGCAATATTAATCAATAATGATTAAGCAACTAACAATTATTAAGCAACTAGCAATTATTCTGTTAAAAATATATCAGGGAACGCTTTTAGAAAAAAGGAATGTTTACCTAAAATTTTAATAAACATTAGGGGAATATAAATGCATCTACACATGTGCAGAGATCTACTAGATTAAAAACCAATAAGAAGTTTTTGCCACATGATTAATATTCTATATGCAGTAAATGCAGTTTACTTTGAACGGCAGTATCATATTCACACATGTATCCAATAATACGAAACTTTAAGGGCTTCAAACAAATGGATTATATGTAAAGATGTTATCAAAACATGTAAATCAATATTTTAGAAAGTGTGGTTTCTTTCTACATTTATTTATTTCTTTTAATTGTAGTATAATCTATTGTGTTGATATGACAAGATTACGGATAATTGCTTCATTATGTGAATGTATATATAAGTGCCATAAGAAAATATATACACGTAAAAGATAGTTTATATCAATGTAAACCAGTTTATGCCTTCTTCTCAATAGTATCACCAGCATCAATATCATAGAAAATATTTCTTTTTCTTTTACGTCAATTTAAATGTATAAATAAACGCAAGACGTTATTTTGCTTGATTTATTTTTGCATTACAGCCGAGATGCCAATATGAATTGCACGCTATCGCTCTTCCACTTATATCTTAAACAGTTTTAACATTCATATTGAGTCCCATGGTAGAGTCGCATGGTAGAGTCGCATCTGATACAGAAATAACCGAACCAGATAAAGGGTGGTTGGTTTTAATGAATAGTACAAATAACCTTGAAGTGATTAGACTATTTTGCAAATTTTGGATGCTATTTATAAGTCATGTACTAATTTTTGGGACCCTTAAAAGAACAATGACCTTCACTTAACACACTTACCTTGCTTAAGGAATCGAAAAAGTAAATATATGTTTGAAGATGCAAAAATTACGATAATTTTTCACTCTGTTACACAAAGTGCGAGAGAGAACTTTCCTTTTTTGGAGATTTTCTTTATGCGAAACATTTCTTGTATAATAAGCTTTATATTTAGTAGCAGTCTATTATAGATAAATGTGGTGGACACAGTTAATCATAACAATTTCCTATTTAGCACTAAAATATTAATTATAATAAATATACAAAAAAATATATAATTAAATATATTAATAAAAGGCAGCAAATAAAAAAAGAAAAGTACAATGTTTTATTTATTTCACAATATAAGCGGGTTAGTCGTTCATTGTTCATAATTACGTGGTGGTAGTAGTTGTGTTATAAAATAAACAAACAAATCAAAACAGACTGCAGTAGAAAATAAAATTACAATAAAAAACGGGTGCAAATGGAATAATCAGGCCGTACAATTGATATAGTCAAAAAGTGCAAAGAATGAACAAAGAATGAACAGAGAGTGAACACGGAACAAAATTGTAAGCAGAAAGCAATGAATAGTGAAAATATAAGTAAACATATTCACGTACACAACACAATGCTTTGTTTATGACTATTTCTATCAATTTGAATGCACCGAACTTATTCATTGTTTATATATTGAATTATGTTGAAAGCGAGTGTTGAAATATAAATAAAGTCTCTCTCTCTCTAATCTAATCTATATTACAAACATAATGACAAAATATATATACCCCAAACTTCCGAGTGGTGAGTATAAAAAATGAATCAATTAACCAACAGCAATAACATCAAGATTATTAACCGAGAGAGTGATTTTCCTTCATTCTTTTGCCCATATTTATTGTCCGCTGTCAAATTTAATTTTGCCAAAATTTATAAATGCACGTATAAATAAATGAATGAACCACATAAATGAAGCAAGTAAAAACGTTATGGTCTTAAATATGCTATGCCACTTCAGCTAATACAATTAACAAGTTAGTCAAAAGCCAAGGTGTAAAATAATGACTTTTAATATATTTCAGAAATCTGTAGTAAAGGAAAAAAACTCTCAGATCTTTATTTACCATTTAACTTTATAATGGCAGTTAAATACTTCGGCTCATTCTCATTGAAAAAAATAAGGCGTTATATGAAGAATGGTTATGAAAATAGTCTGACTCAAACCAATACTCTACAGATATACAGAAAGGCAGCCAAGAAGGATCAAATTGAAGAAAAAGTGAGTCTCAATAAGATCGATATAATACAACTATCGCAACTGATGTAGGGTAATTCACAATGTCCAATATGCACGTGCTTGTTTATTTATTTGAAATTGCGGCTTTTTTGTGTTTTAATTATTTTAAGGTTTACTTGCTGCTCTTCTCTTTCTTTTTACCATTACGTCTCTTTGTTATCTTGTTTGTAAATTTTGTTTATCTTTCATAGATACTGAAGTATTGTTCATGGTAAATATCGGTTTTCTGTTGTCATTTTAGTTGTTATTGTGTAGTTTGTGTTTATTAAAAATTTATAAGCATATGTCCATGCAGATGTTTATTTGTTATATGTAAAAAAAACATATCGCTACTATCCACGAAATTATGGCAAAATGCGCAAACAAAGCATAAAAATAAAACAGATACAAATAACAAAATTTTATTTGGCTAAAGCCAAATCTTGAATACCCACTTCCCATATATCATGATATTACGCTTCAGAGCCTGTTTCAGTTTTTTAGTAGTAGATGGAAAATGTAAACATAAAAAAATGAAAATTTTATATTGTATAATATCGCGTGGGCGTTGCCGATTTCGATGATTTTTGGAAAGACATTGTAGACCAACGGTTTACCCACTTATTTCAGCTTGTAGTTTGCAGATACTTAACAAAAAACCATCAAATTTTGCTTAAAAAAACTGAAGTGTTCTCAATTTACGCTGCACTATGTGCGTGCACTTAACTTTAATTGATTTTGTCTTTTTTCAATACCAACCAGCCTGCAAAAATTTTTATCAGCACGATATTTCTTTTTTGCGGCCAGGATAATGTTAAAAACATGCGGACAGCAAACACACATATCTAAATCGATCCAAAATAGGATGCTGATCAAGAATGTATACGTTTTGTTGGTCTTCAGTTCTTTTTTTTGGATGTTACATACCTAACGACAAAATGAATATACGGCCAACCTCTTGATTGTGGTTATTAAACAATGAAAATATCACGTTAACCCCAAAAGGGGCAACAAGGTGATCAAGTTTTATGAAGCGAATGAATGAAAGTTATTGCCAATTATGTTTTAAAGGCAAAATCATAAAGCTACTCGTACGTTAATCTAATTTCATAAAATCTATGTGTAAGTACTAAAATTCAAATATGTACACTCTAAAATTTAATATAAATAATTTGAAATTCTGAAAAAGCACAAAGTTTTAGTATTAAATAAATTTCTTGTAAACGATCATGGATAATTTTAAATATTCGTGACAGTGGAAGAAATTGAATTTCAAGCCTGGAGAAAATTTGACTTTTTTATAGAGTGGAAAGCTCATTATTTATAAGCACGATAATTAGTGGAGAGCAATTGTAATTGCCGTACAAATCTATTAGTTATCCAAAAATCACATTTATTTATATTGCTAGTTAATTCGTTCAGTGTTTCAGCTTACAAAATCCTACCCATAACCAAAGGATTATTTAATTATTTGAATAACTATGATTAACGATTCTAAATAACAGAAAAATTTAACGCATTCAACTTTAGAGCAACATGAGTAAAATATGCCTAAGACGATCATTGTATAATCACACATACGTAAGTTTATAAACATTTTAATATGCAGACATTTATGTACGTAATATGCAAATATGATAAATTTTTTTAATAAAAACATACGTAGACATGTTAGACATGTTCCTTGCATGCAGAGGCATTAACAAAACAAACCATAAGAATAGGCAACAACAACAAGTAGGAAATTATATTTAGCTGGAGCCAAATCTTGAGTACCTACCATCCATACACATTGATAATACAATTCAGACAGAGGTTGTTTCAGTTCGAAAACGTAAAAATTTGATATTCCGCGTAGATGCAGCCGTTTGGCATCATTTTTTACAGCCGTTAAAAACCAACGGCTTTAATGTTTATATAAAATTTAAGCTTTCTACCTTTTGTTGTTTACATTGCACTGTCAACGTGACATTTGACAAATTTTCAATATGATTATACATTTTCAATACCAATGTGGAACTCTCGATGTTTCTGTCAAATTTGAACTTAGTATCATTTTTTTTTTGCGATAACGCACAGGCATGTCGGAATTTGATGCTGAATAAGAACATATCACCGGCACTTCTTTTTCAGTGTTACAAACATAATGAAAAAATGAGTATACCACCAAAGTCTATATGGTAGGTATAAAAATTCAATGTCAAGAAAAGCATTAATTAATTAATTATTCAAGATTTCATGTTTTATGTAGACACAGTTATATACACACATATTCATATAGATATTTATACAGAAAACAGATAGGAGAGTGAATGGACTGAGTGGACTGAATGGACAGAAGTATGACAATTGCAATAGCAAAATGCGGCAGCTATTAGGAGTATTATGAGGTTTTTTTGCTTTCTGTTTATTTAAATTTTTTTTACATTTCTCATAGTGTCTTGCTACAATATATTTTTTCTTACATTTCATATTTATGAGTCACTTTTTGTTTATTATTAATCGTTGTCAAAAAATACAAAATAAAATATAACAGAACTTTTTATAGCTTGACCAGATGGCGTGCTCCTTATGAACATACATAATGTATGTTACATTGTTAAAATAAAAACTTACGCTATGTGATTACGTACGTACGTGAGTCACAAGCACCAATAACCCTCGAAACCTACATAAAAATTCAATTTTTTGTTCTTCTTTATGCTTTTTTTTGTATTATTATTGTTGTTTTATTTCGCGTAGAGGGTTAATTAATTATTTCACCCAAAATATTTGCACAAATATTTTTTGATAAATATATACAGCCCTATATACATATAGGTCAATAAGTCTTACGTCTGACACATATATGGCAACATTACTGACACAAATATAAAATTTGTATATATAACCAGAATGTACAATGCCCTTGTAAATTTCTTGTGCACGTTACTTGCGAAAAAGTTGACATTTAAATTGTTGAATTTGAAATAGATTGTTTAAAGTCGAGAGTCGCGTCGCAGTCGTTAAGATTATAACATTCCTATTTTCGAACGCGATTTAGTGTACTTCTCTTGGACGTTCTTGCTTACTATTAAATTATCAGTAATGAATTTTGACATAAGTTTTATTGAATTGATTGAGATAATACAGCTCATTATCACGCAAACTTATTAACCTATGTGTTGCATATTTATTTGCATAAATGCATTCAAAAAGCATCCTTAGGAGTGTACGAATTTTGAAATAACAGTAAATGTAATAATTGTAATAATAAAATAACAATAAAATAACCGCAATAAAGTAAATGGACATGTATACGAAAAAATATGTTAACATTTTATATTTTTTTAAAATACAATGTCAAAAACAACAAGGGGAAAAAGGCAGGAAACTAGAAAAAAAAACTAAATATTCATTTATAAATAGAAGCATGCAAAAGCCATTAACCATTACAGAAATATAATAATAGAGCAATAATAATAACAAAATTTGAAATGTACTCCATATGTTTTACAAGCAAATTGCGCAGCAGCAGCAACGACAACAACGGCAAAAACCAGCAGGAAAATCAAAAATAAACAATTCTGAGGAAAGCTGAGAGAAAAGCAGTAGTTGAGAAAAATGGGTGGGGATATGATTGTGATGGTTTACACACACACATATGCATATCCGTCTACGCTAAGTCCACACATTGCATATGGCCAGGTTTAAAAATTTTGTAATTTTCTTAAACCATCATTTCTACATAATCTCTCGTTTATGTAGAAATGATGCAAGAGATCGGGACAAAAGGAAGGAGCATGCGCCTTAAATTTCGTACTTTTCTTCTTCCTTTTCAAATTACTTAAAGCAACAAAAATGTTTTACACATGTATTGATTTTTCCAAACATTGTGTCAATATATGCCTTAGTGTGTGTACTGCCTATTTCATTGCTTTTTGCTTGAATCCTTCTTTTTGAAAGGAAACGTAGGCAACAGCCTTAAACATTGCCAGCAATCACAATATTAACAATAACCACAAAATGCAAGATCTGAATTAGTGCCACAATAAATAATTTGTTTATCTTATGCCGAGGCTGTATTATTTATGCATCTAAGCCACAAACGAAAATCAAAATAAATACTTCCGAATAGTAATAAAAAACTAATAAAACAAGCAAGATTCTTGCATCAAGATCTTAAAAATTATCTCTCACCCTTGTATATGTAAATGATATGACAAAATTCGAAAATATAAAAAATTATTCGAAAATTTTTTTACCTTGAGATTTTTTTTGTAGGAGCATCAGTTGTATTAAACTGAATTGAGTTGAGCTCCTTTTTTGGAGCACACACTTTTCTTTGTGATGATATCCTTTTCTTTTCTTTTTTGCTTTTGTTGTTGTACTAGTTTCTTTGGTTTTCCAATTAATAAATTTAGTTTTGAATTTCTACACTGTTCTTTCTGCTTTGCATTGTTGAAACACTTTGATTTTCATTTGTGCTATTTCTTTCAACACTAATACTTATGAAAATTTCATGCACGTTTTAAGAAAATTTGTTTTATGTTTGCGCATTAAATGGCCAAGCATATTACCGAATATATTATAAATATTTGATACACAATTTACTTTTACTGTTACCTTTTCTCCATAACAAATACAGTTTCATGGCTTTACTTGTTTATTATATTAATTTTTTTTAGCTTTTGTTTAAACACCGTTATGTGGAGTTTTTTTTTAATTTAAATTCCTTTTTATATGCATTTTTTATTATTATTATTTTTGCACGTTTTCCGTATAAAATCAAAAACAATCACAACTCAATAACTCAATTGTTTGACATAAACTGCATACACATAATATCTGAAGTGTAGAGAGAACTTCTGTTAGATTAAATACCTAATTTGAGACCGGCAAAGATATTTTACAGAATTTTTCCTCTATCTTAATGTTAAATATTCGTTTTTCACCACTAACTCTAATATTAGCATTAATGTATTTACTTCTGACTTCTAAATTATATTTAATATTTTGCTTCTCTCTGCATAAAGTTGAGGAATATTTATGAAAATTTTCTGGTTACTCTGTTTCCTCAAAATAAATTTAACATTAAATAATTTGTGGTAAATCTGTTTCAGGTTTAATATTATGTAGGTAACCCTATGTTAAGTTTAATATTAAGCGATTTTTATGATAATATTAGTAATGCGCATTTAGAGCTATCATTTTATTTCACATTATTATTAATTCAATTTCGTAGTGTAAAATTACCGTTAGGATTTTTATCACACAAAGTGTTGATTTCACATCGAAAACTAATGAATTGATGAAATTAGTGAATTTTAAATTTTCAATTTGGTTTGACACTCGCACAAAAACTAAACGCAAATTTCTTATAATAAAAGCACACTAAATTATATATTGTTTATAATTAATATTATAATTTTAAGGAGCTTCTTCTTTAGTTTTTAATATTTTAAAAGTATTTAACTTGCCAAAATTAAATTAAACAACTTAACTGTACAAAATGTCTCCACAAACTGAGTTGAGTTTATATAAATTCTTTCCATATAGAAAGGGACAGATAGATTCTATGAGTATAACTACAACTTTTGCATGTCAAATGAGATCAGCATTTTAACCAGACCAGCACACATAAAAAATTTCATTGTTTGAATGATTTTCTATTAAGGTCCACCATGGAATATATTATGCATAATTTCCTAAGTAAAGAAGATTTTGAAGATAAAACTTTTGGTATTCAATTTGAAAATAAAAAAAAATTATAAATAAAGTAAAACATTAAAAAATCATTAGTTTATTATTTGCTCAGTGACATTACCGTTGTTGTATTTATATTTTTTTCGGTGTTTGGCCTTAATACTTCATTATCCTATTTGTTTATGCTTATAACTAATTTACTTATCATGTATCTTATATACTTAAATAGAATATGGTGATTATTGTTATAGTTATCATTAAATTATGTTAATGATACACAAAGAAAAATTATTGTTAAGATATTCCACATATGCATGGTAACAAACGTTGTGATGTAATAAATTACTAATATTGACTAAAATACTAAATATAACGGTAAATCAGAAGGCTTTTGTTTGCTATAAATACATGCATTCGCGCACACGCATATACACGCAAACACACTCATTTGAAGAATATATTTTTATTATTTATTGTAGAGGATAATTTTCATTCCATCCCCTGCACCTTTTTGTTGAAGATATTAAATTTAGGTAAAGTTTTGTTATATTGGTTCAATTTAGTATAATCCTCTTGCTCCAACTGCGCTTTAGTAATTTTTAACAATTAATCTGCTGATATTTAATGCAAACTTACTTTGTTTTTGTGTACCAAAAGAAGCCAGAGATATACGAAAAGGCAAAAGTGACTGGAATTAATATATTTAATGAACGTGTAAGCGTTCTTGTTGCAGTTTGTCGTATTTAGAAAAGGCATCTGACAAACCATACCTGGTGTATGCATATCTTTAGAATTTTCGCCAATAAACGCCCTTTTTTGCTTTTAAAGTGCTATTTAAGCATACATTAAATTTATTAGTGCTGCTTGTGTCATTAGTATTATGTTTCTGCTGTTTCTAACTTTTTCTCATAGCGTATTATTAAATGCTTAGAACATAATTTTATATTTATGAAATGTATATACATATAAATTTCAAGGAATTTTTACTGGTATAAATGAACTTGGATCTCCAATTTTCGGACTAAAACGTACAATAACTTGATCATCACCATCACCAACTTCAAGGAATGAATTCCAATCGGCCATAAAGTAAAAGCCATTTTTCTTTTGTGGTTGTGGCGGTGGCACTGGTTCTTGCCTATTTGGATCTGGACCAAACGATGCTTCCAAATCACTTAAATTCGCATTGCGTGATTCTTCAATTGATGCCGTTGTTGTTTTTGTTGCTGCTGTTGTAGCCAGAGTAGTATCAGCAGCGTTGATTGATATTGTCGGCGTTAACTCACTTGATAATTGATCACTACTGAAGTCTGCACGTTCATTTAAATTCAAATGTAAGTGTACTCGTGTTGGATTGTTTATACTTGTTGCTATTATTGTAGTACTTTCAGTTAAGTTAGTGCCAATAGGAACAGTAGTTATGAAGTCACTGCTGTTAGTTTCTGGCCTTATTATTACAGTTTGGCGTCGGGTTTTTTTTGTCACTTTCTCCTCTTTTTGCTCTTGATGGTTTGTAATGTTTACCTGTTGTTGTTGCTGCTGCTGTTGTTTTTTCAAATTTTGCAAATATTGGTAATCTGCTTTCCTTAGTAAAGCTGAATTTGAACTTAAATTCAATTGTTGTAATTCTTGTAAGTTTTTTATAAGCCTTTTCAATTCGGGTAAATTCTCTCGTAAATCAATAAATGTTTGTTTTTCTTTTTCATCTTCTTCCGCTTTCGTTTTGTGCTCCATAGTAGAAGAATTTGTATTCATGTTATCTGGAGCTTTAACAATTTCACTATCGATTTCACTAAATGATGCCAATAAATCTTCAACATTTGATATTTGTAGTTGTTGTTCTTCGTGCTCTTCCTTTTTATCCTGCTGCTTCTCTGATTTATCATCTATAAGTAACAAATCATTGATATTATTGTCAAATCTTCTATGCTGCAATAAAATATTTCCGGGCAACTCTGTAGACACACCAATTTTATTTGCTGCACGTATTATGGCATCTTCAATAATTTTTGTAGCACTAAATACTGGCAGTTGTACAGCACTTTCGGTTGTTGTTGGGCTAGGTTTTGTGGAACGTGGAAATGCTGATTTGACCGTTGTTAAAGAAAATACGGCAGTTCTATCACTAGTGTGTGAATTAAGTATTGACCGATCTGTTGTTGTTGTTTGCTGCGTTTCTACTATTGATGTTGGCTTTTTTATTTCTACATTCGTATTCATATTCTTCAAGTCTGGCAATTTAATGCCCAATTTCTTCAATTCTTTTGCATTGTTTAATAATTTTTCTAACTCTCTGGCTGTACCCGCACCCGTTGTTGTTTTTATTGTTGTTGTTGTTGCTGTTGTGGTTTTAGGTAATGTATTATTATTATTACGATTGCTATGATCTGTTGTTGTAGCTGTTGTGGTTTCTTTAGCAGCATATACCACATGAAGATTATTAGATTTTTGCAAATGACTTTGACGGAATTGTGATGATACTGTTGCTGTAGATGTGGCCTTTCCGAATAATAAATTATTTTCTGTCTCACTCAATTCATGATATAATTCAAAGGGTTCAAAAGGTTTAACATCTTTTTGTTCTATTACACCAGAGACTCTGGATGTGGCTGCTGTCGTTGCCACTGTTGGAATATTAATTCTCACACGTTCTAATTCTTGTACTTTATTTAATAATTTTTGTAATTGTATAAATTCGCGAGGATCTACTTGTGTTAGACTGCTTCCAGTTCCAGTATCATTTGTTATATCAATAATTCGTTGTGCAAATTGTTCTACTTTAATATCAGATGATGCTCCTGTTATATCCTGATTTAAAGCATTTTTCTGAATTTTAACTGTTGTTGCTGCTGTAGAGATTTCTACTTCACCTTCTTGACCATGACGATAACTATGATTGTGATTTTGACCATTGCCATTTTGTAATTGTTGTTTATATAAAGTTCTTAAATTAGCGAAATCATTTATGGGGAGGGAATCGATTTGCTTCTCAATTGCTACGACAGGATCTTTTACATTGCGCGTCGTAAAACCTAAGATACCGGTTAAAGGTATAACGGTTGGTTTTGGTATTTGTTGTGACCGTTGCCATTGCTCATTCTGTTGTTGTTGCTGTTGTTGCTGTTGCTGCTGCTGCCTGCTCAAACTTTCCAATTGCTGTACGCGATGTATTAGCGCTTGTAATTGTTCATTAATAATATTTGATTTTTTACTTTCTGTATGTTGCCAATCTGCTGGCTTTGTTGTCGTTGTAACCGACGCTAAAGAGTTAACGAACGTATTCGATACGGGTAGTAAAGGTGCTTTCGTGGTAGTTGTAGATGTCGTTGTAGGAGTTGGTGTTATTGTCATTGTTGTCGTGGATTTCGATGTACTTGTTGTTGCCGTTGTTGTTGCGGTTATGGTTGCCGTTGTTGCTGCTATTGATGCTAACCGTTGCAATTGTTGTTGCTGCTCTATTTGCGCCAAATATTTTTGCAATTGAGCCAAATCGTTTAAAGATGCCGGAAGTTGTTGTTGTTGTTGCTGGTGCTTTTGTTGATTTATTAAAGGTTTCCTCGTTGTACTTGTTGTGATCGTGGGAGTACTTGTAGTAGTAGGTGTTGTTGTAGGCTTAGTTTTTGGCTGCTTCTGTTTTTGTTGTTCTTGTTGTCTAGCCTTGGCTTGTTCAAATAATTTCTCTAATTCCTCATCATTCGTCAAGAGTTTCCTTAATTGCCATAAATCATTTGGTATAGCAGGAACTTGTGGCGTAGATTTCTTACTTATTGCTGCCCTTGCAGTTGAGGTTATTGCTGCCACAGTTGTTGTTGCTAATTTTGGGGTAGTTGTTATCTGACTTTTCGGTTTCTCTTGATTTTGTAATTGTAATAAAAGTCTTTGTAGTTGTTGTAAGTCTGGTTGTGTTTGCTTTGACGCTCTTTGGGTTTGTTGCTGCAGTACCAGAAATTGTTGCCGCTGTTGTTGTTGTTGTTGTTGTTGTTGCAGAAGTAATTGTTTTGATTTTGAATTTTGTTGCTCATTAAAATGATTTATAACATTCTGCTGAGTTATAATTCGAGGGGTGCTAGTCGTCTTTGTTGTTATTGTTGTTGCTGCTGTCGTTACTACTCTACTTTGTACTGCTTTAGTTGATTGCGCTACCATTGTCTTTATAACATGTTGCGGATCAATTTCTAATTTCTCTAATTCTTGTAAATTTTGTAATAATTTAGCTAATTGCTCATCATCCGCATTTAATGGGCTTTGTTTATTACCGTTATTCCCGTAATTTATATCAATATTTGGATCGATTCGCCTTCGCGGCTTTTTCGCTTCAATTAACTTCGGTGTGCTATTATTGACTAAAGAAGTATTACGTGCTTTGGTTACTGCGGTAACTGGCGTTGCCACTGTAGTTTTTACGTTGATTTTCGGCTTTGTATTCAATTTCTCTAATTCTTTTAAATTCTTCAACAGCTTTTCCAATTCCGTATTGCTTGGCATTTTAGTCAAGGGAGGGAAAGAGGAGTTGCTGGAGACATCCTTACGGTTTTTTACATGATTAAATGGTAATTTTTTTATAGCTGTTTCACTACTTAAGCCGACTTGCTCGATTTGCTCCTCATCATTGTGCCGTTCTTTATGTTTATTTCTTTGTAAGTCCTTACGCTTTCTTCCCCTGACAATTCCGAATCGTGTTAGATAATCTTCTACCTCGGGTTTAACACGTATTTCTTCACCAACATTTAATGGTTTAAATTTCGTATAAGCATCGGATTTAATATGAGCTGTCAAACTTTGTGACTCGATTCCCTTTAAGTCGGCTGCACTACTGACTGTTTGAGGAAAGTATGCATTATAAACTGGTTTGGGGGCACTTTCCGATATGGCATATTTATCATTTAAAATCGGTGTATCGTCATCTACATTGCTTAATATATTAGACGATGTATATCCTTGTTTTTCATGACTATTCATAAAATATTCTTTATGATGGAAGTCTGTATTTTTGGCACTATAATGGCTGCTGAAACGTTGCAAAGTTTTTGTTATTTGAGGTTTTTCGATATTAATCGGTTTAAAAGGTTCAAAAGGACCATCAATAAGCCCAGTTGGTTTTGTTATTATTGGACGTTTAGGATGATATGTTGTAGGATTTGGTTCCACAATTTGACTTTTCATTGTATAATGTGGCTTATAGGTTGTAGCTCTCATTATGCCTATAGCTGATGTGACATTTTCATTTTTATTTTTCCATTTATTGGATGGCGTTACAAATTGTATAGGTTTATGTGATACATCCGTATCTACTACCTTCGTAATGGGTGGACGTGTAAACAATTCCTTAAGGATTAAATTTATTCAAATTAATTACAACACGAAATTTTACTTTTTCTAATGGTACTTTTTGAGTTTAAGCCTAAAGCTGGTGCGACGTGTAAGTAAAATAAAATAACATACACAGGAATGAATAGGAATGACAATCACCACTTTATAGAAAATTATATTTGGCTGGGGCCATAACCTTGCGTTTACACCACCAACCCACCGTTTGATATAAATGCATATATGCACATAACTTATTAATAAACTTACTTAAAAAAAAACAGAAATTTGATGTTGTATAAGTTTTGGTACGCTAAATCAATTTAAACAATTTTTGCGCAGCTATTATAGGATGCAATATAGGATGTAACTATCAATATTCTACAAGTTGTACTTTTAACGCAATGGGTAAAAGAATGCTATAGTAAAAATTTGATTTTGTATAACTTCTGAAAGGTTTGACCAATTTAAGTTATTTTACACAGGTACAGTGACAGTGCTTTTTACAAAAATGCAAAATTTCAACGGTATTTTCTTTAAGAGTAAAAAATAAAGGATATAGAAAAATAAGTGAAAATTTAACGTTATTCTATTCAGCGTAGGCATTGCTTAAAAAAGTGTTTTCATTTAGGTTAAACTGTAGGCGTGCCTTTTGGCCTATTTGATCTAATTTCAATACCAACATTCAATGCATGCAACGCATACCAAGCTTCATTAAAGTAGCTCCAAGTGAATAATAATAAATATACATGCATGGACAACTAGCAGACCGACAGAAGGACAGTCAGACTTAAATCGACTAAAATGTGCTTTTCAATACCTTTAGGGTGTTACATACATCCGCACAAACACATGGTGTCTTCTACCGTAGATGGTACAGTATATAAAATACTTTCTAAAAGAAACTTTTATAATTTGCTTTTAAATATAGCGATTAATTGGATCTTTTTTAATAATAAGAAAGCGAATTAACTACTGGAAATTAATTGCAAGTTCAATCAAGCAACAAGCAAATTGTAAATTGTAAGGCAACGCTTTAAGTATTTTTAAATATAAGTATGTTAATAAAATATTACCCAAATTTTAAATTATAGTATTTCCTAAATTACCGTAAATTTTTAGTATTTGATATTTAGATATTATATTTAAATTTTCATATAAAATACCAAATTATAAATATTAAAAGTGTTATGGTGCATAAACTTATAAATATGGAAACATCAAGATTATTTAGTACACAATAAAAAATGTTACATTAAGATTAACGTTAAAGAGGCGCATAGACATTGATTTTGAGTGAATCGATATAATAAAAGGTGGATCTACTTCAAATCCTTCAGGGCGTTAGATACATCCATAGAAACTCATAATACCTGTATCACAAATCGTATAAGGTATGAATACGAGTAAAGTGTTTTTACATGGTTCCATACAAATGAGTGTGAAGTATTTGAATATGATTATGAAGTAGTTTAGTAGTGAACTTAAATTTAATATTGAAATTTCATAAAAAAAACGAAAAAAGGAAATTGTATATATGTACATTCCATATAGAACCGTATAAACCAAATTACTAAGTTTTAAATTTAAATTACAAAAATTAATCATTTGGTGGAATACTTTTTTGATTATTTAAATAATTTGAAATTCAAAAAAAGTGAATTTTTTTTACGTACTTGCAAGTTTTGTTCAGTTGTATTATCTGTGTTAAAAGGTAACACCAACATCAAAGCACGCATATGTTCTGTACGATTTTTCTCATCATCTTTCTTCAACTTCTCCTCTAATTCTTCACGCGCTATTTTCTCATATAATTCTTGAATTTCACCTCTAACACAAGAAGAAATCAAAAAGCCGAATTCAAAGAAAAATAGAAATAATGCAATTTCAATTTAATAATGCTCTTTTCATAATGCGCATCTTTGTCCTACTTTGTTAAACGTGGTAATGTTGGATCTCTGTGCAAAATTTTTTGCACTTCATCGATTGTATCATCCGCAACTGCAGCATGTAATGATTTTATATACATTTTGTCATTACTTGGCAATAAATTGCCTTGAATATTATGGCCAATTGCATTAGCCACATTTGGTAAGCTGTACGAGTATGTTAAATCCATGCATAAACTTAATGATAGCCACAAAACCTGACATCTAAGTAATACCACGAAATAATGATAATGTAACATGATTGCGCCTGTAATGCAAAAAAATGGCGACAAATGCAAAATAATGGGCAAATTAGTTAAACGTAAAAGAAAAAGTTTACAGCAGTTTACAAAAGATCAGATAGAAAAAAAGATATATAAAAAGTTTTGTTTGCCATTATTGTTTTTATTGTTGTAGTTTTTACTGTGGCTGCTATTATTGCAATCATCTTAAATCATATCATGTTCAATATTTTATGTACTAAGAGATAGTCACATGAATACGCACAATATTGAATATTTAATATGAAATATTTAAACGACTGAATTCACACACACACACACATGCATATATATATATATATATATATATATATATATATATATATATATTAATTTTAGTTTTTTCTATTTTTATGGTAAATGATGCAATTCGTTGCCATCACATGTAATCGTCCAAGCAAGCAGCATCGGTTTTAAAATTTGAAGTTAATTTAAAAAAAAGAAAATTAAAATAAAGAAGCTGGTTGCCCATTATCAAAGTTAATTAAATTGTGCCATATATAAAAATTACATTTATAATTTAATTTAGAAAGAATAACAATATTAATAAATTCCGTTTAATGAAGAAGCTAACGAACAAAAACTCAATATAGATAATGAACTAGTTAAAAAACAAGCTAGCAAAGCTTAGCAGGCCTATTCAAAATTAGAACATGGTTCATCAAAGTTAACCTCAGAATTGTGTAGTGCAAGACATTTAATAGTCCATACCAATTAATTTTAATGTAATTTTTTCGAGTTGATCCATTAGTAGTTCAATTAGGAGAAAAGTGAAAGTATATGAAAGAATTCAAAGCAGTTGTGCAATTTTAGACAATAAGAATAGAAAAATTATATTTTTATCATTAGAAAAGGCTAAAATTAAATAGATGATGGCCAACTTAAACAAAGCAAAAGAAAAATGTATTTGAAGAATGTACAGACTGAGTTATATATGATAAACAAAACTCGAAAGAGCAAAAAAAATTCAAAAAATTGGAAAAGTCATAATAAAAACTTAACTTTTAAATTTAAATTTAAAAATAGAAGCAATTATCAATTTTGCAAGCATCATGATTTTTTATAGTTGCACAAATCACAAGAAGAATAACAAACCAATCCGAAAAAGGAAACTTGTCGTCTGATAACTTATGGCACAACCTATAAAATTTAAATCGGAATATTTGTAAATATGTACAAAATAAAATTTCATCTGAATTCAAAATTCCGTATTTAATTCATTACATCAGAGTAAAATTTCTTGTAGAAACAATGAAAGTTTCTGCATAACAATAAAAACATAATAATATAATTATAAATAAAGAAAAATCTAATGTGGCCTGAAATAAAAGTTCTCTATTTTGAATTTGTAAGTAAATGCAAATGGATGTAATATCTGCATCTGACATGGATTCAACTGGTTCTAAATGGAAAATGGCGAATAGTACTAACTTTCTGGATACCATACGCATATCATGGTTGGTAAAGAGGATGGCACTTATAAAGTTCAATTATTAACATGAAATATTTAAACGGCTGAATTCAACGTTTTTCATATACACAGGCCATATTTTATTGACTAAACAGGCCAGGAATGTTTTCAAATATCGTAACTCTATACTTACGCACATTATGGGATTAAACTTTTTTTGCTATACATTTATTTCTGTAATTTTTACATACATGCATAATACGTAGTTTTTAATTTTCACGCTTCAATTCTAACCAGATCGAAGTATATAATTTCATTGTAGTAGTCATAATTGGAGACAAAAAATGAAAAAACCAATAAATGACTGAATGAATGGTGTAATTATTTAAGTTTTTGCTTAATTATGAAATGGTTGAAAGCATCTATCAATATGTATAGCATTAAGAAAATAGAGCTAGATAAGTAGAAAAAAAAATGTATAAAATGTAATATATATACAAATTATAGAGTAGCCATGCGCCATTCGAAAAAAGGAAATTTAATAAATGTAAAAAAGAAAAATATGTAATTATTTTTATTTAAAAAAGTGTAGAAGAAGAAGCAAAAAAAGATGGTTCGGTACATGTTAAGTTTTTATCGATTATATTCGATTGAAATTTTTCATAAACTTTTTTTATTGTTCTATTATACATAAATTATTTTTTATTTATGTAGTTACTTTTTATATATTTTTTTTTTTTGGAGACGTAAACGAATTTAATGCAAAATTATGGGTGATGATATTTTGGATATAAATTGGGCTAATCATAAAAATTTACGTGTATGTGGTATAAATAAGAAGGACCGTAAGCGGGTGTGTAATTATATGTTGGAATATTTTCGAAATAACAGTTTAATTCAAATATTGTATAAATTTAATGATACCGAAACAATGGAAACTAATTGGCTACGTATAATAAATCATATATTAGAAAATGATTGTAGTATTATGGTGATAGATCAAAATACTGGTGAAATTAAGGCAGTTGCCCTAATGCACTGGATAACACAAGAATGGCGTTCATGGACAGAAATCCGTTTAATTATAAAATGTCCCATTATTTCTGATTTATTTGAATTAATGCAACAAGCTTTTAATGAATACAAAGAGTCGCTCGCCTGCAAAGAAAATGCATGTACAAATGCTTTACATATATTTTTCTTTCATATCCATGAAGATTTACTAAGTGATCTATGTTTTATGAAATTATTTTTCAATGCCATCTGTGAGGTAGCTAGACATATGAAAATGTCACAAGTCACTTATGTGGCTTTAAGTAATTACGATCGCACTGTAATAAGTGAACAATATTTCACTGACGTTGGAACAATAATGTACTCAATGTTTGTATTATCTAAACGTCGTAGACCATTTGATCGTTTCCGAGACATTAATGAAATGAATGCAACATTATATGTCCGAAAGGTTGAACCACTGATACCCTACCAAGATATCATTGTACGCCATGGGCATTTGTCCACAAAAGAAGTATCGAAAAAGAAAGAGAGACGCACAACACCTTCTGCATCTAAGCAAATACCTGAACAACAAACAGAAGATGATTAATACTTTAGAATTAAGTTCAAATTTTTCATTAAAACTATATCAAAATTATTAACGTAAAACTACAAATTCACTTGTAATCTACATGGTGTTATTTATATATTTTATGAATTTCTAATATACTTTTAATTTAAACTCTTTTCAAAGTGCAACTATATTTTATGAATTTCCAATACACTTTTAATCTAAGCTCCTTTCATAAATGATATTTAAAAAAATCTATTCCAATAAAATTAGAAGTTATGTTCTTTTTTCGAGGCCGTTCACTTATTTGTTAAGGTCAAGCATAACATGTTCAACATAGTAAAAAACAAGCAAACATAAAAAGACAAATAAGTAATAAATTAGTAGAAGTAAATTAACTCGAACTAAATATTGAAAATCCGACATTGCTCTACATTTCAAGTATAAATTATGTGTAAAGAGTCAAAGAATAGTGTTTCTTGTCCTTTATTTTTTGCTTTAGGTTACTTTACGATTTCTGTTCATTTCTATATCAATCCGCTAATTATTTCAGTCAAATTTATGATCTATATGGCACTTTTTCTTTTTTTGATTTAGTGGACCCGTAAGTAAATGCGGACTATTCAAAATTTAAAATTCTTTTATCATTCCTCACAATTTGTTTTCAAAGATCTTAAAATAGATCTAAAACTTTTGAAAAATTGCTTGACTTAACTTTAATTTCTGTTTGGCTTTTTGAAATCTATTCATGTAAAATTTAATTGATACATATAAACTTTTATAAATTAAAAATTGGCTCAGAAAATATTCAATTGATCTGATTAGTTCAACAAGGCACATCAAGATACTTTATAAAATTGCTTTCATTTTCTATAATTTTCTAAAATTAATAGAACCAAAAATAATACAAAACAAAGTAAAATAAACAAAAAAACTTTTTCATAGACTTAAATTTGTTTATAGCCAAAAGAGAGCGCAAGTGTTCCTTTATCTGAATAAATATTTATGTATTTTACTTATTTACCTAGAAGTTGAGGAGGCTGGTGAATATTTAAGATTTAGTATTAACACATACATAACCGTTTCAATTGTTTTTTTGTCTTTAAATTGACCCAAGAAGTCAACTTTTCAAATTATAACACTATATAATTACTTTTGATTCTGCTTTGATTCTGATTTCAACCAATAAATACGTGATCATTACAACACTTCTCAAGATTGTTCTGCTTTTTTTCTAATATTTTTAATTTCGTTAATATATATTTATAATTGAAATGATATTACTAAAATTATTGAGCGTGTGATTAACAAACCACATCAACATAAAACATCACACACTAACTTATAATTTTCCATAAGGTATGCGTAGATACAAGCATTTATATGTTGTGACTTTTTAATCAACAAAACAAGCCATAACTGTATAGTCGATCGGTGCCGAATCTTAAATACCCTACACCATTTTGCTTAACGTACTTAAAGCCAAATATGAGAATTACAAGCTAATAATATTGAAAAAAATGTGCTTTCTCAATTATTTAAAGAGTTCGTTATATGAGAGGAGCTTCACAAAGTTGACCTGTCTGGACCAAATTAGACACACATTTTTTATACTAAAACATAAGGCAGTGCCAATTTTCGCTAAAATATATTGAAATTTAAATTAAATTTTTTTGTCCTTATAAAAGAAAGGCGTAATAAGGAAAGGAGTCGTCAAAATAGACCTATTCGAAGGGAATTTGGTACATATGTGTTATATATTAAAATAAAACTTAGTGCCAATTTAGGTTAAAAAAAAAATTAAAATTCTAATTTTTTTAGTAGAGGTTAAAATAATAGAAAGTGCGTCTAACTCTTTTTGGGTGTTACAAACATCTACGCAAACTTAAAATATCATGTACCACAAGTGGTGTAGGGTATAATTATTGTTGATACTGTTGTTTTGCTTTACCCTCTTTAAACCAATATATTATAATTTATAATTTGTATTATTACCATTGTTATTAAAAAGTTATTTTTGTTGTTATCATAATGTTTTATAGTTATTGTTGCTTTTATTATGTATTTGTCTACCGTAATGCAAAATGCGAATTGTTCAATCAATTTATTACTATTGTTGTTGCTGTTTCATATTATGTAATACATCAGTAATATAATGCATTTGCTTTTTATTATTCCTACAAACTTCTTATGAATCAGTTATCACGGAGATTAAATTTTGTTGGATATTTAAATATTATTGAAGCGACTACGCGCCTAGATCAATAGGTCTAAGTCTTTCATTTTTCCATTTTTTTAGTTTCTTGTTTGTAATTATTGAGAATATATTCGAAATTCATTTGTACATTCAAAGTGGAGGCAACCAGTCCCGAGAAGCACCTGCTGAACTGGGAGTGACTCATGAGATGGTAGTTGTTGTTCCGTTACCATCAGGGCTCATCATGAGTCGCGAGATCAGATCCAAAGATTTAATTTGGTACCACGGGATCACCAGTTTTAATATGTCCATTGTGGTGATATTGAGTTTGGCTGCGAATAAAATGGGTAGCTGGGTAGGCCTATCATGCTAATTTAAGCTAAGCCTAGGAGTAATAGGAAGGCTCCGAATCTAGATACCCAAGAATAAGCCATGTATAGAAGGTGCAATGCAGGCTTTAAATTGGAAGCTAGTCGTGACGGTAGCATGCACTCTGTGTGACATGACTACTAACGCTAGCGATCATTATGTATGTCTGTGTATAATGCATTTGAGCCCTCACGGCAGGTATGCATGTAAAACACTCACTGCACTGTACATTCAAAGTAAAATAAATAAAAATGTTTTAGTTTAAAATAGTTTATCTTTGAATCACATCACAGACAACGAAGTTGATACTTCATTTAATTTCTCTATAATTTATCTATAATCATACCAAACGTAGTAATGTAGGGTTTTTAAAAGTTGATGCTGACAGACTTATTTTTTTTTTTGCTTGCTTGTTTTTCTATTTAATAAGTTGAGTTATTATAATTTCGTCGCAGCTTTTTATACAAATATTTTATAAATTAAGCTACATAATAAAACAAAACCATAAAGAAAAGAAATGCACAAATAATTGTAGTGGAATTATTAAATATTTTGCTTTATTTTGAAACAAACTTAAAGTTTCTTATTGGTAATTTGAGAAGAAAAATTATTCAGAAGTTTTTTGGCTTTAAGGCGTTGCCGAAAAAAGACTGAAAAAATAATGAAGAATGAGAAGAAAAACCTAATTGATAACAATTAAAACGATTTCCTTTAAATGGATAATATGAAAAAGAAATTCAGAAAAAGTAGTTAATAAATTTATTGCTAAGACCAAACAATAAATTTTATTGCGGTTGTGTTAAAACAGATTATAAAAACGGCTGTTTTGCTTATTAAAAAGGAAAAAGAAAAAACATTTAAATTACATCGGGCGGGACATATTTAAGTAATTTTAGAAGAAGAGAGCACTTGAAATTTTTAATTTTAAATTTATTTCCATAAAATACAAATAGCAAGAACCACTATGCAAATTAAAAAAAATTTTTTTTGAGATTTACAAATTAAGCATTAAACAGAAAATTTCATATTAAGTTTGAATAGTAAAATCAGTTTTGCCTTAAACTTATTTCAGCAGTTAATTAGAAACTATAACGACATTTGTATTTGTATTAGATAACCTATATTTTTGTTTCTAACATCTACGTTAATGTCCTTATAGAAATCTAACTTTTAATTTAAAATCCATATCAAAGCAACTTACACCAATGTAAATCTATATTTTTTTAAAAATAAGTGCACTATTTTTTAAGGAATTATTTTCGAAATCACTACAAGTAAAAAAAAAACGTTACTGGCTTATTGCGTGCATTGCAATTTTCAACATGTATATTAATCAATCTCTTTCGAGTCTTTCACACAATTTCAAATTGAAAATAATGCGTGTTTTGTGTTATTAATCATTTAAGTGATATTTACAATATACATCTACACACATACGTATACGCACATCCCTATGCACATGTGCGATGGACGACGGGTTATTCAGTTTTGTAAAGTATTTCGTACAAACAAACAAACAAAGCAAAAGATAAAGAAGAAAAAGCAAAATGAAATAAAACAATAAATAAACAACTTGGCAATTGCTCTGCAACATTAACAACAGCACCAACATGTTTAAGATATATACAAACATACACACTTATATAATGTATATGTATTAACGTATATGTATATTAACATGCACACAGATCCAAATAAAAAACATTTGTAAATTTATGTGTAAATGCAAAAGTACTCACTGTACCGTGTGTGTGATTGTGTGAGTGTATGTGTGTGTCACTTATAAATCTAGTTACATCCAAATATTGATGATGATTTTATTCAATGATAATGTTATAATGTTGTTTATTAAGTTATCGATATCGTTCTTATTGTCTTTTTGAGTTTTAATAGAAAAATTTTGCAATCAAGACATACGAATGAAAAGTATGATTATTGCTGTTGTTATTGTTATTTATTGCAAGGAACGTAACAGAAGATTGTGCTATTTACACGACGCTACGCTGCGTAAAGCAGAAATTAACGCATTATAACTCAAAGTAATTAATGGAATTATTTTCACATGTATGCAACAAACAAATATGTCACATAAACTATGTAGAGAAAAAGATTATGATTATTGGATAAACGTCAATTAAAGAAATTGAAAATGCAGCCACTCTAAAGATAATTGAGAAAAAGAAAGAAACGAAAAGCAAAAAAAAAAAACAAACAAACAAAGAAGGAAACATCCAACAATCTGGTTTGTACGTGACATGCAAGCATAACAACAACAACAACAACAACAACAACAAAACAGAGTTTCCTTAAATGATTTTTATTTTGTCTACATCATTTACTTTCTTTTTACTTGATTTTGTTCATATTTTCCATTTTCTGTTTCTTCGTTTCTTTTTTTTCTTTTTTGCCAAGTTATTTAAATACATTTGTATTTTCTTTATCATTTTTTCACTTTTTTTCTTGCTCCTCAAATAATAATTGCATAAAAAAACAAAACCACAAATAAGGAGTCACAGATTCTTATCATAGAAGAAGAAGAAAAACTAAATTAATTCTATTTCACGTTTGAAAATAGAAAATAAAACATAACAAAGCAAAAAATTATTAAATTAAAATTAAAAGAGGCGAAAAACTTGATTTTTAACAAATGATTTCCTTGTTGTTGCCGCGTTCCAGTTTCTTGTTGTTTTTTCTTTAAACATTTTTCAAAATATTTTATATATAACATAAATGACTGTTGCAATAGTCAATATTTTGTTGTTGTTGTTGTTGTTGTTACTATTTGCTGTTACTCTTGTTATGTTTTATGTTTTTGCCTTTTTTCGTTGTTTGGTTTCTTCTTTTTTTGATTTCGTTGTCGTTGGGTGAATGTAGTTTTACTATTTTGCTGTTGTTGCTGTTATTACTGTTGATTTTTTATGGATATTGTTGTAAATTTTTTAATTTGGCTTTTTCTTGCAAAAAGTAAAGCTATTTAAAAAATTTTTTTTAATAATGTTGTTTTTTTAACATTTTCTTTAAAACAAAAACAACAACAAAAAAGGAATATAGATATACCCCGCTAACGTTTTGAATTCATTTTGCGGTTTTCAAAAACTACACGTAATTTCATATAAATACAATTTACATTTGTATGCCTATCTCACATACACACGCATTTATATATTTATATATTTATATTATGTATATATATATATATATATATATATATATATATATATATATATATATGTATATATTTATGTGCGTGTATATAAAACAGGAAGGCGGGTGATTTTTTTTTTTATTATATATAAAAATAAGAAAGAAATGCTATATTTTACTTATTATTGTTATTATTATATTTGCTTATTAGTTTATGGTCACTTTCCTTACTTAAAACATTATTCGTGTTTGGGGTTTTAAGTTATGTCATTGTTTTTGCTAAAATATCATCTGATATTGCTATTATTGTAAATGTTATGATTCATTAAAGTAAGTAATTTATTAATATTTTTCAATTTTAATTTCAATTTCAGTTATTTCATCGGTCATTTTTCTTTTCATTCATTCATTAGCCAGGAGTTAAAAAACAAACGAAACAAACAAACAAACAAAATTCTTCTTGACTTTCACTTTTGAATTTATACAATCAAAAAAATTATTACCAAATTAATTAAATAAATATTTCAAAACCAAATAAATTTCGCCAATTTTTATTCACCGTTCTTTAATTATTTCTTTTTCGATTAAGTAAGTACACAGATAAAAAAGTTTTTTTTCAATAAATTTTTTTTAATGTATCTAACAACTAAAAAGAATATTTATTTTTAAATATTTGTTTATATAATTATAATATTTCCTTTTCTTTTTCTTACTCCTTTTTGCTTCAGTTAGTTAAAAATTAAATAAGCAAATAATCCAACTAACTCCACAAACGTTCAACGATCAACTGTTGTTAAATTTCTCAATTTAAATTACAGATATTGAGAGAAAAAAAGAGAAATAGAGAACGGCGGACAAAAAAACGTTTAGAGAATGAAAAACATTATTATAAACAACTCTAGTCGATTGTCTGCAGAAATATCGTCAACGCTCTGTTTTTATATGTTCGTCTAAAGTTACTTCTTCAATAAAGGAGAACAATTGTAGAAAATAGAGTGTCTTTGTGCTTCTCTCTTTCGTTTTATTTTCATGAGATTTTAACTATTTATTTCTTTTCTTATGATTTATGCCATTGTTATTATTTCATTTGAATAATTATTGTAATCAATTCACTCCAACTTGTCTTCTAATTGAATTACTGCTTTTTATTTTAGGCTCAAGTTTTTTCTTATGAAATGAAGACATAGAGAGAGATAGAAGAAGAATTGTATATATTAAATAAAAAAAGAAATTTGAATAATTATGTAACCTAAGAAAGATATTTTGGGAAGTGTAGACAAATAAACTTTACCGATTAACTGTTATGAGGGCAAAAATGCTTGCCGTTTTGATTATACTCTTTTAAAATGTTTCTCTTTTTTTTGTAAACAATATAAATGTTGAAGTGTTTTGGTTAAATTTACGGAATGCTAAATCCTATAACATTTGCGATGTAGAATGTTAATTTCTATTGTACTGTAAAGTGTTCGAAAGTATTTGAGAATGAGGATTTTTTCCTTAAATCGTTTTAGACCGAATTAGAATTGATTTGTGTGATTTATTTTTCCTACACAACTATTTAATAGCGTAATATTTTTTGGCTCAAAGTTATACTGCACAAAAAGGAACTTTTTAATAGAAGAGAGGGGGGTAAGGTATTTACAACAATCTTAAACAAAGTTGTATTTTTTTTTGTTTCTTTTTTTTAAGTTACTTTAATTGATTTGCTTTATTTATCTTTTCTGGTTTTTTTCTGGTTTTGTATAATTTAAGTTTAGTGGCAACAACAAGTGATAGCAATTACGACGATCAATGTAAAGTAATGTAAAGCAAGCGGTAGCAGATTAACTTCTGCACTTTAAATTTGAATGGAAATGAATAAATAAAGTAAACAAACAAAGCAGAAATAAATAAAAAAGAGTACACAAAAACTTGCAAATAATTGAATAAGTCACAAATAATAACAAAGAGGTTGGATATTTGTTTTTGTTGTTGTAATTGTTATAACTGCAGCTATTACTATTTTAATTTTCATGTGTCGTACACAGTTCATGCAGTTCATACAGTAAAAACACTTTAAATATAAAAAAAGGAAACGAAATGACAAATATTATATTTATTGTTTTTTATTTTGCTTACGCCTTTTGTTATTATTGTTATGAATTTGGTTTTCTTGGACGTAAGTGACTTACTACGTGAACGTGGTTGTCACATGTGCCATACGAAAATTTTATCATATTTCAATGGTAAGATATTGTACAGAGTTTGTATAACAAGGTTAAAATACAACAACAATAAATTCAACAATAAAATAACTATAAAAATCAAAATAAAGGCAAAAATTTAATGTTTCATTTTTGTGTTTAATTTGCTTGACATATCCAATGACTTGTTGTTTAATGTCAAAATAGACAAAGAAGAAAAACAAAGAAGAAAAGTATATTTAAATGGGGCCAAACCTTGGATATCCACCACCCAAATACTATGTTACTATTAAGCACAGCCGTTTACACAAGGACATACATTGCTAATTAAAATGAAATTTTATAGGATCTCCGACGTTTCTTTCTAGACATTACAAAAGTAATGACAAAATGAATTTCCTAAAACCTCTGAGCGATGGATATAAAAATACGTAAAAATAAATGTGTACATACATGTGTAAATAAGAAGACTTAAGCAGCAAGCAGCTTGTTTGGATGCCACTTATATTCACATAACATTAATTCATTGCAACGATATGTACAATGTTTTTGTATATAAAATAATCATAATCGTAACCACAACAAACATCATCGCTATCGTCATCATATGAGATTGATCACAAACTGGAAATATTAAGTGTTACTCAGTTTACACAAACACACATTTATGTAAACATATATTGTTATAATAAGCAGTTTAGTAAAGTCGCTGGTAACTGGTCGAATTTTTTTATACTTTCTCATTTTCGTTTCATGAATTTATTGGACAACCCGTTAGAATCAGATGTACGCAGATGTATGTGTATGTCCATATTGTTTTGTAAAACGTAAAGTTCAACAACAAAAAAAAAAGTTATTTCGGTGATTTCATTTGTTTATTTGTTTTTGTACTTTCTTTTGTTTAATTTTAGTTAGCTTTGAGTTTGGGTTTTTTCTTTTCTTTGCTTCTTTGCATATTTGAATTTTTATGTAAATATTTAATTTTTATAACATTATAAATTCATCCACACATATATACGCACACATTTCCATACGCATGTATGATTATGAATATTTTTACAATAATATATTGGGCTTTAAAAAATTTAATCATAAATACTATAAACTATAATTAAAATAAAAAGTGCTATTTTACTGATTACCGATTTATAAATCGTTAAGCACGTTTTACTTTTCTTTTTCTTTTGTTTCGCCTAATTTCAATCGGAATTGAAGTGTGTAATTTAGAGAATTTGCATCATAAGCAAAATCACCTGAACTATACAATTTATTTGGACAAGGCAACTATTCACAATCAGTAACAATTGTATATTACAAGTGGGCATGATTTTTATAGTAGATAATTACACAGTATATTTTAATCAACAAGTTTTTAATATAGTTTATGCAAAATAAATAAAAGAAACATACAGAGCATACAAATCTCTTACTTGCTTCATTTAAAAGTAAGAAAAGTTTTTGCTTTAAGAAGTAATCAACGATTATCAAATCATAATAAATTACTTAATAAATGCCAAAAACACTAAGTTTTTTTTTGATCTGTACGCTACAGATCATAAAGCAAATTTGCAGAATGTGTATGAAATCCTTTTAGAATAAAACTTTTTACTTAAGCCTTTTACAATCAATTTACAGGTTTCAATGTAAAAGTACTCATTTAAATTTTATTTTGTATAACTAAGCTACCAATAACAATTCTTCTAAAGATTTACAATTTTAGTTGACAATTACATTTTCTCAACATAGTCAATTCAATATTCTGATTGGTAATAATTATCTATTAATTCAATGGTCGAATTATAACTGAGTTATTTAAGAGTATGCTCGAACTGACCGACAAAATTATCAGTAATTTACATACATAATTAAAGACATCTCTCTAAGGTTTTTCTGATGTCATTAGTGGTCACAGTTTCTTATTAAATATCTTAACACAATAATACTAATAGAGAGACAGATAGTCTCGGCCTTTCTTTATCTTCATATTTTAACTACTCTAACTTTCTAAGTGTATGCTTGAAAGAGCAACAAAAGATATATTTGACTAACTATTTATTACCTTCTGTGTCGAACAATTCTAAAAACTAAAAAAAAACCAAAAGTAGGAATATTCATTAAATTTAAGCCAAATTTTGTACATAGATTATCGAAGAAATGCTAAAGAATTGTTTACTTCATATTTTCCTCAACATATTTGAAGTTTCTTTTTTAAACGGTTCTAACGAAGTAAAAGCAACTAAGAAAACTATAGATGACTTGGGAAAAATTTTGAATACACACCATCCAGGCATCTTATATAGTAAGTTATGGCACAAATATATAATTTAAAATTTTATAGTTTCAGATAGGCGTGGTCGATTTGCACTATTTTTTATAGAATTTATAGAAAAGCGGCCTTAGATATCTATAAAATTTCAGATTTCTATGTAATTCAATTTTTAAGTTATGAGCAAAAAACCATAAATTTTTGTTTAAAAAAACTGGGATGTTGTCAGTTTACATTGCAATGTGCCTGCTTGCGTTATTTAAAGTTTAATGTTGTTTCGCTATTTCTGCAAATTCTTTTCATTTACAATAGAGTTCAAATATGGTCTTAGTTCTTTGAATTATTCAATACTTTTGATTTATTGTTCTTTCTTTAGAAAAAATTAAATACTAACTATAAAAATTCCATCATCAATTTAATATTGTTGCTAAATTATCGTTGAGCATAATTGAGCATTTGTTATTATTGCTGTTGCTGCTTTTGCACACTAAACACTATTTTGTTTTTTATATATTATCTATTAGATGGCCTTCCACAACTGATGATTGATGATAGCGCCGCCGATGGGAAAAATCCTCATTATCTTCGTTTAATTGTTCTGAACTTATATATACATTGTGACAGGTAGGGGTTACTACAATTTGTTCATATTGGTGCATGCGTCTGCCAAAACAACGAAATACAACGGTTTTTACCCAAGCAAAGAAATTAAATTCAGCTGTAATGCCTGGCTTAACTGCTGGATTGGCTGTACCAACATAAAACCATATGATAAAAACCACCAGGAAGCATGTTAAAGCATAATACCAATTAACCATTAACATTACGGTAAGTTTTGTTAACGCACCTAATAATGAAGCCCAACGATTGCAATAGCTGGAATGCCAATTTTTAGTTTTCTGTTGTATTATTGTACTTTTAGTGCAAGCAACAATTGGCTCATGCTCTCCGTGACTTTCATTCGAAAATGGATTACTACTTTCATTAGTCTGATTACTATTATTACTCTTTCTATTTATATTGTGACTGGTGCCATTATTCATTTCCATTTCAGCATTATTTGTATAACCATAACGCACTTCCTTTTGCTGTTGTTGTTGGTGGTGTATTTTATGAATTTTAGCAGAAGGCACAAGTTGTGATGAATTTGGTTTTTGGTGTTTTGGTTTTTGTAAATTTTTGTGCCGTACTCTATCGGGAAATAATAAATCTAAGTCATTCATTTCAGCCGTGATCATATTGTACTGTTCAGGTTGTTGATGCTGTTGCTGCTGCCTGCTTTCATATGATGGTGAAGCGGCTTGAATGCGAAAGCGTTCTTCTCTTTGTTCTTGTATATCAAATGTTTGGGCCAAAGCAAAATATGAGTAGTCTATACAAGCGTATGTTAATAAAAATGGCATAGTAACAATTGGAGCCAAAAAATTTATATCGCCCACTATTATAAACGTAACAGTTACTATGGCCACTACAGCCATTGAATATAGGGGCACTTTATTTGGCCCTCTCTAAATGAAAATGATAAAACTTTTACTCTATTTAATACGAAAAAAAGTCCCAAAGAAAGAGACACAGAGGAAGATACAGAAAGAGTGAAAGGAATGAAGAAATAGGGTATAACTTACTCCTTTGCTTAGGATGTCAATGCCTGGTATAACACTTTCCTTAGCTATACTTTGTAATACTCGAGGTGTACCATACATAACACCCAAACATGATGACATGCTGGACACATAAATGCCAGCCAATAATAAGAATTGGATAGCAGACACTTTAACCGCTATTATAAAATCTGTTAATAATATCTGACGCTGACATGTTGAACCCAAAAATAATATAAAAACCAAATAAAGAAAGGTCGAAGTACCAAAAGCAGCCAATGTTCCATTAGGTATATCTATTGAAGGTGCTCTTAAATCACCGCTCATATTGATGCCAGATAAAACGCCCGTAACGGTAGGAAAGAATACACCAAATACACGGAACCATGAGTAACCATTTTCATACTTGGGCCATAAATTCTCCACGAAATTATTACTGATCCAACCATCAAAACCACTTTTTGGATCTTCACCAACAAAACTCCCCACCATAAAATCCAAAGCGGATAGTAGTAAGATCATTAGTAATATAAATTGTAATTTAATAACCCATTTCACTCCAGCTACATTTATACAACCTAAAAGTAAAACAGCTGCAGTAGCAAAACCTCGTATGGCCCATTTATTTTCTTCTAATCCCACCAATCCAGCCATAGATTCACCAAAACCCATTACATTTAAAGCACCACCTACCGCTTGACCAAAGCAGTATAATAATCCTAATGAGCCACCGAAACGTGAACCTAATGTATGTGCAATCAAAAAATATACACCACCACTCTCAACGCGGCATCGTTCACATATACCCACTGCTGATAATACTGAGACTAAGGCAATTACCACTGTACAAAATATAATTAAAGTGGCATTTAAAATTCCAGCTTGTGCTACAATCCAACCGGAACGTAAAAACACAATGACACCAAAAATATTTATTAGGCAGGATGTAAAGACACCATCCCATGTACCAAAGAGTATGGGTTGGGATATGAAAAAATTTGAACGCCACCATGGTTTATCACCTTGTTCTTGGGCGAATATTTCATTAACACCAGAAGCTTGATGGCCACCAGAAGCATAGGTATATTCATTACCCAAATCAATAAAACCTCCAGTATTTAGGTTTTGCCGAAAATTCGCCACAACAACTTCACCTTCTTCATCATCATTTAAACCAAAACGATTCCAGTCAACTTGAAATTGGCCACGACGGTTGCCAATGACTCTACCACTTGCATTGTTACCAGAACTATTGTCATCATCCATTACTCCTTTTTTTAATAATTAACAGGTTTTAATCCACTTCAAAGTGCTACGTGTGAGACCAATGCACAACTCTATATTTATATTGCATTAAAAAATAGGCTTTTCTAAATGTCTTTTATCACAACACTTTCTTTGGTAAATTTAAAGCGATTCATAGAATAAAAAAAAACAATTTTAAAAGGTTTGGCGATATAAAAAATACAACCTACTATTTGTCATTATTATTTATAAAATGCACAGAGAAAGAGAGGCAATCCAATGCACATAAGAACCTGATTATAGAAAATTAACATCTTAAATTATTAGTTGAAATATGATTTGAGGGTGGATTTCGCTTCACAACATTAACCTACATAGAATTCATAGAATTGACTTGCGACTACAGAAATAATTTAATGATCATCACAATCAATGCCGATATCATAATATAGCTTTCATATTATCCAGTTAAACTAAAATATAGGGCGTTTTTCATTCAATTTGTAGAGTAAGACGTAAAATGTAAATTTATTAAATGGAAACGAATTTCTAAAAGTTAGATTCCCCCTTATGGGAAAAACTTCTAAGTTCTAATTAAAATAATTCAAAGTAATATTAATAGCGACCGTTTAACCTACTAATTATTAACTTTTTGAAAAGTTTATTTAGAAATGTTCATTTATATAGGCGTTAAAAAGGGCAACTTAGTTATTGGATAATTATAATAGAGACGAATGATAACAAATGATAAAGATTGTAATACATTTTTTATGCTTCCAGATAAAACGTTGCAATTATAAAAATAAACAAAGTACAAGTAAGAAGCAATATTCTTTCGTCAAAATTATTATTGTTTCTACGTTCTTTTTTTTCTCTTTTCAAAATTAGAAAACAATTATAGATATTTTTTTCATCAGAAAACCAATTTCAAAGAATTAACTAATTCATTTAACACCATAGAACCAATAACCATTTTTTCACAATTCACTTGTACTCTTAAGCTGATTGGAGTGTCTTCATCATGATTATTTTTAGATATTTCCATAAGCCACGTACATGTAATTAAAATCCAACTTTTTGACGACATTGTTTGTCCAACAAAGAACAGTACTTTTTCTGTATCAATTGTTTTGTTTGTACTATCCGGAGATGGGCCAATACATGTAACATTAATTATTTCAAAGATTTTTTGCTTCAGAAATACATTATCCAAAACTTTATACTTATTCTCTGGTTTTATCATAATTTCACTTTGATGTTCATTCATGCCACGCAGTTTCGTACGTTCTTCTTTAAAGATTGTTTCCGATATTTTTATAGCGCGTATTAATTCCCCTACCATAGGCTTGAAATGTATGCGTCTGCTGATATTACTGGTATTGCTACTATTATCGATGTCATTTGTCATTATTTCAAATTGAATGGCATGCGTAGAATCATTAAAATTAACTCCCATTATACTTGTTAAGCATTGGCCAGGATTTAACTGATGAATCCTTGGAAATTCTTGCATTTCCATGCCACTTCCTAATGACGTCTTACCCATGCGAATGTTTCGTAAAATATTACCGGAATGATTGACAAATTGCAATTCAATAGATACCATGGCGGATGAATATAAATGTGGTGAACGTGTATAACGATAACTAATTTGTAATCCATGACCTTGCACTTTATTAATTAGTTCTTTATATTCATAATTAATGTATGATGGTCCTACCAAATCGTGTGTTAACACATCACCGCCAATTTGCAATTGAATTGATTGTTGTATTTGAGGCGTTAAAGGTGTTCCGGTTTTGAGGAAACCACCTAAAGATGGTGTCATTACTGGACCCATTGGTGGTATGTCATCTAAATCTAATAATAAATCTAAATTCTTTCTCGAATTATTTTCTAATTTTACATTCTCCTCACTTTTTTGTAAGTTTAATTTACCAATCTCATCATGGTTTTTTTTTACATTTTCATTATCTGTTGTTGGTGGTGATGTGGAACTAGTATCAGATGTTCCGGATGTATAATATGATGATGTGTCATCATCGAATGTAGAATTAGGCTCATGATTTTCCAGAGACTTATTAGACATTTTTGTTGTCTTTACTTTAGTGGCCATTTTAGTATGAAGGGACGATTGAGAATTGTCATCATTATCGGTATCCTTATCTGATGAAGAATTACTGCTGTCACTACTACTTTCATTAGTACTAGTATCACTAGTACTTGGACTTGTATCTGATTCAGTTAAATTATCTGTGCTTTTAGGTTCTTCTTGTTTTTTATCTTCACCTCCTTCTTTTTTTACTCTCTTTTGTACTCTCTTTTCTATTTGAGTTTTATGGGGATTTTCTGTAGTATTTTTGGTTGTAGGCGAGAGTGACATTATATGCATAGATTGTTCTGGCATGAATCCGTCAACTTTGCGAACAGATGGATCACTTGGCTCTATTGGGAAATCTGGCAAATCGTTATAACCATTACAGCGTACATTCAAATAATGCGATAAAGAACCCAGTTGATAATGATTCCGATTATAATAATTACTTTCCAGGGTAGGTGCTGGTTTATCGGCTAAGAAAACTTTTTTTGCCATATCGTACAATATAGATGTTTTATTGTTAACGGGAAATATAAATTGTTTTAAAAATCGTGCGCGATCTCTTACATCATAATTAAGATCATAACGGGCCAAACTAAAAACATATTGACCTAGCAACGATGTTTGTTGAGGATTAGTTAAATATAGTTTTACGGCCAAATTTAGAATTTGTAGTTTAACGCTATTTTCTTCATCTACAAATGATTTAGCCAATTTTCTTAATACATCCGGTGCTATTTTATTCACTTTTTCATTGTACTCTCCGATAAGCCAAGTGATAGCTGCTCGAGCTGCTGGCACTTTAACATAGTCCAGAAGTTTCGCCATTTGTATAATAATCTCATAATGTTGAGCGTCCTTGGTTTGCAATAGTTTTTTAATAACAACAACACTTTCAGCTACAATATATTCTTCACGATGTGATAGTAAATGGACCAAACCGTTTAAACATGTCTCGGTAACTTCTATAATAGATGCAGCACAACGGCCAATGGCTTGAATGGTGGCTGCTACAAATGAGCGATCCGTATTCATTATATATGTTTGAAATTCACGTAAAATTAATGATATAGTTCTGCCGGATGCCAAGTTCGTTAATACCTCTAATTTTAATAGTTTTATGTGAGTTGGATCACTGGTGCGGACAAAAAATGATTTAATATGGGTTTCAAAGATAACTTTCCTTTTTGTACTTATTGAAGCAATACAAGTTAATACAACACTTTGAACTTCTTTATGAGATCGTAAAAGACGTATCAAAGCTTTCCCAATTATTTGTACTTCTTGACGTGGTGCTACATGATGGTATAATTGAGCTACAGCCATTACCACAGAAGCATTACGTGATTGCAGTAACGGCTTTGTTTGCCTTAATAGCAAACGATGATCTAAATCCACATGATAATTGCTGCAACCACTTACTGGGGTTTTTGGTAATTGAATAGACATCGTTTTCTTCTTTTTCTTTTGTTTATTCTTTTGCACTTTATTCTTCGTAGCGCCTCTGCCACTGCTGCTACCATTAGTAGAATCACTTTTTGTTGAACCATCAACATCGTCGGCATTATCATCTTCGTAAAACTTATTTTCATTATAATTGGGGGCTTTACCACCATCGTCTTCTGAGAATTCGTCTAAATTTGGATTAACAAATTGTGTACGAGCATAACGCGTTAGCATATTAATAATAATTACTTGACCCCATTCATCGACATCCACCAACAGATTGCACAATTTATGATAGTTTTTATGAATTAAATCCACGCGCTCAGGGCAAACTTCTTCAAATGCCATAACAGCTGATCCCACTACTAATGTTGTCCGATCAGACAATAATTTCTCAATGACAGTAACTAATTCGTCTTTTTGCTCAGCATCCAGTGAATAAAGTTTTGGTATAGCGTGAGCAGCCGTTTTTCTAACATATGGACTCATGTCAGATGCAGAATCTCTTATGGCTAACATAACAATGGGTACAATCATATTAACACGTATGGAAGATAAGACTCTTAAGGCAGATGCGCGTATTAGTTGATTTGGGTCTTTAAGGGCTCTCTGGAATGTTGATATTGACAATAAAGCTAAATCTTGCTGTTCTTCTGCATAACGAACCAAATACACATAAACCAATTTTTTCACTTCAATATTTTTTGAAACGACATTTTTCACAACCGCTGGAAATAGATCGCTAGCATCGCGACCACGAGCTATCATGGAAATAATACGTTTCATGGCTTCCAATTTTAAGCCATCTTTATTACTGTCTAACATTTGTTTTAAATCATCATGCTTACGCCCTTCAAATTTAAATATAGCACCACTTGCTGGATCGGTACCGTATTCAACATCTAAACCCAATTGAGGGCGTTCACCGTATGCCATAAATGAGTTGGATGGTTGCATATTTATTATATTATTATAATTGATTGAAACAGTGCTTCTACTTTTGGTATTGAGTAAATTATTTTGCCGATTACCCGATAAGCTAACTGGAGAACCGGAAGATAACATATGCAAGATTTTTTATTATATCAAATTACGCATAAGTGTACATGAAAAGGTATTGGTTTGCGCCCGTACACATATGTACACAGTCACTCAAAGAAAGAATCTTATTTAAGATTATTATGATTTTTTGCAAGTACTCAACATATTCTTTAACAAAATTTTTGCATTTTTTATAGGACACAATGTCACTTTGACATAAGTTTCTGCCTCGTATGAACATTTTCCATATTGCCATGCAAATGTGAAATTTTTTGGTACACTTTATTGTATTAGTTAAGAAATTATCCAACTAAATTTCGTAGTTTTTCTTATTTACGTTCCACTAGTTTATTAGTTTAGGTGATTTGTTAAAACTGCATAATTTAAATCAATTCGCATGTTTAATTATATAAATTGATGACGTATTAATGCAATAATTTATTTTTACCAATGGGTGTAGAGTTGCATTTATAAGTTTACACTCTAAATATACGATAATTATTATATATGTATTCTTATTTAAAATAAAGTATTTTTCATTTTTGAAAATCTAAAGTCTCATATATGTAAAAGTAATTCACTTTATATCTAGAATTTGAATTTATTCTAAATGTGTACACACATGCATAAGCATTTATATATTATAACAATTCCCAGTTGCTTACTTCAGGGTCAAAAAAAGAGCGTAGCGATTAGACTTTTTGTTGAAACATTGTATCAAGCAGTACATATTGACGATACGAACTTGACATTATGATCATCACGAACTTATAGTAATAATTATATTAATCACAATCATCCAAATGTATCTTCAAACAAATTCACCCTCATCCAATATTTTCCATTAAAGTTTTACCGGTTGCAACTCTGTCGGTCATTAGGCTTCTTTAATTCTATATAAATAACAGCTGCATTTTATTCGGAAAGTGAGTAATTTTATAATTTTTGTATGAAAAAGGTGAAGTTTCTGATTGGTATTCAAACAATAAAGCAGAAAAAAGGGAAGAATTGTAATAGATAGTTTTCTTGAATTTTAACAAAGTAATGGTAAGGCATGAGTTTACCTTTAACTAATCCAAATAAAGATTCCAACAGAGCGGCATGCAAGAAGTGTGGTTACGCCGGTCATTTGACTTATCAATGCCGGAATTTTTTAAAAGTTGATCCAAATAAAGAGATTTTATTAGATGTCGAAAGTACTAGTTCCGATTCGGAATTAGATTATTTAACACCATTAACTGAATTGCGTATGAAGGAATTAAAGGAAAGGGAAGGACAATTATCGGAATTACAAAAGAATTCATCATCAATTAAAAAAGAGAAGAAAAAGCCTAAGTCGAAGAAGGTAAAAAAGAAAAAATCAAAACATAAATTGCAGAAAACGCGTGGTGATGGCAGCAGTAAAAGCAAAATTAAAAAACATTACAAAAAATGTGATGAGGAAAATGAAATAAAAAAAATAGCCACAACAAAAACACTAGTGGATGGAACAACAAATACTACATCAACGCTAACAGCCGATAAGAATTCACAAACAACAAACAAACAACCTACAACAATCGCTCCAAACGCTTCGCCTACATCATCGTCATCATCTTCATTGTCATCAACATCCAGTTCAATAACGTCTTCCTCTTGCAGCGAGAATAATACAAAATCTGATTCAAGCGATAATGAAGAGTCATCGACCAGTGTATCGGATGAGCAGGGACGTAAAATGAAACGTAAAGGAAAATATAAACGTAAGGCAACAGATGATACGCAAAGGCGAAAAAAATTGAAGGTAAAACGTAAATGTTACAAGTCTACTATTAATAATAGTACAAATAAAAGTAATAACGATAACAGTACTACAACTGATACAGAAGAAGACGATGATGATGATGAGGATGATGACGACGATGATGATTATGATATTACAAGTTCTGATTAATGTAGACCGAAGTAGAGCAATCTGTTCTGAAAATACATGTAGTTATATAAGTATACATGGATGAACGTAATATATACACTACGTAATGTAAAACGGAATATAAACACTTAAACATTAGGGAATGGAAATTACTATATTACTTTTTCATCTAATCTTGTTATATATAATGCATTAAACAAAAAGAATACTAAACATTTAGAGACTGCCTTATTCTATACTTTGCGTTTCAAAAAACGCAAAGTATAAATACATAATGAATCAATCTTCCCTTCTACTTAGTACATTGCTTGGACCAGATTATTATTCAATGAGTATGCAGCAGAGCAGAAATAAAAAATTAATTTACAATTCGTAAATTTTTTAACTACATATTACATTGTAAGTCTTAATGAGTTGTGCATTTCCTTTTTCTTTCAATTTTTGTTCAGAAACTAAACGCACTTTACCAAAAAGCGTAAATACATGGTCTATTGAAATATTTAAATAATTTGGTTTTTTCGTTCTCTGTAAAACTGAAGCAGATTTGTTTTCATAATTGATTTTAGAAATGAGGTGAAGAAGAAAAGGTTTGCAATGCTTTTAATGTATGTATTTTGAATGATGCGGCCATTGGATCTAATAAATGCCGACATTCTTGGCTTTCCGGATATGTTGCTTGTAACTCGATATTTAAATCAGTGTAAATATAATTAATTATTGTTTTTAATTTAATTGCTAATTGTAATTCGTCCCTGATTTGTACATGGGATAATTCTCCCGTTAATTGTTGTTTAAGCTGATCGTGTAATTGAATATTTTCTTTTTTTAAGGAATTTAGAGTATTGTTTAATTCCTTTTCAATTCTTTAATTTTCTTTTAATTGCTCTGTACATTTTTGCTGTTGGCTTTTTAAATGTAAGTTGTTGTCTTTTAAAGTCATCAATTCTAATTTTAACTCCATTTCAGTAAGTTTATTGTTCTCTCTCTCTCTCTCTGTGATTCGCTGTGTGGTTTCCTGTTCTATTACATCTTGATTTAATTTATACTTTTTATTCAGTTCCTGATGACTTTCGATTAATTCGTTTAAAAATGCTTTCAGATTCATGTTTGCGCTTACATGGATATTTTGTTCTTGTAAAAATCTGGAGTTTTCTTTTATAAAATCGCTCAATAAGGATTTTATAATATTTTCACACTTCCCTTCTTCTTCTTTTTCATTATCAATTCTAATACGTTGGGGCTTATTAGAATCTTCTAAAATACTATTTAAATGACGATTTTCTTTTTTTAATTGTACAATTTTTTCTTCCAAATCAATTATAATATCATCTTGATCTTTTCGATAATGATCAACCTTGTGGTATTGGTGTCCGCTTTTTTTTACTTCTAGTTTTTCTAATTTATCCAATACTTTTTCAATTTTCTGTTCCAATTTATTAACACTCCAACGCAATTCAGTATTTTGTGTTCTTTGCTCAGTAAAAAGCATCGGAATATATTGAGCTTCTATATTTGGCATAATTAATGGCGCAGCATATGCTGAAGTTGTACTTGTCGATGGCATTGATGTTGGTTCTAGTTTTCCATTTGCCACTATTTCTTTATTAATCTGATAGGGAACGGTATATTTGTTTGAACGAGGTTGTATTAAGGGTTTGTTTAAGTTTGTTGGATGAATTTGTATGGTTTCCGTATCCGAAACATCTGTTATTATTTCCTTAGACGGTGATGGTGATGATGATGGTATTGCATTTAGTTGTGGCAAATGTCTACCCATTTCAGCCATACGTCTAATTAACGTTTGCTTGGCACTTGCCTTATTATTCCGCACATCGTCTTCCCTTTTTTTCATTTGGCTTTTTTGAATGTTACAATTAGATTCGGTATTAACATTATTACCGCCTTCAGCTTTGCTGCAATTACTTTCTTCGTAGACTTTACAGTCATGTGAAAGTAATTTTTCATGAAATTCGTTTTCATCATATTCATTTTCAAATCTTAAAATTACCCAATATTCCTGTTTAGAAGCAAGGAATTGTAAGTATCTACCTTTCTGCTTATATAATTGTTTTTCATAACTATTTAATGGTAATGACTCTAAAATTTGATTTTTCGATTTGTATAATATCAGTTTGCAATTTACAGCACCACCATTATTGTGATTACCATGATTTAAGTTATTTATATTAGATGAATATGATAATAAAGCTAAACCAACTTTTCCACTGTACGGTTTTATTTGTTTATTTGTTGATTGCAGGTTATAAGCTGTAACAACCTTAGCTATTATAGTTGTCCATGTAATTTGTGTCGCATTATTTTGTTGTTGTTGTAGTTGGTGATGGCTTAATAATGTCTCCACTTTACCTTCAGGTTTTTGATGCTTACGTGATTTTTGTTGCTGATTTTCTTCATCATCTCCATTATAATTATGATTTTCAAACTCTTCGTCAAATAATTGATTTAATATTTTTCTATTGCGATTCATGTGTAAAGAACCAAAAAAATCTTCATCCATTCTTATATTAAAATTAAAGTTTAAATTATCCATTGGAAGATTTTCTTATTTTTGTAGTTGATTAATTCAACGATGAAAGAAAAATATTTACAACAAAATTTTTGCAACTTTTTTTCTATGTATGAGTATTTACAAAACAGCTGGATTTTCTTTACTTTTTACAACATTCAAAGAAGCTCCCTCTTTTACTTAATGGATATTTTTTCATAGAGTTGCATTTGCCTCATTATTTTAGAACTTACTGAATGGTTGTTATAAAAGGTGTCTTTATTAACAATATTTTATTTACTGTGCAATTTTTTGTACTTTTGCTTTCAGTTTAGAGGAAATAAAAAATAGCAAAAAAATAAAAGCATGGAAGAATCTGGTTCTTTGAGTAATTATATTTACCATTTAGTTCGGAAAGTAAAACGAATTAATTTAAAACTTTTTTACATGTGACTAATGTAAAAACGCACTAGGATCCACAAAATATCAACTCCAATTATTGTACACCAATTTTTGAATGTTTTATATTTTTGATAATAAGACTTAATCACTTTTACGAAGATTAATTTTTTCACAATCTGAGGAACTTATATGACTACCGTTTAGATTAACTAATGTTAAAGGCTTGTTTATTCAAAGTCATATTATTTTCTAAAAACTGCAGTTAATCCAGCGACCCCAAGAATCATGATTTTGCTTTAATTTGCCTTCATTTAAGAATCGACAAGAACAAGCAAAACCAACTTTTCTTTCAAAATATTCTTTTCAAACAAATTAATTACTAAAGCCAAATGTACTGAATATGCACTATTATCTCAGTACCCTATTCAATTGAATTTGAAGTCGTGGAAATCACTTTCTCATGCAATCGTGCCATTGATAAAATATTAGGGAAATAAGCTTTAACTTAGAAAGTAGCCTGTGGAAAACTATATTAATATTTTCTGACACAAATTTTTTTATTATTAGTATACTAATGCTTCCTATTATTATTAAAATTTTCAATGGCTCAATTTTGAATTCCTCATCTTTATCATTTCGAAGAATAAAGCACCAAAATTCCTTTGAATGGGCGACGTGCAAAACTGCTCGCCTACTTAAGAATCTTAAACGCCTGCATGACTTTACATAAGAACTTTAGTTTTTTTATCTTAAGGTTATTTTTATACTCACCGCCCAGAGGTTGGGAGTATACTTATTTGTCGTTATTTATGTAATGTCTAAAAGAAAGCCTTGGACATTCCACAAAGTGATCACTCGGATACTTAATCAAATTTCTAAAGAAATAACGGAATGTCACCTTTTTCCATTTACTTTTCAGGTTTAAGTTTCATTTCTCATGATTTACGTGTTTAAGACATTAAGTATTTGAATGGAGTGTGTTTAAGTATTCGGTTTTATCTAAATTTAATTTTCTTATTTAATTTTCTTACTTTTACGTGTTATTGTTGTTTTTTTAATAATTTTGTAAATATGTGCGTGCAGGCGTCTTTCGATTAATGTATTATGACTTTAAGTTTTTTTAGATATTTTTTGTTTTGGTGATAGATTACACTTTCGCAAATTATTTATTGTAGTGTATGCCAAGGCCTTGTATTTTCGTTTTATTGACTTGTTTGTATAAAATTATACATTTGAATTTTGTTTGGTTGTTTATATTTTTTTGTTCGTTCATTTAAGTTTTTTTTATTGGATATAAAATATTCTTTATAATAGAAGAGATTTTTTTATGTGTTTGTGATCATTATTATTATTATATTGAATATAGGAAAAGAAAGAAGTACAAATAAGCGTAAGAAAAAAATAATTCAAAGGCCTTCTCTGTAGCTTATTGCGTCTTAAATTTTTGTTTGCTTTGAGTGGAAGCTGTGGAAAAGAGATGAGACAATTACTTGAGACCCAAAATGTTTTAATCTAGTTTCCTATATAAAATGCGTGCACAAATATATAAACACACATGTATTTTAGCGTTCAACACATATATACAAGTAAAATATATACACATAGTTTTTTCTATAAGCAAAAATTAATTGGTTGATAAGATAAGAAGCGAAAGAAGGGTAAAGAGAGTTTGAAAGAAAAAAAATGAGGGAAAGAAAGGTGATAAACTATTTTAAATACATTTCCCTTGTAAAGCCACACAAATACACACAACCATACAATAGTGTTGTTACACATGTTTTATATGCCGGTTTTTGTTTTTTTTGTTTTTAATTTTTTTTTTGTTTCCTTGCTTCTTTTTGTTTTGCCTGCTTGTTTGTTTGTTTATTTTTGAACATTATGTTTGGATCATTTTCATAACATTTAACAATATGTATAACAATAACAAAACGACAGAAATAATAGCAACAAAACATATTAGCATTATCATTTATCATATACAAAAAACGCGTACGTGCTTTTATATGTGCATAGGAATGGATGAATGAGATTCAGACAAAGGGCACATAAAATAAAACTTATGCATTCCTCTCTTTTTCTACTCTACCATGTACGATATTGCGTATTGTATTGCGCTACACTTCTACTTTGGTGTATAAAAGATCGATGGAAGTAATGAAAACAATTTTATTTAATGCCAGCATTCTACCAGTTCTAAACGTCAAGCTTTGTTTATAAAGTATTCTAAAGCAGAAAAATTTAATTTACAGATATTTACAAAAATAATAATTAAAAAATATAAAAAAAAGTACATAAATACAAACAATAAACAAAAATCAAAATAGTTTACGTAAATTGAGAAAGTGAATAAGTGAATTGGAAAACCAAAAAAAAAAAAATACGTAACAACAAACAAACCAAATTATAAAAAAAAATTAAAATCGAGTTGTTTAAACTTTCGTAAAAACATTACTCTATAATAGGCAAAATAAATTTGTACTTGACCAATTTGGGAGAGAAAATCTAATACCTTCAAAAGACATTTTTCGAATTTTTCTTCTAATAAATTTCGGAATATATTTATTACTCGGCATAATGGCCTTATCTATGGTAAAAAATTGTCTATTAAAATTATCAAAAGAGTTGCTGTTAGATCGGCAAGCCATGACGATGGCAACAGTGGCGATGATAAATTCCAAAATCCTACTCAATCATAACAACAATCAAGTGAGTGTTCTTCTTTTTTTCTCTTAATTTGACAATTACATTTATTTGTGTTCCTCCATAACCTTATTTAAAGTTTTAAAAAAATTTTGTATATGGCAATGGACTGAAGTTAGGCTAGTTTTTCCCACAAGACACCATTTAAAAATACGATTATTATGATGATGTTAAAAATTTTCACTTAAATTTGTACATCATTTGTAATCATTAGATTGACTTTCTAGAGCTCCAACAAATCTGGTAGAAGTTTTTCTTATCATAAAAGTTTGATTGGCAGTTTTTATTGTATACTTGTTGGAACTATTGATTTAATGTATATGATAAATCAATTACATTGTACAATAATTAATATGATTAAAGAATTCGCAAGAAAGAAGTGCAGTTTAGAAATACATTGGATATTAATTTACTTTGTGGATTAAATTCTCTGTTTTATTTTTATATATAGAACTCTTTGAGACTCTGTTGTATGAGATTAAAGGCTTCGTTTAGCATCAGTGCCCATTTAAGACAATTTAAGTCAAAAGATCAGGAACCAGTGATAACAATTAATGGCAATTCAAAATTTCATTCTATAACAAATTTATATCCGAGGCAACAAATGTTGAAGTTACAACATCAACATCAACAGCAAAAGCAACAATATAAAGAAGAAAATTATGATAATGAACAATTTGAAAGTGAATATGGATCGGATGATGAATATGCACGTAAAGACAAACAACAACGTTTGCATTCGCAATTTAATGAAAGAGTAAGCAATTTGAAATGTGTATGTGTATTTAATGACTTTATCATTTCTAATTTTTAAAATCTCCTTAGGGTAATTCGGAATTTTGGCGACGTAAAATGCGTACTTTACATCGTATTTTAGATGTCAATAATGATGGTGTTATTTCATTTGATGATTTCGATTTATTTACAAAACGTTTTATCAGCTTGGGCCATTTATCACCTAAATTAGCTAAAGAGTTTGTAGAAGTTATGAAACAAACATGGATTGAACAATTTGGCCCAATTGAACCATATAATTTAATTACGGCTGAACAGTTTTTAACTGATTTACATCATCGTTTAAATGATGAAGATTTGTGTAAAAGAGTCGGACTTTTTTTACCTTATCTATTTAAGGTAAACAAAAATAATTAATAATTAAACTTAGTGGAAATATAAATTAAATTTAATTAGGGATTATTTGATAACTTAGCCTACTTTTTTATTAACAAACTAATGCTGCATATATTTTAATGACATAGTTAGAGGCCCGGTGTTGCGTAGCGTTATCAGATTGCTAATTAATATAAAAAAGCCAATTTTCTTATCTTGTACTAAATTTCTGAGTAATTTTTAAATTTAATGTTCTTTGCATACAAAAAACTTAAACGATAATCTTTAAGTAAGTATTTTTGTATTAGCAATAACTTACAATTACTATTAATTTGCATTGAGCTTTTTCTCAAAAAAATTTATAAGAAATTGGCAAAGCACATCCCAAGAAGGCAGTCTTTGGAATTGTGCTATGTAGAACGTTTTATGTTTAATATATATACGTCAGGTCTATTGATATTTTGTTATGTAAAATTTAGAAAAAAATTTTCCTACCTTATTTCAAATTGACTTGATGTTGTTCTTTTGCAGGCTGTTGATTATGATCATACTGGGCATTTGGATATTCATCAGTATAAATTATTTTTCAATTGCTTGGGTTTAAGTGACGAAGATGCTGCTATATCGTTTGCTGTTATTGATAAAAATGGCGATGGTGAGATCTCGTTACAGGAATTTGTTCATTTGGGTCGACAATATTTTTTAACCGAGGATGATACAAAAATTTCAAAAATGTTTTGGGGTCCACTAATTTCAGATCATTGACTCATTGTATATTACAATTATGAGAATGATAATAACTGTTATCATATAGTTAATACCGCTTATCAATCTATTTTTTCATCTTTTATTTGGCTTCATGTATATTATGCTTTACACTTATATTTAACGACTTTCACGAATGTTTCTCTATATATCCATAAAATGCATAACCATTATACGCGAAATTATTATACACGACTGTTTTTTTATAACACTGCATTACTAATTGTAATTATAACAATTTACTTTTATTTTTATGAATACTCGTATACGATTTTATTATATTTTAAGTATTTACTTGTTAATTATATAAGAGAATTCAATATAGAACGAAAAAAATGCAAAAAGACAAAAAAAAAGAAACAAAAAATCAAAACAAAACAAGCACAAATATAATCTTTTATTTAATTTTGTTTTTTATTATTATTTAGGCATTTAGTACTTTACTAATGCGTTTTACTTCCTTAATTTGTCCTTCAATTTCGGTATTCCTATAAAGAAAAAAAGAGAACAGTTAGAAAACTTTGTTTTGAACAAATCTGATAATAATAAAATATGGAGATTTAGGCGACCTTACATGTACTAAAAAGTTCCAATATATAAATTTCTAAATTTTCTAAATTAAAAAAATGATGTCTACAATTTTCTACTGTTACTGTTACTTCTTTTGCTAAGTAAATAAAAATACTAAATATTTTTAAAATCTATTAATTATCAAGAAATTTTAATGTAAGTTTATGTTAAACTGGGTTGTGTTATATTAACAAATATACTTCATTCAACAATATAAAACTTTAATTTGAACATTTAAATATAATAATATGTCAATGTATTTTACGCAGTACAATATAAAAGTGAACTCACATTTGTAAGAGTATTTCTTTAATGGTACGCTCTTGAACTTCAGGCAATTCATATTGTTTCTTTTTATAATTTTCTTGATATTTTACAATTTGATAATTTTGTTTATTAATAGTATCTTTAGATTTCTGTAAATTAGCTTGCATTTTTTTCGTTATTTCACTAATGCGTTCTACCTCGTTGTTGAATTCATTTTGAGCTATTGTTGTATTAGGCAAACGTGTTTGAGCCTGACGCAATAAATCTCGACACCTGTTATTAGTGTAAGAATTAAGAATATATAAATTATTATAAATATAAATTATTTTAATATATAAATTATATTAATCAAATAGTACACTACTTAAATTTCATATTAAGTACTTGTGATATAAGTTAAGTAAAGATCATTTGGATCAGAATGACATAATGATTTTTTGAAGTTGCAAAGTAAATATATACATAACAGTTACTTGACATTTTAATTATATCGAAAGATGTATGCTATAATTTAAAAAATTTTTGCTAGTTATTAACCAGAGGTTGGGGATATACTTATTTTTTCATTATGTTTGCAATGCCTAATAGGTACTGTCAGACTTTGACTCTGAAAATGGGCCAAATTAGGTAAGGGAAACATCCTTAGTGCATCGTAAAGTGAGAACATCTCTTTTTTTAAGAAAAAATTTATAGTTTTTCGTTCATAACTTAAAAAGTGAAACAGATAGAAGAATGATATTTTGTACAAATATTTTAGGCGTTAATCTGCAATGACTACAAAAAAATTTTACAAATTGACCATGGCTATCCTAAATTATACAACTTCAAAATATCATTCCGTAAAAGAACAAATAATGTCTGGGTGGTGGGTATAAATATAATTTTCTCATTAGCTTTTGTCTTAACTTTACCTTTTTGTTAATAATTCTTGTTGATCAGATAACTCTTCAAATTTCTCTGCCAGTTTGTGTGCATTATCGCGTATTATATGTCGCTCGTTTTCTAATTCTTGTACGTCATGTCGTTGTTGGTCCACCGTAAATTTAATTGCATTAACACGTTTAGAAATTTCTTCTCGTACTAATTGATGCTTTTTTAAATATTGTGTACGTAATACTTCAGAGGCTTGCACCAATAACTCATAACACTCACGTGTTGTTGGTATTTTGCCATTTTTATCTAATGATAACAATGGTTGAGTGATATCACGCCTTAATAATTGCTTAATATGATCTACAAAATTATTATTTAATTTTTGAGTCAAATCGTCTTGATCTGTATTATATTCTATGGGATAGTGCTGTTGTTGCGATTGTTGTTGTAGTTGACGATTTAATGTAAATTTTAGATTAAGCTCATGCGGCTCATTTAAAAATTTCAGATCGATGATTAATTTCAATGAAATCATTTGACCACTAGATAATAATAAAACTACAGATGATGGTGCTTGCATCAAAACAAAACCTAACACAGCGTTGGTACGGTTAGTTGATACCGTTAAATTAGCATCAGTACCACTCAAACATGTATCTGTCTCGTCATTGGTACTGCTTGACACAATTTTCGTACATAAAATATATTCGGCATGTGATGATGTACTTATTAAACTGGTTATATCTGAATTGACTATGAAGTATTAAAATAATAAAAAGAAAATTAGGCTGTTTATTATTATACGTCAAAGTTAAATCATTGTTGCACTAAATACTATACATATTTATATTTACCTGAGCTTTTCAAAAATCGTTGCAATTCAGCAATAAAATTTACGGTAATTGCATGTAAACCAGTATTATGGTAAGCAAAGTAACGTAATTCATTAATGAAATCTCTAAAAATATGTACATTTTTTTGAATTTCAAAATGATTTGAAAATAATAAAAATATATAAGATATTTATATTGTACCTTTTTAAATGTATAGGGCAATAATCAATTTCTGAATTTTTACTTTCATTACGTAGACCCAATTCTAGCTCAACTGTTTCTAAAACATGTAATATCCATTCACTTGGATGGATAATTAAACTTTCATCAACTTCATTGAAAGACTTAAAATAGATATGAAAATGAATGTACCCTTCTTATTTTACTGTATATTGGATTGGTTATATAATGGAATTTTAATGCATACATTTTCAGCATTTTCCGCCTCCAAAAGTAAAGCATGATGTAACTTTCCATTTGTTTCAGCTATAATTAGTGTTGGTGGTAATGATGGGATGATCAATAATGAACAAGAATCTAAACCATAATTATCTGTTTGTGATGGAGTTATGGTTAAGGGCCCTTGTAATCTCGGCCTTTCTGTATCCAAGCCTGTCATTAGTATATAAATATTGCCATTTTCACGTAGTATTACCAAAGGCCATTCAATTTTATCAGTGCTACTTCTTATGGATGTCTAAAATTTTAGAATATGGATAATCGACTTATTAGAATAATATGATCACTGATATTCTTCACAAGTCACTTATAATATGGATACATAATTATTTGAAACCTTAAAGTGTAGAGTCTTTATAGTTTTTATACCCATCACCCAAATATTGGGAGTACACTCATTTTGTCATGTTTCTAATGCCTACAAGGCAAGTTGGCCTTGTAGGCATTACAAGGTATTATATATATATTATATATATTCTTGATTAGCATCAAATTCCGATTTGATTTAGAGATGGCTGTCCATCTGTCCTGTGTGTAATTAGCATTCTTGGACCTTAAATTTGGCAAAAACAACCGGCGTTGAAAGTTCATGGACGGTTGGTATTAATAAATGGATTAAATCAGTCAAATAACGTGTTTTTTTAAAGCAAATCGTCCACGCCTTTTCGCAATTTTACAACTTCAAATTATCTGTCGGTATCATAAAACACTGAATAGTACCTGGGTGGTGGGTACCCAAGATTTGTCCTCCGTTAAATGTAATTTTCTTAGTTGTTCTTCTTTAAAATTCATACCTGAATTGTTGTGTTTAAATTTGAACACGCATTTAGAGTTAAATCATTGGAATCGAGCTTTGATGTTGCCGGAGCTATATCAAAATCAACGACTGTCTCACCCAAAGCATAAACAATTGATGAATTGGGATTCGTATCGTTTCTTAATGGTAAGGGACCTACTTGCCAAACATGCCGTAATTTACAATTATCGTAAACTCTGGAATAGTATAATAGGAATTTTCTTTAATAAAGAAGCTACTTTGTTTAAAATATGCGTTAGGAACTTTTAAAAAATTTTTTTTTAGAGAGTTTCTCCTATTTGATGTACTTTTGATAACAATTATTTTATATGTAAACATTTTACCTTATACTATTATCCGATAATAGTATTAATAAATGTGAATCCGTTGGTGATGCGTAGTGCCAACGTAATTGTCTTAAATGTAAATGAGGATTATTACCAAACAATTGTACATCCAAATTGTGGCAACTGAAAAAGAATAAATAAAATATAAAAAAATGTGTTACTTATGAGAATTTTTACATTTTTTCATATTTATTTTCGAATTGAGACGCAAACGATTATTAGAATGTTAGTACAAACTTTTTCGGGTATTGTCCGTTTAGCAAAATAGGTGAAAATTTGAGAAACTAAAAATTCAAAAATTTGAGAAACTAATTATCCAAAAGAAAGGTAAGAAAAATTAATAAATTTCTGTTACTATTAAAAAATGAGTCAATTTTGAATGCCATTTCAATCACCTTCAAATGAAGTAGAGTGCAAAAACTAACAGAAAGCACACCCAGAAACAAAGATTTACGTTTAATGAAATATAAAAAAATTAGCACAGCAAGAAAAAAAGAAGTGTAGAAAAGAAATTGTAAAAATTTTTGATAAATCTTGCATGACACATGTAACATTTATATCTATTACGAAGACCGAATGTGTATATAATTATCGTAAAATATACAATGAGAGAAGAGAAAAAAAGATGGGAATATTTAATTTTTTTTTTGAATGTTAGGCTAGGAAATAACTAAAAATCTATTGCTGAAAACGCGAAATATATGAGAAAGAAAAAGTAGTCAAAAAAAAAGAAAACCCATGCACATGTAACGTATATAAAAAGAAAAATATAAGATGGACAATATTAGATGGAAAGAATGTGAAATAGGGACAGACGGAGGAGGGCAGAGAAGCAAAAATACGATTATCTTTTATTTCTCTCAGTTCTTCTCTTTTCCGTTTTCTTTCACCCACAACTGCTGCCTTTTTTTTATAAATGCAGATGTTGAATAATGTTGGTTTCGGACCTAACTAAATCTTATAAAAGCATGTTAATATATGGATATAAGTATGTACATGCATATGCGCATATATACATGCATACATATATTTAATACAAATGCATATGTAAATATATATCAGCTCATTATGCGCATTTGCCGCAGGAAAAATTTGTATTCGCTTGTGACAGTAAGCAAAGAACGACAACAAAAAAGGAAGGTAATAATTTTTAATTTTTTAAAATGAATTTCTTTTTGTTTTTTTTTTTTTTTGGTAATTTACAACATTAAAAAATATATAGAGAGGAAAGGTTATCTGCTTTCTTCTTTATTATATTCTTCTAACAGCCGAAAAAAATACATAAATAAAGTGAAAAGAGATACGCGTATTCTGTAACAAAACGACAATAATAACCAAAATAGAATAACGACATGTTTTAAGGAAATATTAAAAAACAAAAAAACATACATATATATAATGCCAAAAAGGATAATGGATTTATGGTTACATTAAGGAATATCTTTTTATATCATACACCACTTGTGGTATTATACGTTTGTGCAGATGTTTGTAACACCAAAAAGGAATTGAGGCACACCCAACTTTTATTATACCAATCGACTCAGAGTATTCAGCTTGCCCGTCTGTCCGTGTCTTATGTCTCTTGCTTATTTCATAGACGAAAAATATTGAAGTCAATCATATAAATAGTAATTACAATACTATTACTCCTTTAATGCTAAACGTTTAAATTGTTTGAACTCTGGGTATTCAACATTTGTTTTGAAAATTATAATTTTCTTACTGCCATACATTCATGAATGTTAAAGTAATTTTATTGTGGCATTTAGGTAAAAAGAGTAAAAATATGCAGCACATGTCACTTGTGTGTGTAAATGTTCATTGGAAGTATTTTTCATTTATGTAATGAGGAAAAGATGAAATGTAATGTGCAATGCAATATAATGCAACGTATATAAATAAAAACTAAAACTAAAACTGTGTTTAGATTTAAAATAATCAGGTTAAATTTTCTCCCGTTTCTCTACTACATTACATTACATTACTACATTACATTATACATCATATGTGGCTTTTAAAATGTAGATGAATTAATATTACAATTGGGAATTTAGGATTATAATCATTATAAAAAAGTGTTGCCTTAAAATTTCGTTTTTTACTATTACAAAGCAGAGTGTAAGGCGAAAAAGAAAAATTACTGATCTTAACAAACTCGTTTATTTCCAGTATAGTTTGTAACCATTCAACAAATGTTTAAAAGACTCAAGTTTGAATCTCGAATTATATGAAGTATTTTTTAAGATTTTTAAGTGGATTATGTAATAAAACTAAAAAAGTAAATGTATAGAAACTTTAACATAACTTTATTGATAGAAATTCTTCTTTCCTTTTACAAAAAAAAAAGAAGAAAAATGTCACATGACATGTCAACTCATAATAAAACAATGACAATCTTTTTATAGCCGCTGTTATGCTTTTGTTGGTAGTATTTTTATATCTTTCATCCAGAGGTTGGTAGTAAGCTTATTTTGTCATTATATTTGTATTATGCAAAGGAAACATCCGTAACGCTACAAAATATATAACCTTGTCTAGTATCAAATTCTGAATCGATTTAGACATTTGTTGTGTGTAAAAAACCTTTGCCTTTTTATAGCAAAATTTGTTTGTTTTTTGGCCATTACTCGGAAATGTGGAAAAGTAAGAAAGCTAAAATTATGTACAAATGTTAGATGTGTTAGACAATGCCTACAGAAAAGCGGACACGTCTATGCAATCAATATCATATTTTTACTTATTTATATTCCTGTTTTCTATCAAAAAAAAGAAATACTTAAAACTAAAACAGTCTCTGTAGCATAATGTTTGTGTGGTGTGTATCCAAGATTTGGCCTCAGCCAAATAAAATTATTTCATTTGCTGTTTATTTATTTTGTTTTAATGTTCAACCTGACGCAAAAAAAACAACAATTACAACATCAGTAATAATAATAAGTATCACAGATTCAGACTGATCCACTAAGTGATTGTTGTACATTTATCGTTGATGATTATTATTATATGCAACAGCACGTTTCCCACATTGGCTTACTAAGCACATACATTTAGACATGTACGTTCATATGCATATAAGCACACACTTAAATTGCAGTTTAGCTTTGTGTAAATATGATTAAGGCAAAACAATCCAAATAATAATAATAAAGAAAAAATATATTTTTTAAATCGTGCGGAAATGAAACAGCGATAATAAGCAAAGGCCCATGCATAGTTCAAATCACTCGTTCAATCGAAAACGAAGCTAAACGAAGAAATAACAATAAAAAAATAAGAATAAGAAAGTCACACAATGTAAAATATTAAAAAGTTGAAAAGGAAAATCCCGAGACTTATGTGTTATAATAATATTTGATTTATTTTTCCTGCAGTTTCAATAAAAAATATGTAACTCACTTTAAGGCTTATGGAATGATAACTTATCTTTATTTTTACCTTTCGCTACTTATGGTATACAGTAACATCAATTAAGTAGGCGTTTGCAAAGAACCGACCTTTTAATGGACTTATTTAGAAGGGTGTCCTATATACCAAGGATGACCTTCAAGAATAAAATATGATTCTTCTTTGTATGTAAACTTTTATATTTATCTACTGAATTGTACGGGACATGACATTTGTTGCCTTTCTTTTTAACATCAAGTTTTAAATCACTCTACTTGAAAAAGTTCTTTAAATCGTATATAAATTCACATTTAGTACATTTTTTTTTCTGTATTTGCTAAAGTAAATGTTGTTGTGAATTATAAGAGCATAATAGTGATAATATTAGAGAATATAGTAATGAAATGTATAGGTGAAAATATAAATGAATCGTTCGGTTCGTTACATTTTTCGGTTACCAAACATTTCAAAGCAATTTCCTTTTGTTTTACACAATTTTCCAAAGATAATTTTGTATAAAAATTGCTTAAGGCGTAATATAAATTAATCAAACTATAGATGTAGAGCCAAAATAGACATTAAGTCAAATACAGATGTACATTGAATTCATGTATTTATATTGACCTTTTAAGATCCCATCTAATCGTAGATCACATAATGTTTTTGAACAAGGTAATACTTTTCTTTTACTTTTTGATTTATCCAACATTTTATCATAATTAAGACAATTATTGGTATATTTCATTATGTACCATAATGATTGGGTTAGTTTAGTAATTTACTACATAAACAATATATTTCATTAATTGTACATTTAAATCAAAAGATTTTTTCAATTACATATTAATTGGAAAAATTATTTTCTTTATATCTTTAAATTGATTTTGTCTTCTCTGCTATATTTATAAAGCTTCATAATTGCTCATATGTATAAATGTACATTTGTGTTTATGTGTATATGTATACATTTTTTTATCCTACACGTAAATATCGTATCAAGCTTCAGATCGCTATTTTATAAATATTTTAATAATATTTGATACATGGGTGCATTTTGTCTCAGTAACGAACCCTATGGAAAATGGTTAAAATCACAAAAAAGTTTTAGAGTTATTATCCAAAAAAAAGAAGAAGAATTATTAAGTTTTTCCTGCAAATTACTAAAAATTAAATTTATTAATAATAGTCATAAAATAAAGTTGTGGAAACTTAAACAACATAGCAATGCTGAATAAAAGAAAATTTTATTACGCAAGTTCAAATATTGTCATATTTGAATGTTTTCATATATATAAAAAAAATTATTTAATTAATGTAAAATAGAAAGGATTTATTTAATTAATAAGCAACTTTTCATTATTAAGTGTAAAAAATTGCTGGTGTGATGACAGGTAACAAAGAATAAGTAAATAGAAGTAAGTAAATGAAAGTTCTTACACATTTTATTTTCTTTACTTAACATTTTTCTCCTTCTGGATATTGAATAGAAATGAATTGTAAATAGGTGATACTTTATTTTTTTATAATCTGCTTTTTACTCTTTGTATACTTTTTGTAACATCCTGTCGGGTCTGTTTAATAATTTATTGAAAAAGATTCATCACTTTTTTAAACAATTCGAATTAGTTTGCCTAATCCGCTTTATCTGGGTCGGTATTTATGTTTCAAATTACAATCTATAAGAAGACCTTCGGTATATTTTAATGGCTCTTAGAAAAAACGTGTTTGAAGATTGAGCAAAGCGTACTAAGTTTCAAAAAAGTTATTATACGAAGTAAACTTTCACATTATAACTATTTTAATAATAATAATGCATTGTTTAGGAAAGTAACTAATCTGCCAGATTTTAATCAAACAGGATATTTTTGTGAAAATGCCAATGGCAGTAAAGTAGGGTATATCTAATAGAAGAAGATTTTTAATTTTTTTTTTTTATGTAGAAAATAATCATAATTATTATGACGATTATTAACTCCTTCTGACATTGCTGGACAAACATAAGAAAGTTGTGATAAAAATAATTATAAGAAAAAACAAAGTAAGTTACAGAATCTATGCATAAAGTGAAACCGAACGTAACAACCATCTAGTCCATCTAGTCAGTCATTGTTAATACTTTTTTTTTCAAAATCATATAGAAAATGACAATGTAAGAATACAAAATATAATAAATAAGAAATAAAAATTCTGACAACTAGCCGTGCACTGGTTCTGTGAAATATGAGAAAAATCACAAAAAAAATTATATGAAACACAAAAGAAACAAAAAGAAGGGGAAGAAAATATAAGAAAAATAAACGAAGTTTGTAAACAAACACGAAGTAAAGGTCCCACACACAAACTCTCTCACAAACACACAAACTCTAGGGTCATTTTAATACGATTCTTTTTTTTTTTTTTTTGGTTTTTTACAATAGCGCAATGATACAATGCAAAGAAGAAGACGAGTAATAAATAAAGGGAAAAATAAGTAGAAGGAATAGACAAAAAAGGCCCTGTAATATATGTATGTGTGTATGTATGTGTGCTTACATCTGAAGAGGAAGATAAAGAATGTAGATAAAAAAGTTAATTTTAATTGAAAATTATGTTAGTTTTTCAATTAAAAAATTATAGCAACACCAACAATTATTTTTAAAAAGAAACATTTAATGACGATAACTGCAAGGAAGCTAAATGTAAACATACGAACGTTTAATTAATAAATGGCCATTAATTAATTTAAATTTATGACATTTTTCGTCTTCTGTGAAATTTCTCATACTGTTAATTTTCTTTTTTTTACATTGATTTTTATGATAATTTCAATCACGAAATCTGTAGAATGGCCTAAAGAAAGTTAATGGAAATCGTTTAACTTACACTGAAGTTATGCAATTTCATAGAAATGAATATGAAAATGATTGCAAATGAAACTCTTAAGACCAAAAATGATTAAAGATTATTCTACTATTAAAGGAATTCTGTTGTTACTATAAAATTATAATTTCCATTGTACTTTAATGATGTAATATAAAATGATAGGCATATAAGCAGGGATTACAACAGGAGCACAAATAAAATGAACTATAGAGAGAAATTAAAAGAAAGAAAAGAAATAGAACAAAATTCAAAGACTTATAATTATTTGGACAAAAAAAGAAATATTAAATACTTATATACTTTGAAGATTTCCTTTTTGTTTTTGTATGCATTTCTTTTTACTGTTTTATTAAATGACAATACATGGGAGAGCCAACGAGAGTCAACGATCAACAACAAACTAATGACTGAAACAATTTTTAATTGTACAACAACAAGAACAAGAGAACATCAACAGCAAAATGAATCAAACGTTACGTTTACTCTTAAGGTTCATTGAAATTGTGCATGAAAGGATAATAAGAACGATGAGAGGAAATATTCTATTGTTCATATGTATTTGTAGATATTCAGGTGTGCAATGACGTGTAAGTTAAAGGTATGAGTATGTAATTTTATTATTATTAAAATATTTCCTTTTTCAAGAGTCATAACAAAGAAAGCTATAAAAATTATACAATTAATCGGGACGGATAAATAAATACCTTACGATATTTCGCTAAGTATGATTCAAAAGTCAAAAAGTAATTAGGTCAAAGCAAAAGAAAATTCACACTGGAATTATATCAAAATACAATATTGGAAAGATGATTATCTCAAAAATAAAGCTTCTAATTCGATAGACACAATGGGCAGACAGATTCATAAGCGCAATTAAACTCTTACTACCAGCATCTATACAAGCTTCTTATATCCATTACCTTTCAGGTACTGTGAAAAGTTAAATTCAAGAGACAGGTAAACTACACAAAGTACTATGTAGAAGCAAATTTTATATGCTTTATGGGTTTTGTATAAAGTAAATGTATGTTATAAATATATATAATTTTACTTATATAACTTTGCTAACAATTTCTTACAATTTTACTAGAATTATTTAAATGTATATACAATACACGTATGTATGTATGCTGGCACTTAGCTATAGACTATTGTTTTTTAATAATAATTCAAGCTTTTGCACAAAGATTTATGATTATTATTTTGAGTTTGCTTATTTTTTTATTTATTTCTTTTCCTTTTATCAAAGAGTTAACATAAGTATGCACTTTTATGTTAAACTCTTGCCTTTTTGTATTTTCTTGTATTGCATCCATCATTGACAGAACGAAATTAAAGAAAATTGTTTATAGAAAAGAAAGAATGAACGGATGTGGCAGAGCCAAAGAGAAAAAAAACTTTATTTTAGTATTTAATTACTGTAAATTTACATATTTATATATTTGCCTTTTATTAAACATGTTTATATACACATTTAAACAAGAGTGTATGCATTGGTATACGTCGAAATTCCTAAAAAAAAATTCTTAGACTTATTATTTAAGTTTTATTTTTTTATGTATAAAAAGCAATTTTTTCTTCATCATTTTGTACACATGACTTCATATGATGTTTGATCTATGAAAATTTTTCTCTATCTATAAAAGAATTTTGAATAATAAAGAGAATTTAAAGAAAATCTATTAATATTGTGAATTTTCATGGAACATTTTTCTCGCTAGTGATTATTTTGAGGGAACATCTTGAAATCCACAAATATATATTTTTTGTAGTATTATAAGCACGATGGTTTGAGAAGAGCTGTGAACCCTTCAGAAGTCTTTTTTTTTAGCATCACTTCAATTACGTGATTTTTTATTAAACGCATTGTACTGAACATGGCACGCGCTTAAGCTTTCACGGCGGATGCAGTTTATTTGGAATGCATGTAATTATTTATGTCCTTTCTATTTACTTTATAATCGATTTATGTAAAACTGTATTTTGCATTAATCATATTAACATAATTAAGTACATGTTAAGTTCTTGTCCAACCGCGTTTTTAAAAAGAAATTCTAAAAAAAATTTATACTAATTTTGACACAAAAAGGTTTTGCCTTTTCTGATATATATATATATATATAAAATTAGTCAATAAAAAAGAAAGGAGGTAAATCTAAAATAGAAAAGAATTACATAAACACATGTGAAACCATAATGCATAAATGCAAAGGCGTGGTAAAAGGATGTAATATAAAAAATGATCAGCCAAGCGTTTACATTTTATTCATGTGGTTATCAAATTTACTTCCTTAAAAATAATAGCAACAATAAAAAAAATAAATAAATAAATGAAAACTAAAATTTGAAAGAATTGCTCCAGTAATGGCCGAACAATGGTAAATAGAGAGAGTGGGAAATTCTGTACTATACTCAATAGGCAGAAATCTTGTTGTGACTGCTTTAAATGATTCGAGTTATCTAACAATCATATGAAAGTAAAGCAAATGTCTTAAATCATATTAAACTGGTCAGTTAAATACTTTTATTAATGAAAATACATTATCATTGGAAAAGTACTCAAAAAAGAAAGTATTCGAGAAATTATGGGTTAGAAGTCGTCAGTTTTAATGTGTCTGACCAAAATCAATTGAGGCGATGTAAATAATGTTCAAATATTTCAAAAGGATTTTTAATAGAGAGTCATGGCAAAATGGTATAATTAAAAAAGAGACAACGGAATCTCAAAAAAATGACTTGCAGATCTTGCATTAGTTCGGTTCAACTTAAACTGCAGCTAATTTTACAATCACTTTATTTGAAGTAGGAAGACTTTTAATTAACCACATTAAACATTTAAAGGCATTATATTAAATTTTATTTCAATTGTACATATAATGATAATAAAATTGGAATGTTAAAAAATTTTTTAACAATCATTTCTAAAATAAAATTGGGCCTTTTTTTGTAGTAACTTCACGATTTATCTCACATTTATATTCATTTAAAAGGAAAAATGACATAAAAATTCGCAGAAGGAAAGAAGGAGAAACAGTGATGACCAGAGCAAAAGAGAGGGAGAATGAGTGGGATATAGAAGAGTATACAGAAGAGATCCAGAAGATTAGGAAAGTTTTTTGTACTAATTTCATTTATACAATTAAGATTGAATAAAAAGGAAGAAGAAAAGAAAGAATATTAAAAAGAAAAATTTATCACAGATTCAACTAAAATGCATTACAGATACGTACACATATATATGCATACTTATGTTTGGGTACGTATGTAAGTTAGCATCATATTAATGTTAGAGCATACAAATAAATATTAAGTTGAGTGAAAAAAGTGTCCACTTTTTATATCCAACACCAGAGATATGAGGATAACTCACTTTACTATTAGGTTTGCAACATCCAAAATGGGGCATTGCAAAATCGATTTAAACATGTCTATCAGTCTGTCCATCTGTGCGTTGTTGATACTCTCCTGGTAGCAAAATTTTTATTTTTGGCAAGAACATTAGAAGTTTTTGCAAGCAGGTTGATATAGTAAATGGATCACATCGGTCAAAGGACACGCCCTTGGTGCAACATAAATCGAGAACATCTTTGCATTTTTAAAGTACAAATTTATAGTTTTTCGCTTATAACTTGAAAAGTGGAAGAGATAAACCCCTGAAGTTTTATACGAACATTTAGGCCATTATTTTATAATATCCGTATAAAAAACCTGCCACTCGACCACGCCTACGTGAAACTATATAATTTTAAATTACCTGTACCACAGATCACCAAACAGTGCGTCTAGATTTTTGGCCTTAGCCAAATATATTTTTCTTACTTGTTTGTCTTTTTTTTCAATTTTAAAAACAAATGGCAATGTGAAACCAAAAACAAAATCTAAAAAATTGTAATACATGCATATAAAAAAATGGTGCCGTTTTTGCTGTTGCGTTGTTTTTCTTTTTTCTTTTTTTTTGTTAATTTTTCTCTTTTAAGCTGGTCAGCATATTCGCATATTAAGCAGAAAAAGGATAATAATTTTTAAAAAATTGCTAACCACGTATTTGCATCTACAAACATACACGCATATATAAATACATTTATGTAAATGTGTGTACGTTTTGCTACATTTTTTTATTCTACTCTTTTTTTAGCTTTGACATGGCAAAAAGAAAATGAGGGAAGAGAAAAATGTAAAAAAATTGATATATTTTTAAATATTGTAATATATATATATATACATATTTATATATATAACGGAGCTTTTTGAAGAAAAAGAAAACAGCAGCTCCGTTTCGAGAATAAAGTATTAATATTACTTATGTTATATGTTAGACTAATTTCAAAGATAATTTCATGATTAGATAGATGGTGACTTTTAATCGACACTACATCCCCCTCTTTTCTTAATCTCTTTATTAAAAAAGTGTTAGAAACTCTTTTCATCCCTTTTCTTTTTATATTCATTTAAGATATTTCTCTCCCATTTTAGCTACATTTAGTCAATTTATTAATGAAAACAAAACAACAACAAACAACACTAAGAAATTGACATTTCATAGTTCTATTAAAGGTAGTGTTCCTACATTACCGCTAAAGAAATTTGCTTCCACTTTAAGTAATTTTACTCTCATTATAATAAATTATAACATTCTTATGTGCATACAATTCAAACATATATAGATAAATATACAAGTTTTAATTTATTTTATATATATTTTAACTATTCTCCTTTCATTTGCTTTATTTATCTACTACTCTCTTATAAAAAAATTGAAAGCAAAGCTAGAAAAAAGCATTTGTGTCCCTCAGCTCTTTATTTACGCCATCCTTTTGATGGTCATATTTTATGGGCAACTTAGTAAAATAGAAAAATATATTTAAAAAAAAAACCCAGCGGAAAAAAATTAAAACATGTATTTAACATAAGCAAATATTATTCCTTTGTATAAGAGGAAACGAAAGCGTTTATGCATATATAACCATAAATATATATATATATACGTATGTACACACACATATATACATATATATATATATATATATATATATATATATATATATATATATATATAATGTAAATGCATTAAACATATGAAACGTTTTCGTGTTTCTATGTAAAAATCTACTTGTGTTAGCTCGCTCATATTTGTAATTATGCTTAAATAGTATTCATTACGCGTTGAATCAAAAAATAATATAAAATACAATAATATATATATATATATATGTATATATACATATATATATTTATATATTTTTTCATTTATTTTAAGAAGTACGTTGTATTTGGCGTGGTCGAAGTAATAATTCGACTATTTTCAATAAGGTTCTTTCTGAACTAGAACGCATCTTTATACCAAATTTCATTAAAATACCTCGAAATATGTGACTTGTAACTTGATACCAAATTTATATGGATAGATATCGGCTGGGCAGACACACTTTAGAGAGTGATCCTGAGTAGACTGGTATGATAAAAGATGGGTCTACCTTAACTCCTCCTGTTGGGTGGTGCTCCACAAACTTATAATACTCTGCATCACAAGGGGTATAGGGTATAGAAATTTATAAAAAAGAGTAAACAAGAGTGAACAGATATATTCCTTTCTATTATTTTTATACACACATACGAAATATGTGTATGCATATGAAAAATATAAGACAAACTTGTGTACTAAAATTTAATCCTTTACATTTTACCTCTCTATCTCAACTCATTCATCTATATTTGCTAAGTTGCTTTTAAATAAATTGTACAATAATAAAAGCAAGTAAGTTCCATTTTTTTTTAGCTCACGCCAAAGCTTAATTGTCCACCAGGAAAATATTGTATATTAAATGACTGTGTGCGATTTGCAAATAAATTTTGAAAATTGTAGCCTGTAATTTAGTAATAATTAGAAATTGTTATTTAATTTGATATCATTAACTTTTAGAAGAAATTTCAATGGCATTTTCTACGTTTACAAGATTAATTTTAGATAGTTAGTAATTCCTTTAACAAATCAAACTTATTTATTTGAAATTATAAAAAACCTTCTTTCGTCAAGGCAATTGGAGCAAATGATATCGATTTCTTCACTCGAAACATTATAAGAAAAATACATATAAATGAAAAAATCGATATGTAATTTCAAAAATGTAATACTTCCTCTTGTAAAATAATTATGGTATAATTAGCGTAAGCTTAATTTTTACCTTTTCCTTACAATGCAACATTACACATTTTTTTAACTAAGTCTGCCAAATTAGAATGATGTGCATATCTTAACTTTTGTGATCCCAATGTATGAACAATATTTCTAAAAAAAATTTCATGTTAATCGATTGTACTTAAATTTTAGTAAAATCTTCAATATTTTATTTTCTGCGTTACCAGCTGTATGACAACACGACTACATCTACAATTCTTGGATGGTGAGCCTAAAAAAAATTTTTTTTTAAACATTTATTGTGTATGACCAGTGAGAATAAGAACAGTGTAACAAGCATAAAGCTATACTAAACTAAAAAAAGGAACGCACACACACACACACACCAATTCACAGAAGTTCCCATATAAGGATACAAAAATAAGGGGGTACATCTTTGCTCATCTACTTTTACATAATGTAACGAAATTTCTTTCTACTTCTACCTTATTTCTATTCTTTATTTCATCCTTTCTATTTGTTTAAATTGAATAAATTTTAACATAAATGTAAAAGTATTCAAACTCAGCAAAACATGAGACAAAGGGAATGCTTCACAAGCGGAAAAATAAGAACAATTCCATATTACGTCTGTTTAATAAAGCACATCAAAAAAATATAAGAAATTTAAGAAATGCAAAGAAAAAAGGAATAATGCTTATAACAAAAGGAATTTTTCTCATTCGATTACTCCAATGATTGTTCGCTTAAACCAAACCAAACTACTTCATATAATTATTAATTGTTAAAAAATTTAACATTTACGTATGAATAAATCATTATTATAATTAATGATAAATACGAATCATTACGTTCCAGTGACGTTTAGTAGTTCAACAAAAATAATTTAAGTAATAAGTTTACGTATTCAATCAGTTTTTCAGTGTATAGGATGATATTAGAAGGCACTTAGGTAAAATAATAAATGAATTACAATTTAAGTGAAATCTTTAGAAGGATTCTTTGGTAAAAAGTAAATATTCATAAATAAAAAACTCCAAAAAGGTTGGTTGCGTATAAAAAGCAAAAGTATAAAAGGTTCCACAGAGTAATATTTGAAAGGCGGTATATTACATTTACGCCCTTATGGTTTCGCGATTTTGCTCACTTGTCTTTTTTTCACATTTTTTTTCTCCTACAATTCAGTTCAATGTTTAATATGACACGCATTTTTGTCATAAAAATTGTACATAGATATTTTTCTTCTTTTATCGTAGATAACATTATATATCCGGAGAGACGTTTATTTAATGTGTGTATGGTGGTTTATTTCCATATCCGCTTGCATAATAATCAAACCCAATATTTAAAAGCAATGGCAAGTATTACAGTTGATGTGGGTGAGTATGAATTGTACCAAACAAAAAAAAAAAAAAAAGAAAAAGACTAAAAAAACATGTCTTCACCATTCGTTTGTTAGAACCGTTTCTTTTATTCTTACTTTATTCGCTACCTTCTCTTATTATTCTTTCGTTTTGTTTTAATAACCCTTTGATATTTTTTTCGTTGTGCTTTTTTTTCTTATTGCTGTTTTCCTCTTTAAACTAGATAATTTTATGTCGTTAATCCTTTTTTGGGACATATTCAGGATGCACGATATTTACCTAAATTGTATAGCATAGCATAGAATAGCATAAAATAGACTAACAATTATAATGACAATAACAACAAATACGATCACCATCATTTTTGTTACAAATAGAATAACGACATGAAAAAATGTAGCAAAGCAAGAGAGCTAATACGCAACAAAGACAGCAGTAAATGTTTCGAAATTGTTTTGTGTAAATAAAATTTACATTCATTAAGTGCGCTCTGCACTCGCAATATCACCCGCGTACATATCCACACACTCAAACAATCACGGATATTTTTAAGGGCATTTTGGGATCTTTAGTTTAGTTTTTATTTTACAATTTTCTACCGCTTTCTTTTGCCTTCGTTTTTGAAATACAGTGGATTTGAAAACCACATATCTATATATATAAACTAAATTTAAAAAAAAATGTATGAAAAAATATTAACCAAGAAGAACAAAAAAAAGATAAATCACAAAGAGAATAAAAAGAAACATAAGGTAAGACAACTTATTAGAAGTCCAGTCCTGCAATCAAATGCACTTGTGCTTGAATTTAACAGAAATTAACCGAGAATAAATAAACAATTCGAAAATAAAAGGTACAGGACAATACGTTTTTAATTGGTGATTGAGGAGGTTTCACCATAAAGAAAATCAAACAAAGAAGTAATCATAAAAATACTAATGTTAATAGAATGAGACAGAGAGGGAGAAAAAGGCACAGAAAGAGAAATAGAGTAAGAATGTCAGAAAGTACTAGAGATGAAATACCATAAAGAAAGATCTTTTTATAACACATAGAAAAGTCAGTCTGAGAGCTCTGTTTGTATACGAAGTTTAGCTTTGGTATCCGGGTTCAGAGCCTTCTCCAAATCCCTAAGCTCAGTTGAAGTTTTTAATTCTACTAGAAAATTATTTCTTTTATTTCTTGCTATTAAACTGAAATAACTCATAAATAGTTAATAAATTTTGCATAACAGTTTTAATGGGCTACAAAATGTTTGAGAATTATCATCTCTTTTCATATTTTCGATGTATGCATTTAGTAGAAATTTTTACAGCATGATAATAAGTTGCTTACAAATGCAAATAAATAAATAAAATAACAAGATTTGTCAAAAGTAACATAAAATAGAGCATCACTGAGAAACTGCTTGAAGAAAGAATTTGAACAAAAAAAAGTGACGTGTCGACGAAATGCGACGAATTGAAAATAAATGTCATTTGTTGTTCAACTTGACAAAGTGACATATTTCAAGAAATTAACAAAAATGATAATAATAATAGCAGCAGCAGCGACAATCAGAATAGCCCATTACCTAAACACAATGGGATGACGAGAAATGAAAAGAGCAAGTTTTATAATGCTTATTTGGCAAATTATAAAGTCTAAAGGCATACACAAGGTGTTGCTGAAAATTATTGTAATAATTGATACTATAGAAATGGAATGATTATCATCATTATGATCATTGTAGTGATAATGATCATAGTGATGATAATTGTGTATAAATTTTAATGGTAAAGTAATGTAACTATGGAAATTTCAAAAAGAGAATATAATTTCCAAAAACGCAAAATAAAAGGCAACTACAACCATCACGAATTAAAAGTAAATATCAAAATCGGAAAAAGGAAGGTAGAGTTTTTAATGCAATGCAAATATAACTTTACATTGAGAAATTCTAAAGGTAATAAGATTTTTAATGTAACATTAATTCCTACGTCATTCTCTTTCTCTTTATCGCATTGCCAATGCTCTAAGATGATAACTGTATGGTGCCAAAAATATTCATGTTAACACCGGAAATTTCTTAGAAAAATAATTATTAATAGTTATCATTACAATTGAAATAATCTGAATGTGTTGTGTTGTGAAGTATCATTTCTTCATTACATTTATATTTCATATAATTTTCTTTTTTTATGATTTTCACTTCATGGTGGTTATTGTTTATAGGAAACGTACCTGCATCTAATGTGTTTTGTAGTTGTTGTATTTTTCAGCTATTACGATGGTAGTGGCAATAAGTTTTCTTTGAATAATACAATAGAATATAAATGAATAGATTGAATGGATGGTTGGTTGAATGAATGGACAGATATTACAGGCATTATATAGCTTAGAATTAAATGTTTACAATAATCAACGTTATTGTTATCTAACTTGTGTATAATGCATTTAAATGATAAAATTATTCAGTTAAAGGAAATATCTAATGATGGCAATGGTGATTATCATTAAAAAGAGAAAATAAAATTTGTTATGCAGAAATTTTGCATGTACTGTAGAAACGGAAATGATCTATTTCATTAAAAGTAACTACGATCATTAGATTTTAGTAAAATTTACTTTTTATACATTTAATCTTACATGAAACGTATACATATAAGCCTGATTTTTGAAACACAAAAAAATAAAAAACAAATACAGTTATAGTAATGTTTTCAAATATTATAATAATTTTTCGAAAATACCCTTAATTTATACAAGAAGTTCAAAAGAAAATATGTCAAAGAGTTACAGCTAATCATAAAAGTAATAACAGAATTTAATAAATACATAAGACATATCCAAAATTGACTGGTCTCATTTGATATATTAATATTTTGCCATTTCATTTAAAAATTCCCAATTTGACTATTTCGTGGGTAATAAATAATAAAGCTAAGGCTTGCAAAGCAAAGAGAGAGGTACGTGCACTGTAACAATAAAAGAACTATTTACTTCAATTTTCATAGGAGTCTCATTATACCTACCAATCGGAAGTTGGGGGTTTATTCATTTTATTATTATGTTTGTAACACCGACCAATTTTCGTTAATATGTAACAAACAAGAAAAAAAAAGCATAAGCAAAACAATTTATTGCTGAAAAGATGAAACCTAACGGATATAAATATGAAGAAAAAATGTACTGTAGTTTTTAACAAGTAAAATTGAAACAATTTCTTTTTCCTTTCCTTCTTTTTTGTCTTCTCCACAAATGCAGGATAATTATTTCCAATTCAGCTTGTTCCATAATCAAGTGTTGGCACAACAGAGTGCATATCTGTTGACGTGTTTCTTTTGCACCCTCTCTTTACACTAACTTGTTCTTATTCTTTTTTTATAATCATTCTAATGGGTAACGGATAAAGTTCTTATTGTTGGTATTTATTTTTGCCATATAACAAATCTCAGAAGAATTTGCGAGAGCTTAGAGTAAAATGTATCTATGTTAATACTTAGTACACAAATATACATATAAGAGAATGTTTTATTAAAATGGAAGCAGTCATAGTAAGGCTAGATGATGCGGTTAGTTATTTGTTTAGTTATTTATTTCTGTTGTTGTGTGGTTTAAAAGTTGATGCCATTTGTGTTTAATTGAGTGTAGGCTACCGAATATAAGATACAGTAACAGTATCAGCAACAACAAAAATCACTCAACTAATGAGAAAAATTATGAGTTTGAACAGTTAAAATTATAGCTTTGCTTTTGTATACAAATTATAAAACATGTATTTATGAGTGTGTTGTATATTTGTTAACTTTTAAATGAATTAATGCTGTTTGTGAATTTTGTGAAAATTTTTCTGTTTATTTCCCTTTATTTTTTGTTTTTTTTTTTTTTTGTACTAAAATTTTATTAAACGGAAACAACTTTGACAGGAAGTATGATTTCAAATTCAACTTTGTTTTTTTGTATTAAAAACGAAAAGAGAAACAATGAAAACATACAAAAGTAACATGAAATAAAATGTAGAAGCTACAAAAATAAAAATAATATTTATATAAATGTATGCATGACATTATTTTTACACGAAATGAATATAATCGAAAAAGCAGAGGCGACAACAATACAAGCAATATCAACTAAATAGAAACAGCTTCGTATAGCAGTAGTAAATAAAATAAAAATGCATAAAATATAAATTTAATAAAATAATAAAAAAATATACTAATAAAATAAAACAAAAAGGAAAATAGAGTGCGAATGAAGGTAGTTGAAAAGGAAAGATGTGTACCAGAAAAAAAGAAAGAAAAAAGAAAATTAATGTATTAACTATTTCACAAGACTTACATTTTTTTTTCTAAATATGATGATTCTCATTTTACAAATCTTACTATGGATTTTAGCATTGCCTTATGGCAAAAATTGGATTAAATCTTATTCTATAAATCGTATTCATATAAAAATTGAAACTGTAATTTTAAAACAATAAGATTAGTCTCTGAAACTTGTTAATATGTAACATTTATTCATTAAAATAGATCTTATAGCTTTGAGTAAACACAAATTTAAATTGCATAATGATGCTTTCCAATTTATAATATTAACGCGACTGGGTTTCTTAAACCTTTACGATATTGTTATTATCAAAGCCTACTCTTTCTCTCTCTGTCTCTTTAAATCTTTCATTGTACTTTCTCGTTAGAATAATTATTAGCAAAGACTATAATTTTGCTCATTAATATGCAGGATATTTACAGAACAAGTAAAAAAAAGTAGGAATTATGAACTTTTTCATAAAGCAAAAAAGTAATAAACAAATGAGATAGCGGAGCAATAGAGTACATAAGTTAACATGTTTGATTTCTTACAATTACACGGTTGAATTTACATTTTTTCCATTTATCGATGTCTGTAATGGAAACGATAAGAAAACCCTTTAAAATACGATAAAAGTTATCACACAACCAGAACAAAGAATACATTTTGTTTAATATGTGTGCAGAGCTGTGAAAAAGAGAAAAAAAAAATGAGAATGAGTAATAGAGAGTGAGAGAAACTATGGGCATAGGGTTAGGAAGCGTATTTTTAATGAGGCCTAAAGGAGCTAACAATTATGCAATTGTATAGCCTATGGCAAAAGTAACAATAAACAAAAACACATATAATTGAATCAGAGAAAGGTGGCACAAATGTTACTTCTTTCAATACAACGTCTCAAGCATGCACACACACATATCTTAGAATAATAATAAATAAAGAAACAAAAAAAAAGGAAGGTATTAGTATTCCGTACATATCGAAAAAATATATGTGATAATTTCAGAATCTTATTTTCTGATTAAAGTTACTGGCAACAATTTATTTAAATTAAAAAGACATGAGATATTTTTTTTTAAAATGGAAAATAAACTTTTTTTTACTATTTCAGATAACTAGTAGTAAGAATATACATTAGAAAATTAACAGTGCTGTCAAATACAAATGGATCTATTGGAAAATCATAAAGTTATTATCCTTTTAGCATCTATTAAGGTTTCTATTGTTAATTTTATACCAACCAACTAAGACCAATAAAAACATTGTGGAAATTAAAAATTAGACGTAATAAACTTCTGCCCATGGTATGTAATAAAAGTGGATTGGTAGAAGCCAACTCTTCTGTGGACAATTCATGTAATATAACGCCTGATAAACCACATACTTTCATTAAACAGAGAAAAATATCATAAAATGTACAGGGAGAAAGTGAAATATAAATTTTTGGCAAAAGGCATACTAAAGAACTCTTTTGTAAAATTTCTTAAAAAGTTGCAACTTACGAAGTTTTATGGAGCATATTTTCTCCATAAACATGTACATTGTTAAATATGTGAAGATTGTTTGTTTTCATTTTTCTTTTTAAATATACTTATATTATCTTTCACATTTAAAAAGATGGAAATACAAAATGGATAATGTAAGGTAAAGTGTTACCCTTGCTATAGCTGATTGGCTTCTTTAGCTAATGAGAAAATTTTATAAGCTTTCATATTTCTCCCTTTAATATACAAATCATCAAATTTAATCTACTTGAAATAATAAAGTATAGCTAAAAGTTTGTTAAATGCTAAAAGGAAGAAATATTTAACCATAAAATAAATATGGCTATAAAACTGTCAATAAAATTGATTCATAGAGCATTCTACTATAATTGGCTTAAAATGGAAATACATTAAAATAAGAAAAATGAACTAACGAACATTCAAGTCTACTACTCTTGATTTGCATGTAATTTTATTCTGTAATTAGTTATAACGAAAAATTCATATTTATTAATGTACATAAAGAGCGACAGCAAATAGAAAGGCCAATAGAAGAGAGACAGGGAAAGATTATTTAAAACATATACTTTAAAATAGAGTGAAATTAACTAACAAAACGAGAAAAGAAAGAGATGAAATATAGTAAAGAGCAAATGCTTTATTAATGGCAAATTAAAAGTAATAAAAACCAGATGTGCTAATAGCAGCAAAAATCACTAACAAAAACAAAAAAGCAAAACTCCAAAAAGGTGTAGACACAACGAATGGAAGTAGGAATGGAATAGAAAAGAATAAATGAAGGAAAATATATGATATAGACACCAACTAGATGCAACACCTTTTACTAAAGTCAACCTGTTAGCATAAAACTTTTATATTCTCTCTGCCTCATTATTATTATGAAACCAAGAAAGAAATTAGAATAATGACTTTTTGGAAAAGTGTCCGAAAGAATTTAACGAACAAATAAAACAAAAAAAAAAAAAAAAGAGTGCGTAAAAGTATGTATTACAACAAAGATAATCAAGAAAAAATGTAAATGTCCATTCTAAACGAATTATAAATGCGCTATTAATTATTATTTAAAATAACTAAAAATGTAAGGAACTCATATGTATCAATTTATTTGAAAATACTTTCAACTAAATGTGACTTTCAACAAAGTTTTTTAATAGATTTTTTAATAAATGTCTATAGAACTATGGACATTATTATTCGTGTAACGGAGAGTATAAAAATGGAAAAAGGTACATTTTTTTCTAAAGGTAAAAACACATTTTTTTTAATTTGTGCTTACAATTAGTGCTTTCTTTTGCAAAAGAGTCCAATTACAATTATTCTAGCTAATTTTTGATTCTGATTGTTTTACTAACTTAGGACTTTTTAATGATGTCAATTTATTTTGCCTATAATAAGTAATCACACTATTCTTTTTGCTTATTTTAAAGTTTGTTGTTTGTTCTTTTGTTTTTGTTTGTTTGAAGAATACGAAAAAATTTTCTAAAAAATTTGTGACATTATGGGTCTCAGCAGTTTATTATAACTTACGTTAACATAAATTATTCGCTTTTTTCTTTATTGTCATTTTTCTTTTTTGTGTATGTTTTCCTAAATATATAATTCACCTGAATAATGACAAATAAGGAAAGTAAAGGAAAAAAACAAAAAAAACAAAAAAAACTAACAAAAGTAAACAGTTCACTTCAGCTTCACTTAATGGCACTTTCATATAAGTTTATAAATAAAAGTATAAATAAAACAGTTGTTTTGAATTAAAACTTACCGACAAGTGATCCGAGATTTATCTTGCATAAATAGACCATTTGGGTCCCAACGTTGCGGTAATTCTAATATGCAAATGCCACGTGGACCGGCTAATGCAATAAGTGAGCCATCATTTGAACATGCAACCCGTTCCACATCGAATGTTATATGAACAGCTGGTATAAGAGTCTATAAATAAAAGGAAGAGTAATGTTAGAAATATTTTTCAAATAAAATTTGTAAAATCAGTATGTAAATTTTCTTTTTTTAAGTTTAATCGTTTCCTGTCGTTAGGAAAGTTCTACAAATCATTTTTGAAAAAGTTTTATAGGATCATCGATGCACAAAATCACTGCTATTTCTGCTTTTCTTCCTTTATGAAGTGATATTTTGTAATGCGTCTCTTTTTATACTCATCACCTAAAGTTTTGGCGTACATTCATCTTGTCATTATGTTTGTAACATAATATCATTGTGCATGGGTGGTGAGTATTCATAACTTGGCCTCAGTTAAATATAATTTTCTTACTTGTTTTAATTATTGCGAGCATATATATAATTTTTTATCTCTCTCTTCTGCTTTCCCAACTTGAATTACTGATTTTTATGCATTTTATAGAATTTTCTTGATTAGAAAGAAAGTTGCATTTTTCATTTATTTTAATATGAAATAGGCCGACATTAACTACCTTTTATCTCGTTACAAGTTATTTGTCTCATTAATTTTTTTGCTTTTGTTTTACTTTCTTATTTTCCTATTTGGCAAATCATAACATACTTGAGAATTGTTACACACAAATATAGAAAGAATGATGAACAGAGAATTTTCATATGTTAAAATTGATTTTATAATAAATATAGACAATTTGTTATCATTGTTATTGTTGTTGATGAGATGAGAAGTTATTCTTTGTTGTCTTTATTATGAACAGTTTTTAAATTATTATTATTATTATTTTAATTTTTTTTTCCGCTAAGGCGTAATAACAGTGCAACGTAAGATTTTTCTACAACTTTTCTAAAACTTTTCTACAATTCTACATTTAAAGCGATAGATACAAATTTTAAACTATATTTTTATTTTTATTTTATTGGCTATGAAACATCATTTAAAAGAATTTTGATGTAACATTTTTTGTAATTGCATAGGTTTTTTAAGTGTATAAAAGTTATATTATGATTGAGGTATTGGATTAGATGTTTTGATTACATTTGTAAACTTTATTTGTAATGCCCTTTACGAAAAAAAACAATAAAAGATCTTCTAACCTTTTTCACTTTCTGCAGTAATCCATTCTCTAGGCAATTGAACATAGTGCTTAATTATACCCTACACTACTTGTAGTATTGTATGTTTATTCAGATGTTTGTAACACCCAATAGTACTTAACACAGAGCCATCTTTTATTATACCAAGCGACTCAGAATTGCTTTCTGATTCGATTTTACCCTATTTCTCTGTTTGTTTGATGTCTGACTATATAAATTGGTTATCAGAGTACAATTTTAGAAGTAGTTTAACGTAAATTAACGTTAAACTGTTTTTGAACATAGAAAACTTGTATGCTAAATTTGGTCCAGATAGGTTTATTTTTGCGACCATTTCCCATATAACGCTTTCTTCGACAAAAGTTTATTTTAGCAGAAATTGGCACTGCTTTATATTTTCACATGAATATAGTGTGCATCAAATTTTGTCCAGACACGTCCATTTTTTGAACATCCTCTCATATAACGAACTTTGCAAATAATTTTGATATTACAATTTTTTCAATATTATGGGCTTGTAATATTATGGGTGTTTGAGAGTCCACTCCAACCAACTAGTGAGTTCTTACTTGTTTTATTGTACGGTATTCGGCTGAACAAGTATCTGCAGCTCTCTGATAACAAAAAAAAGCTCCATAAATTAGATTAGTAAACAAACAAAAAAAAAAAAAGAAAAATACATATAAAAAAATGACAACAATTTTTCATTCAAATCAACAAAAATTGAAGAAGAAATATTGTCTTTTTTTTATGGAACAATTGTGTAAATGATAAGCTCTCTTAATAAATGAGAATGTCTTTTAAAAAAAATGAAAAAAGTAGAAAATGCAAAAGAAAGAAAAGATGCAAAGCAGAAGAAATATTTGGAAAAATGTTTGTGGAATTAAAAAAAATGTCTTTTATACTGCAATATTAAAAAAATATATTTAATAAATGAGCAGCAATTAATTATTGGAGAGGAAAGTGACAAGACAATTGAATAAAAATAGTATTGAATAAAAAAGGGAAATAACAGTTTTTAAAAAATTATAAATAATTCATTTGTGTGACTGTTTTCCTATTGGTTGATTAGTTCTATCATATTGTGTGTGTGTGTGTGTGTGTGTGTGTGTGTGTGTGTGTGTGTGTGTAGTATAAGTATCTATGTTTGCAATGTATTGAGAGAGAATCGAATTTTATTGATGGTTAACGATTTCTCAATAACAACGATTTGGCTGACAGGCGCATTAGTGTGATATTATCAATGACCAATGAACCAAAATATTGCAAATTTTAAATGCAACAAAACCAATAATCAACCAACAAATAATAATAAAAAGGGTTGTTTGCACCTCAAAAAGTATAATAAATAAAAAAATTAACCCTTATATCAATTTTAATTTAAAGGAAAGAGTTCTTCTTTCCGAAAATACTTCTAAAACAATAATAATAAGTTAAATTGTTATGATTTTGATCTTGATAAGAATTATGAGTTAATTACACGTAAAATAGTTTAGGGATAATAAAACTATAACAATACAATAAAAGCGTTATGTGTAATTGTTATTGTCGTATTAATAGTTGAAAAAAGGGGTTTACTTTTGACAGTGATATGCAATAAAAATCATTATTATACAATTCTGGATCATATGAAAAATACTTGCAATTTATTATGGCTTCATGTATCAAGAAAAATTTTCTTAATGGAAAAACATTCAAGTTCATGTAAATCCTTTTCCGTAAATGTAAAATGTAAAATTCTTCATCAAATTTATAATCGGAATTTTCATTAGCTAGTCGGTTAATCAATTTTTTTTAAATTAAGACAGTTTGATAGAGATCACAACATACAGTAATTAGTAGTTAGTTACAAAGTTCCTAATTGTACTGTGGTTTCAACAAAACTTATGTCAAAACCTCACTAAAACTTGTGGTTAGAATCATGCGTATTACTTAAAATTTCAGTTTAGTCAAAGGAAGTTTATATCTAAGAGATGACTTTCTCGAAATGTGTCAGAACTGTAAGCATCATCTGTAGGATTAATTTGGAGCAAGCAGCCATAAAAATGTTTAGAATATTTTGGATTTTTTTTTGGAATTTTTATAGACTATTTTTTAATTGTAGATTGCTTCTGAAGCTTTGGGTTTGAATATTTCGTACTTTTGGGGGAGATTTCCTGTTTAAATAAAAATTAATGCATAAATGTGTCTCACTATTTATAAGCATGTATTTTATTTATATGTTCTGATGTGCCACTTTTTCTTCATCTAAGCCATAATGCTGATTCAATGTTAGAAATATTCGTATACATTAGCTGTTTGCTTTTACAATAATGATAATAATAGTAATAATTAATATTGTAATACTAGTAGTAGTAATAATAATAAACTTTAAAAAAAGGGTAAAAACAATAAATGAAAATAATTATAATTTTACATAACGCATAAGCGCGTTAAAAAGGTGGGCGTACAAACAATACCAATGTAAAAACGCACACGCACGTCTATAGGTATGAATTTTAACTGTCTCAAAGTGTTAACTCTGAATACTATAATTACATACATGTAAAGTCTCTTATGTTTACTTTAGAAATATTATATTAAAATTTTTAAGGTGAGTTCTTTTACATTATGTAAGTATTAATCTCTAGTGTATTGCTTTACTTATTTATTATGGTACTCACTTATTTATTAAAGTAAATTGTAATGGGGTAAACGTAAACTGAACTTTTATGTACTAAATTACATATACCAATTATACATTTATTATATGTTAACATAATTTTAAATGTCATTCAATTTTATCAACATAACAAGCAAATTTAATACAAATCTAATGAAAAAGGAGAAATGAAAAAAGCAAGAATTTTATAACAATTCATTCGTAAATTTTTAAAAAAGTCCGGCATTTTCATGTAATTAGCCTCTAATGGAAATAGAAGAACTTTTTTAAAAAATACTAAAAAAAAAACAAAAAAAAATTATGCATGACACAAAAATTGTGAATAACTAAACAATTGCTAATAAGTTTGTTGACGCCTTTTATTAAATGTGTGTGTAAAATGACATACATACAATATAACTATCTCTTGACACACCCATTAAAAGAAATGTTCACACATACACATAAACGTATTTCATTCTATTCAAAATATTTGTACTACTTATTATTGGACAAGTTAAATAATTAAGTTATGTAATGTGTGAACAAAAATAAATTAGACTAATTAAATATAAGGGAAAACAAATTAAATTAAAATATATCACATTAACACGATTACAATTTTTTGAATTTTACAAAATATAACAAAACAAAAATTGGTCGATATCAATTTTTGTTTTTTAGTACAAAGATAACATTTCGCATTGATACTTATTTTTCATCTTACGAAAGAACTTTATAGAATTATTATTGAAAATATATCTCAGACTTTTGAGGCATTCATATTGCAAAATTTGGGTAATTTTAAACTTTTATACAGGAAGACAGACAGACATATCTATTCATATCAATTCAGCATTTTATGCGGATCAAGAATATATACACTTTTTAGGGTCTTCGATATTTCTTTTTGGGTTTTACAAACATAATGACAAAATGAATATACTTTCAACATCTGGATACAAAATGGTCAATAAATTAAAGGAAAGGGTTACATATTTTTTGTTTGGTACCTTTCTTCGCCTTTACTTCTTTTTCTTGTGAGATAAAAAACTAAAAAAAAAAAACAAAAAACCAGAAGAAATAAAAAAGGAAGTGCGAAGTTGAACCCTTTTCAAACGTTTCATTTCATTGTGAAGGAAAAGTGACAAAATACTTTTCACTTTCTATTTATTTATGGTTTATTGTTGTGGATATTGTTTGTTGTATTTCTTTTTTTTGTTATTATTTTTACCGTTATTTTGTTATTATTTTTATCTCAACCGCTATAGAAAACCATAAAATGAAAATTTCTTTCAACTAAAACACTAATTTATTGCTAACTTTTTTTATAAAAAATTAAAAGAAGTATACAATAACATGTGTCGTGCCAGTACTCTCAATATAATTAAAGTAAGACAACGTCCAACGTATGCTGTAAAATTTAGTTGATAAATTATTACAATTTTTGTGCCAATAATTATAATTATTGTGGGCTATAAAGAATAAATTTGTTGATTAAAAAATGAAACTCGACCTCGCCAAGTATTTCCTCGTGAAATTTTCCCATCATTCGCTCACGTATATACAAAAAAATGGTTTAATAGTATAACTTTTTTTAACATTTTTGAAATGATACGTTAAGAATGAAAAGAGGCTTTTAAGATAAACATAACTTTCTTAATAAATATTACGAACAATATTTCCTTTTTTTTTAAATAACAAGGAATAAATCATAATTTCGATATTTAGATATATATATCATATTCCCAAAGTTCTCTTACTCCGACTATCCTTATGTTAGTTACCTCTTTTTGTACGCCTTCTTTTAACAGTTTTTGTTTCGTTTTTATTCTTATTATTTTGTTATACATTTTCTTTAATTTTTTTTTAAGTACGAGTAATTAATAAAAATTCTTATATGTAAATGATATGAAAAGAAAACAATAATAATAATAATAAAAACAACAACAGCAAATTGTAATAATAAGTACAAATTAAAAAACACATGATAAAAAGAATGTAAGTTACGCAATGAAAACAAACAGAGCAAACAGAAAAAAAACAAAAATAAATATTAAATGAACTTTGAAAATGGCGCCATGGCATGTATAAATAAATAAGAAAGAGATAAGAAATTCTTACAAGGCCTTAATAGAATTGAGAAAATTAAAAGCAATTGAGAAAACTAAAAAAAAAATGGTGAGATGAGAAAAAACGACATAAACGTGATTTCATTTATATAGCGATACGATAATTTAGATGAAAAGAAAACGGAGTGTTAAGGAAGAGAGAAAAAACAAAAAGCAACAAAGCCTGCAAAAGAATGATTCCTAATTGAAAACTATTAAATTTCGCATTATATTGTTATTGCTTTTTTTTGTTTTGTTTTATTTCACCCATCTTACTTTTTTTATATTGTTTTTGCCGCTATTACGTGTAACCTTGCAAAGCCGCCTCTCGCCCTTCTCAACAGACGCCAATTATTATCCCATAGCTCGTATTTTTTTCAAATGGTGACTTAATTTTTCTTGTTTTTAATTTCTTGTTTTAGCTTCTTTTTTGCCTTCCATTTTATTCATTCAATCGTCACATATTTTTAATTTGTTTTTTGTTGTTTTATTTTTTTAAATTTTTTCACCATCTTTCTTTCTATCGTTAATTCAACTATTTTTTACAAGCACTAAATTTTATTTCGAATGACATTCGCTCCATCACGCGTCAAATGCAGCCAAATGAAACAACAACAATAATATCCAAAAAAAAAAAATAATAATAATTATATTATAGACTTTATCATTCACATCAACATTATTGCTTTTTATCATTCTCTCATTCTCTCTCTTTCTTTCTGTTTCTGTTTCTAATAAAATACAATTTATTAGAAAAAGGCAAAGAGGAAGAAGAAATGTAATACGCAAGAAGAAAAAGTTGTACCAAATGCGGCAGAAACGTGTAAAAGAATTTTTTTTTATTGTTTTGGCATCTACAAAAAAATTGAAGAGGGTCGGTCATCAGTACCAGCATAAAGGAAAATATAAACACTGAAACAATAGTAGAGCAATGAAAAGTAGGGGGCCAGAGAGAGTGACAGTGGGAGAATTATAAAGGAAGGATGAAAAGACATTATTTGTGTTGAATATTTAATTAGATGCAATTATTTATGGTATTAAATAGATGAGGCGGCAGTTAATGCGTCCGGTTTCTTTTGTTATATCTCACACCAACAAAAAATCATACTTCGTCAATCTTCAATTTTCCATCTACCAAATTTCCTTCATTTCTTCTCCATCCTTTTCTTCTCTTCGTATTTTCATGTGGTTTACAAAACGAATTGGGATATATTTTTTTTGTCGGTGTAATTGAATTTGTATGAAATAAATAAGTAAAAATATTAGAATCGATCATTGACGGCAATTAAATATATATCACTAAATTCAATATGACTGAAAACAAAATCAAGAAAAAATTGATAAATCCTTCATATATCTATTTCAGAAATTTAATCAATAAACTGACTAGATCCGGTTGAACAAAAGCTTTGCAATTGATTGGTATTAATGAAGGTTTGATCTATCTCACTATTTTTCAGTGTTACATACATTCGCATGGTCATATTATACCGTTAACAAATGGTATACGACATAATACTTAAAATAACAAAAATAACAACAACAGTAACCAGTAAAAAGTAAGATAAAAAAAAAATGAGGCAACATTGACATCAACCGAAAGAAGGAAATCAATTAAGTTTCTTCCAGTTACAGTCTAAGGCAACATTTAACAAAAGCAAAAAAACATGATGGGAGAAAGAAGAATAATAAGAAGCAAACCCCTAATACAAACTTGGCATGTAATGATTATAAAATTTATAAAAGAATTTTAATTTTTTCATGCATTTTTTTTATTGTCACTTTTTCTTGTTAAATGAGTTGTAATTTACATTTTTTCTTTTCTCAACTTTTTTTTTGGTTTTTCCTTTTTTTGTTACTTTTCTTTTTTCGTTTTATATTAAAAAGCTTAACTCCTTGATATATTGATGGACATCAGTTTACAATTTCCAGAATATTATTTTCTTTTTGCATATTATTCCTTTTGCTCTTTAAAAAAGAAAAATAAGAAAAGCAAAATAAAAAACTGCAGAATAGATTTGCCCTAAAATTTTCTTTTTCTATAATTAGCTCATTCATATTAAATCTTCCATAAAATTCATTTTATTTTTAATTTTAAATTTGTCTTTACGTTTGAATAATCTAACTGAAACATCATAAATTAAAGGAGAAGAAGCGATTTAGATTTGTTAGTTATTTTATCTCAACTAATAGTAATTCTAATTCAAGTTTACAAAATATAGTGAGTTCGCTTAAACTCCTGCTATCTCACAATAATTAAGAATCTTTGAAAATTCGATGGCCCTTTTGCAGCTCTTAAATTGATCATTTCAATTAATGATTAATTTGATTAATTTGTATGGGATGTGAAAGTTCTTATATAAATCGATGGACTTATACAATTATATTTAGAAATAATTTTACTGGCATAGCTTCGATTCGCAGTTATACAAAATGCCTGCGGAGTTGCCTGTCAATTGAATGCCATAACATTAAATTATATGCACAGCCTGATTTCCATGAATATATTCAATTTATGATAAAAGCCATAAAAAATAATAATAATAATATTAACGATAAAATAGCAAAAGCTATTACGGCAAAAAAAAGAAATTTATTTTTATAAAATGATTCATATAAAAAATTTTTATCAATCATAGAACAATCATAGTAGTAAAAGCAATCAAACAATTACCATACTTGACCATAAAGAAATTAAATAAAACGCATTATGAACATAATAACAACAATAATATTAAACGGGAATATCAAAAAAACATTAACATGAATAACGATAGTACAATAAAAGAAATATATTTATATAAATGATATGATGATTATTTTTTGTTAAATTTTTTTTGCCCGCACACATACATTCATATAAATTTACATGAATAAATGAAATGTTATCTTTTTGTATTCACCACTCAGAAGTTGTGTTATGGTGTTACTTTTCCATTAAGCGTAATTTTTTAATTTTTCATATTTATTTTTTTTTGAACATTTATTAACAATTTTGCATTAGTTAAGTGATTAGCAGTGTAGAGAAACGGGCCGTGTAACAAGTATTTAATAAAAAAAAAAAAAAAAAAAAAAAAAAACAAAAAAATAATTAGTTAAGATAAAAATGGGCTGTTGTTGTAGTAAGTATAAATATTATTAATATTTGATTAATTCCCTGCAAGTATGTGTTTTATATCGCGTTTACTTTTCAATCACGCATAAAGAATCGGTATGGATTTGTTTATTTTTTTATTGTTATCAGGTCGTATAATGAATTGATATGAATGTAAATTCACATGATATGAAATGTTTATAGAATTTATGTAAGTTTTTTTTTGCGCACGCATGGAAAATAACCAATTTTTTTTTTGGGGTTTTTTTTTAGGTACGAAACGTTCAGTGGATTTAATAACACAATCTAATACAGATGAAAATGAGATCAAAGCGAAACCCGTAACAATAATACCAAATAATTTAGAAGATAACAGCAGAAATGATGTAACCAAAAGTTCCACAAATGAAGGTTTTATAGGTGAATCGAACGTGGAGAAATAATAGTAATAAAAATTAGTTTATAGTTTTTTTTTGGTTTTTTTTTAAAAAGTGAAATAAAATTTGGAAATTAAATTGCTACTACTCTTATTTTAATATGAAAAATACTGCTAAAGTTTTATCAAATAGTTAACTGTGAATCACTTTATAAATCTTACCGTTTAACAATTGTTTTTATAATAATGCTCTAAAGTGAACGTATGCACTTACGGATAAAATACATTCTAAAATTAGGATAACTGAACCTGCACCATAATTAGCATAACTATGGCGAGAAAAGCCAACCGTACATAAAAGCATATCGACAACTTAATATGATTAGTACTTTAGTATGAAGCATTGATAACCCGGGCATTGTAAAAAAATCCGCCAATATTACGTGAAGAGTACTCCAAAAGATAATAAGGAAATAAACTTATGGAAACTTAAAACAATATGGCCGAACAAATAATTCTTTCTTTTAAAATAAAATGATAAGCATTGTTATAAGACAGTGCTTGTGCTTTCACTTACTTGATATTCTAAAGTGTTGCTGTTGCTGTTGCTGCTGCTACTGAATTCACGATTATGGAGTTTTTTTTGTTCCCGTTTTTGTTCATTGCTCTCATACAACAAACGCCAATTTAATACTAATAAATTGGATTCTTTAGCATTCCATGCAAAGAGTAGATCATCTTTACATTCTAAAAGATTTTGCGTATGATGCTTTAAATTTGGCAGACAGTCGCGTATTTTGGCAAACATTGCCGTTTGATTAAGTTGCAAGAAATCTGTAGTGCACATTTCTGCTTTTTATTTTTTCCAGTAAAATGTAATTGTTTGTTTTATTCTTTTCACAATATTAATTTAATTATACAAATTGGGAAAGTTAATTTACACAAAAAAATTCAAGAGCATTTACACAGCACAAATTTTACAAATAAAATGAACATATGGATATTGTACACAAATAAAATAGCATAATGGAAACAGCTGTGTGATATTTTGGCGCTTATTTCATTTAAGCGAGAATCCATTCATATATAGAGGGCGATATCTGAATAAAAATTAAATTACTTTGAGTCAGCTATATAAAAGTTAATTATATTTTATCAAGGTATTAATATATATATTATAAAAAATAATATCGAATAAGGAAATGATTCTGAGTCGATCGGTATAATCAAGTCGCTTCATTTCAACTCCTTTTCTCTGTTACATACAACCGCACAAAACACTTAGTGCTTACCACAAATGGTGCAGAGTACAAGTATTCCAAATTATTATAACAAATTATTAATAAAATTAAAGAAAATTCATTACTGTTTTATGTACTTAAAAAATTTCAGCAAAATAATGAAATTTTGTATATCAAGTATTATTGAAAAGGTTGTAATATTTTTAAACGATCTAGGTTTAGGTCTATGAAATAATCTTCTTATTTAAATCTCATATATTCATAATTTCTTTTCAAACACTTTACTAAAATTAGGCACTTCAAGTCATTTATATTGTGGAGCATTTTCAAATTGTGTCAAATCCATTTTTACAGTTATCATTGAATTCGAGGTAATAATAATAAAAAAATAGATAATCAATTTTACAATTGGAAAAACTCTGGAAATTTATTGAACAGTTCGTTTCAGTTTATCCAGTCCTTTACATAAATATTTGTATTAATATTTTTTTCATTAATATTCATTGAATAGAATTACTTTTATGAAGATTTTCTACAAATGTTCAGTAATAGTTATCCTTTTGTTTATATTGATGTACTTAAATATTTGCTGTTATTTGGTATTTTATTTTTGTATCATTCTAAAAGGAAAGGACTATACACAGCTTTATAATTACATAAACTTTTTTATGAAGCAAAAAATTAGCAACAATCAACATTAAGGTGGCCATTAACTGGTCAACCAAAGAAAAATATATAGAGAGATGTGTGCACAAAAGAGGTAGATAATGATACCCCTCTATTTTTAGTATAAGATATCCATCCATATAAAAATTACATAATCAAATTTTTTTGTGTTTTTCTTTGGCTTTTTTATGCGATACTTTTCTGGTATGCCACCATTTCAAATGGCCATTTATTTGATTGCGAAGCTGCTCATTTATTTTTGTATTTTTATCTTTTTTTGCAGTTTATTTTATATAGGAAAAAATACGATTAAACGAAAACAGCAAAAAACGAAAAGTTGAAGAAATATAAAAAAACTCGCTTACAATTACAATGAAATAATGTTGTTTTATTTTTTTTGAAAATCCCATTTATGTTGTTCTTTTTATTGTTATATTACTTTTTTCGCTTTGAGAAAATTTATAAAGCAACAAAAAACATGTAAACGATTCCTACTATACAATTTATATAAAAAAGTAACAACAACGAAAAACGCTAAAGTGACTGCTTGATCTTTACATGTGGAGAAGGATATGCTATTAAGCACACCTAAATATATATAAATATGCATTTATGGTTATGTAGTGTATGTAAATATTTTCTTTTTATATCTACCACCCTGAAATTCGGAGTATGTTAATTTTGTCGTTATGTTGGTAATACATAAAAAGAAGTGTTACAAGTTCTACAATTTATATACATTCTAGATCAGCATCAAATTCTGAATCAACTTAGATCTGTATGTCTATCTGTCCGATTATTCGGATGTGTTGTTAAAAAAGTATATCAAGCTCCTGTTTAGTAGGAACATTTGAGGTTTTGGAGGCAGCAAAAAATGAAAATGAGCAAAATCTGTCAAGGAACACGCCCACAGTGCAACATAAAATGAGAACACTTCTGTTTTTCTAATGCAAAATATGGTGATTTTTTGTTCATTATTTGCAAACTGGGAAATACAGAAAGCTGACTTTCACCTATCCAAAAATCATGCAAATTACCACGCCTACGCAATTCCAAATTTCACCTTTTTGTGTTTACATTTTCCATCTACTACTGAAACATGCTCTGAAGCATGATGTATGATGTATGGGTGGTGGATATTGAATATTTGGCTGCAGCCAAATATAATTTTCTTACTTTTTTTCATTACACTTTCGCGTTATTTTTTTACTATTTTCCAATTTGTTCATTTATTCAGGCTCAATTTCACCATATTCGGTTAATTTTATTATATATATATATATTTTTTTTTAAAACAAACAATAAACAGATAACAACAAATAACAGCAATAATAATATTAATAATAACACGAAAAATGTTTGCATTGAATAGCGTTTAGGTGGCAGTTAAACTAAAAGGCCAGTAATAAACAAAAAGGTACATTAAAGTAGAAAAAAAAAGGTAGACAGAGAAAGAGAGAAAAAAGAAAGCGAACGAAAAGAATAAATAAAAGTGAGTTAATAATTAAAGTAGAGGGCGTGTTGAGTGGTTTCATTGTTCAAGATGTATTTCATTATTATGATTTGTATTTTGCATTTTTTTAAACGGCTAAAAATCAACTACAAAGTCAACAATATGGCTCGTGAAAACTCTATTGTTTTATTTTGGCCTTTTTATGTTCTTTTCAAATTCAATATTCAATGCATTTCAATGAATTTCAAGCATACCATAAAAAATTTGATTGACCTTATGTCCATATGGAATATGGACATATGAAATAACCTTATATTTGAATACTGGCATACGAGGATTGTATGAAAAATTTTACAATTTGTTTATAATTGACAATTTAATAAAGTAATATTTTAAATATTATTTATTTTGGCAACAAAGAGTTTGGGTGGCGGCTATTTGTTTAGAATGGTAAAAAAACATTTTATATAAATATGATAGAAAATTATTATTAATAAATGATATATGCAAAAAGTAACTGAAAATATTTATTCAGTTAAAGCTAACGTCATACCTAAACATATTAAACATTAAAATTGTTTGAGATTTGAATAATTATAATACAAGACAGAATTCTTACATGAAATAAAATTTTTATCATACATTTAAAAATTTGTAAGAATTTTCTATAATACATATGAGACTTTGTTTGATACCTAAAATTATAATGAAAAGCTTAATTTGGGAAGTGATTTTATAACAGATCTAAATTTTTTTGCGTACTTGAACTAATAATGGTATTGTCTATCTCTAATAAAAATATTTAAAAGTCTTTTTTACATAAAAAGTTTTTTCTAGGTATGGGTAAATGTTTGTGTAATCTTTATATAATTATTTCTTTTAGTATAGCTTTTAAATTAAATTAAATTAATTTTTGAAACAAACATTTTGCTAAAAAATTTTTTTATAATTATTTCATAATGAAAAGTCTAAATTAATTGGTATTTGTATACAAAAAAAAAACGGTTAAACACAATTGAAAACACAATCGTATATGCTAAGATTTGTAATGAAAGGAAATGAGAACTCCATTGATGGTTGAGACGGACTTTTAAAAATCCTTTTCTCAATGCTAAATAAACTAAACAAGAGCCCATAACTTGAATAAGAAAAATTTAATAAAGACTGACATCAGTCATGATATAAAGTTCTTTAAATAGAAGAGTGTGATAGTGATTCTAAGATTAAGAAATGCTAAAATGAGACAAAAAAGCAATGAGGGGAAAGGAGACTTATATAGAATATTATGCAAGAGCAAATGCGAAATATACAAAATACACAAAATAAGTAAAGAACTCAAAAAGCAATATTTTGTATGAAAACTTTTAATGGGTACTACCCGACCCATTATCCGTTTTACTAGCCATTTAAACTATTGCATTACGTAAGTACATATATATATATATATATATATATATATATATATATATATATATATATATATATATATGTGTGTACGTATGTTTGGTGTTTTATAAGTAATTTAGTTTTGTGTTCATTTAAGTGGCTGTTTAGGCAATAAATTCATCGAACCTTCAACTGCAGCTCATCTCTCTTCTATTTTACTCTTTCTCTGTTTGTCTGTCCATCTATTTTACATCTATACATTTCTCTCTCTCTCTCTCTCTCTTTCTTTAGCTCTGTCATTCATTTTCGGCCTCTTTTACAATTATATTGCCTAAATTTATATTATATGAAACAATAAAAGACGACATGATTCCGATATTTCTCTTTGTTACTTTAGACGTTTCCAATAATTTCCTTTAGTTTATGTATATGTATATTTGTATAAATTGATATAAATAAATGTACGCGCATATATACATCACTACTGTAAAGAATGAAACTTTCAAGTAAAACAAGTTTATTTTACTACCAAAATTCTATGTCTTACATAAGGAGGTACAGAAATGCGAGAGAAATAATGAATGAAGGAAAAGAGAGACAGGCCAATGCATTACATTACTTTAACTTTGTAAGAAAACTTATCCGTTATATAATTTTACTAGATTTATACAATAAACTTACATAAGTACAAGTTTTACAAATGCATAAGTATTTGTTATATGTTGTGTAATAATTTCTAATTCTTTGGCCGTAATAATTGTTGTTATTACTGCTCTTAAAATTCTCCTTTTATTTTCTTTTAAATTTCATTTTATTTTGTTTTTGCTTTTTGGCCTTTCTTCTTTCGCTTTCATTAAATTTTTTTAATATTTTTGGAGAAGAAAATGAGGCATAGAAATTGTCTTGTATTTTATATTTTAACTGTCTAGAAAAGTTGTAATAAGAGTTTACTACAAATAGGCATACAAAATAAATGGTATTGTCTATCTCTATTGTCTACTTGATTGTCTGACTCACAAATAGATGAAAAAAAAAAATAAATAAAAAATAAATAAATAGAATGAAAGAAAAATACAAATATAAAATGCATTTACAATATATAAATATAAAACTTTTTCAATGCTTTTTATATAATTTTAATGTAGCCATCAATTTCATCCTCTTTTATAGTCAAGTTATCGCACTACCTCTTGCATTGGCTTCTTGTATAAATCTTTGTAACTTCGAACCTCGAAATCGTTTAAAAGAAAATGTCCTTGTTTTTGTATATTTATATAAAATGTAAAAGCAAGATAGAGATAGTGTAAGAAGGAAAGTTAATTTTTAAAGCAGAAACATACAAATGCACTTAGCGAAATTTCCATAAAAGATTTGCTTGCCATGATCTTTAAACCGACTATTACTTAATAATCTATCGAACCTGGCATCCCGATAAACTTTTCATTCTTTTAAGTCATTAACTTTTTTCTTATTCTAATTTCTTTTATATTTACATTTCTGTTTTATGTTTGCAACATTGATTTAATAACTCCTTTGTCACTCTTCAAAGAGATGTTATGCTTCTCATTAATTTCCTTTTCAAAGAATCCTTTCAAAATATCTGAATCTCGTTACTTAAATGACTTTTTTTTTAATTTAATTTTAGAGAGAATTTATCTGGTTTTTATAACACTATTAGCTTTTTAGATTTGTAGTGGTATTTGCTTAGATAGTTCAAGATTATGTAATACAATTTAAAGAAAAAGTTTTATGTAAAATTGTTAGTACTAATAATAACTAAAAAAAACATTATTTTTAAAATTTTCATTTTTTATAATCAATTTGATATCAACACTTTTCATTATATATATATATAGAAATCGCATTTGAGAACGGAAGTAAAGAAACGATTTCACATAATGTCCATGGTTTTTTGTATCTTTCTATTATTATTTTTGTTATTAGTTCACTTGTTTATTAACTTATTGTTTATTAATTTAAAAAGTTTTTTTAATAATAATTACAATAGAAATTATAATTTGTTGCGTGCGAATCAACTGTTTGATATATAATTAATCAAAATAAACAAAAAGTAAACATGAAATTTTATAAATTTTTTAGAGAAAAATAAATAGTTGGAAGCTCTTCTTTGTTTAGCGAAAAAAGATCGATCTAGTGTAACTTTTAGAAATAAATTCATTACTGAATTTCATTTTAATATCTTAGTAGGAGGACTTCTAATTTAGATAAATTGAGTAGTGTTGAAATAGAGCCATAGGGTCTCCAGATATAGTAACAAGTGGCTGTACTTTATTTTATGGTCGTCAGAGTGCTACAAATTTCTAACCGTTCAAATTTATCACGCACTATAATGTAAGATTGAAAAAAGAGATAGTTACTAAATAAATTAATGAGGCGCAAACATATGTTTATATTAATCTATATCCGATCATTGTTGTCAGACATATTCCAAAAAAAAAAAATTACATTATTTGTAAAGTGAGTGGGAGAGGAAAAGAGTAGAAAGAGATATTAAAAACTTATAAAATCCCATTTAACATTCTATAAAATTATTTAGATTTTGAATCAAGTTCATTGCATACAAAAGTTAAAAAAAAAATTAAATCATATTATATAGAAATGTTCATTAAGAAAGAAATATTATTACGACTATTTTTAATTCTTTTAAATGTGAACTTTAACAATTTAATTAAAGCTCAGGATCTTGGAGAATCTGTAGGTGCTGAAGAAGGTATAACGGTCGAATTGAATTCATTTAATGTTTTACCCAATAATGATAAGGAGTGGATCGATTGGAATACAATTCACTTAAAGAAAGTGGGCCGTAATGATTATGTAATAGAGGGTGATGTTATAATTAATCGAAATTTGGGTAATGAACAAAAGATCTTTATAATAATTTTTTCATATGATCCGGAAAACAGAGAAAAAGGCAAAGTTATGTATACTACGGAGAGAGAAGTTTGTACATTCATAGAAGAAGATGAGAAAGTCTATCCACAATTATTAGAGGTTTCTAATGTACCATCAAAAGATACTTGCCCATTTCCAAAGGATACTTATAGTGTAAATAATTATTCATTGAAAGTAGACTTTCTACCGGAAACCACACCTTTAGGTGACTATTGGATAGAACTCAATATAAAAGATGAAGAAACAATTGTGTCTGGTGTTGAAATACATGTAACTGTATCATAAAATTTTCATTTTTTTTACCACATATCTAATAATTACAGAAACTGACAGAAAAAAATGCAGAACACTTTTGTATTAAGTCATGTAATAACGAGAACCTCTTTAATGCGTTATGCTTCAACACTTTTTCTGTATAGAAAAATATTATACGAATAAATAAAAAAAATTTTTTTTTTAAATAAATTATTCGCTTTATTTGTACTGAACTTTATATGTTACCTCATCATCGAACATTTTACTGCATCTTTTGTTTTCATATTTTCCATTCCCATTTAACCACAAATATTAATAACAATGTCATAAATATGCAGTCGTTAAAAGGAATTTATATAATGGACTGTTATTGTATCATTATTGACATATAACAGGAAAAAGCATAAGGTATAAGGGAAAGTGATTATATGACATTACAATCCATTGATTCTTGATAATTTAATATTCGCATATGTAACATAATTAAAAATCTCTACTTTTTAGTAGGGCATAACACTTAATTAACACTCAACCATGTATACACTCCAACATATATCTGTGAGTATGAGTAACATTTATCTGTGAGGTAGCCAGTAGCTACCAGCGGCAACGGTGGCAGTGATAGCATCAATGTCGCCAACATATGCCTTTAATTACGGATGGATGATGAGCAATTGGTTTAAGAAGGAAAGACAGAGGTACAGGCAGAGATAGACATTATGCTGTTGATTATACAAGCCAGTGTGGGAGAAGGAGGAAAACAGGGAAGATAATATGAATAAATAGTAAGTGTGTAAGGTATGAGTGATATGCACAACACTTCTCTTAACCTTCTTTACATTCTCCCGCTTTTATCACTGTTTTGCTTTTCCATATTAACCCTTCAATTTAATTTTGCTTTTCTTGTTTTTTTTTTTTTGATAGACAAATACAATGTATTTTATAGAAAGAGCTAAGAAAGAGAAGTACCTATTTTTTTTTATATTTCCACAATAAAAAATTTTATACATTTTTGGGTGTAATTGAAAAATCATTTGCAATATGCATAATTATCTTTTATGGTAATGCATATCATCATTTTAATCTACGGTACAAATTTTATTTATTTGATTGCAGTAATATAAACAACAACAACAGCGAAACAAATAAATAGAAATAGTAACGTTAACTCTTTCACTGAAATCGAAAAAAGTGGGGTACGATAAATATAAACATGGCAGATGTAAATTCAATGTGTATATGAGAATAATGGTCGGATGAGCACTTGTGTGTGTGTGTGTGTGCTTCAAGTGATGATTTATTTAGATACACTTGTGATTGCACATTTCAACGCCCACTGTTAATGACACCAGCATAATGATTTTTGCTTTTTTTTACATTCCCATCTACGTTCCAGAGATTTGTCGAACCATATGAAATCAATGGATGACATAATTTTTTTTTTGTAACTCTGATACAATCAAAAAATCTATGGTAGGCCATTGCTAAAATTAAATTCTTATATGATTTGCATACGTATGTAAGTTATATGCTAATAGACATACTCGAGTTTGAACTTGTTACAAAATATTCACATTTTATTGAAAAATTTTTCATTAAAACTAATTTGCTTTAAATCAAAGTTACAATACCCCGCACCTTAATGATAACGGGTCTGTATTTAGAATTTACGTAACAGTTTCTATCGATATATTCAACTGACCCACCTCACTGTTATTCGACATATCACTCACACTTAAAAGAAAAGTGTTATCATTAAAAAGTTTTCAATTTGTGCAGTTTTTTAATTCTTCAAGAAATTCTTATGGGAAACTTAAATTGCGCAGTGGAATTAATAAGTATATATTTTCAAGAAAATCACCTAAATTAAATGTTTTTAAAGTTTTTGCTAATGCTAAAAAAATGTTTGCCTTGCAGCTAAAAATGTTTCGTTTTGATTTGAAGCACTTTTATGTTGTTGCATTGAAGAGAAATTAATTAGAAATTAAATGTTTTGTAATTATCTTTAATATTCACCAATTTAATTAATTGCGGAATTTTCATTTACTACAAATAATTTTTTCCATTATTTCTGTATGTTCACAAGAATTTTGTGATTTTCGGTTTCTCCATCTTGTCTTATTGTCGCATTTCAACTGCTTCTCAAAATTAACTCACGTTGGGTAAAACTATGCTCCATCATGTAAATCTTTAATGTAATCTAAAATGTGTCTGTGGGCGCCACTTCTTATAATCAGTAAGTAATGTACAGTTCAGTTGTATTTTATTCGTTGCTTTCTTTCAATCGTAGTCACTGAATTCCTTATTGGTAATGCCATTATATTTTATTATATTTTATGCGATATACCACATAACTTAATAAATCTTCAGTTCAATCCGTACATGATTGCATTGTTATCTGGCTTATAGATGTTAAAAATGTTAATGTTAAGTAGAACTAAAGAACTACAATTGATGAATTAAAATTTTTTTACTATTTACAAATGATGATTGCCGCCTGTTTTATAGCAATTATACTGAAAATTTAATAAGCTATGTGTTGCACGTATAACGCCCATAATTTATTTGTATATATAAAATGTGAAAAATTTACAAAAAAGTGTAAAAGTTAAAGAAGGAAATTGTAGTAAATCAACGCTTGCGATGACATTTAAATAAAATTTTAATGTTGCCTGTTTGAGTGCAATGTTTAACATTGATAGATACGTAACGCGTTACATGTTAACCGTACTTATATTCCACTATACATGTATATACGTGTACATGCGCGTTCATATAAACGTTTACATACATAAGACATATACAATTTCTTTGTAAGGAATGAAGTAAAGTGAGGTAATTTAACTGAAAAGTGTCTGCTTATTGTTGTTATTATAAGTAATGCTATACAGTTTGTTATTATTATTATTATTATTATTATTATTATTATTATTATTATTATTATTATTATTATTATTATTATTACGATTATTGCCATTCAAAGTATAAGTAAAATGCGTCTGCCGTTTTCTTATTTTGGCAAATTTATACTCGTATAATTTTCACCTTGGTTATATTCAATCTTTCCCCTTTGAGACTCTGTCTCAAATTTGAACAATTTGTTTATTTGTGTTTTTAAAGAAAAATTACTCCAAAAAAGTGGCAATGTGTATGAAAAATTGATTGACATTGGCTAATAGGTAGGCAACATATATAGAATTGAAAGTCTTGATAATTATACTTTTTAATATCATCATTATTGTTAAATTCATGGAGACTTTTTATATTAGTTAATGAAGATTTATATGCACATTTATATGAATACATTTTTAAAAAGTATAAATTTCTAAATGACATACATTTCTTTAGTTGGACTTAAGGTAGTATATTCACTATAAAGGAAGAATTATATTTCCTTATAGTATCTAAAATGATGCTACACTTAGTGTTAAGTTGAAAGTACGAAAAAATAGTTATATTATTATTATTTCATAAAACAAATCAAGTCAACATCTAACTTTTTCAATCTATGCTTATTATAATTGCACAATATCTTGTGATAGTATCCAAATAACGCTGCAGAATGTGATTATGTGAAAATTATTTATGCAGATAGTTATAAATGTATAAGCGTATATGTGTTAGCGTGTGTGTATATTTACGCACTTGGCTTCATTGAAAGAATAGAAAGTATATGAATACATAAATAAATGTCATTAAAGCATATTTAATAAAGTAATACGTATACCATAAAAAGAGACAAACAGATGCATACATGTGTTGTGACAAAACTGAATATTATTAATAAAGTAAGAGTTCTATCTCTATCACTCTATCGGTATATAGCTTCCTCTCTTCCTTCTAGGCATTACATTTGTCAATAAGTTTTTCTTTATCTTATTTATCTTTAACTTGTGTGAGCGTTCAAGGCACTTTGTTTTGCTTATTTTTTTTTCTTCATGTATTCATATAATTATCATGTTATCGCATTTTATGTAATTATATATCGTATGTTGCTGATAACGCACACATTATATTATATTATGTATATTAAAGTATACTCACAATACATATTTTATTTGATATCATATACATTTGATGGTTAGATAAAATATGTATCAGTATTAACGATTAAACATTGTTGTCATCATATTAAAGATAATTAATTGAAAATATTTCTTAGCTGTGTTAGGATGACAAGGAATGAATCTTTAAATATGAATTTACTAATGGTTTCTGGTATAACGTCAATTTGGCCATTGATTACAGAAAGTCATGTACATGTAACTTTTCTTCTCAATGCTATCACTAGCTTAAAATAGCAAATATCATTTAGGCTATAACAAATAAAAAAGTACATTTCAGATTATACTTAATCTGTCACTTTTTTATGAAATATACGTTGTGATCATGCTTATTGTAATAAACAAGATCCAATTAGTATAATTTATATTATCTGACAGAATTTTTAATAAAACAGGTGGTTTTTGGATGCATTTTTAGAGCCAATTTTCTTTGCCAAAGATTTATATCGAATATTACTTGAAGTAGAAATACAGATGATTAAAAAATTATATATGCACTTTAAAGGCAAATCGTTTTGTCCTTTATTTTTAATATTGTATAATTTGTATGTGATTGCAGAGAAGAAAATGTGAAGAATTTTTGATTAAATTTTTACACAATAATGTTTATTATGCAGGTTTCTATTATTATTATATCAAATTATTATTCCATGTGTCTTGTTGTCTGTCGGTGTGTCGGTCTGTCTGTTTGTCTGTAACTGAATAGTGAAGCACTGGGCGCCACTTAATCATCTCAATGATTTATTAAGATAATGGTTAAGAGTACATATAATAGCAATGGCTGTAACAACAACAACAATATCAACTATAATCACAATATTAAACGAATAATTCAATACATTATAATTGGTAATAAAGTAAGTATGTATGAAAAACAAAACCAAAAAAAAAGGAAAGAAAGAAAGGTGGAAGTTCAACGGGAAAATAAGTATAGACCAAAGGAGCAAAAGAACAAACAATAAATAAATCAACAACAAAAACAGAAGAAAAATAGAATAACAACAATCAAATATATGATTTATAACATTATCTTAATACAAAAAGAAATATGAAAAAAGTAAGTTGAAAGAGAATAAGTGTTAAAGAAATCAACAACAATAGGAATAGCAATCATATAATCTATGGCAATAGTAGCAACAACAATCACCAATTCCGTGGGCATAATCATGAAAGAAAAGGTGGATAATATACGCTCGAACCAAATGATATACATAAAAGAGGAATGGGAGAATGGGAGTACAACAAATTCTACAAACAAACAAAAGGATAATCAGGATAAATGGTTTCGAGTAAAAAAAGAATGTAACAAAAATATCAAATACAAAGTGGAAGCCCAAAATGTAATCAGCACTTAACGCAATATATAAACGCAGATATAAACGGAGTGACGAACAGAGGAGCGTATGCGTTTATAAAAAAATGTACACTTTCATATTAGCAATAGGAATACATATACAATAATAATAAAGTAATCAAGGCATATGATAACAGAGATGTATAAAAAAAATATAAGCAACATTCAATATAATATAATTATTTATATATTATGATATGTTTCTCCTTATTCTGGATAAATTGTTAAATTGTTAAAATATAGATTTTTTAGGAAATAATTTTAATAAAAATGTAAGGAAATAATCAAAAATAATAATCACGTTAAAGGTACTGTCTGTTTTGTAAAGCATTATTGAGTAGTAGAAATAAAGAAACAGTAATAGTAAATCTATATGAAATAGATCGAAATAATTCTTATTTCGATCTATTTCATATAGATTTAATGTAAATGATTTTTTCGGAAAAAAATTTTTCTCTTTAGAAGTAAGCGTAAAATAGATGTAAATTTTTATGAAATAGTTTTTAAAGTTTTCTATTTGATATAAATGGCTTTTACAGAAATCTTACGTTTTAGAATATTTATGTGGAATAAGAGATTTACATAAAAGTTCAGAAACATTCAATCCATTCATAGTTCCTTACATAATGTGTATGGTTGATCTGATGCAGAAAAGAGGAAACAACTTTTAATCAAGCAAAAAATTTTTGGTAATAAATGAGTACTTCATATATTGCCAAAAAAAAGAAAAGTACTGTAAATAACATTGGCCAAATATATACATATACTTTTTTTTTACTGATGCAATATTTGAAAGCTAACGCAACTTTAAGTGGTTCTATTTTTGGTTCATTCGTTATTTTTTTTTTATTTATTTATTTATTTTTAATATTTTGTTGAATTTGTTTGAATTGTTTTCTTTTTGTAACGTTTTTTCTTTTTTGCATTTTTGGTAAATATCAGACAACTAAAAAAATCATAATGATAAGGATGATAAATTTTCTACTTTTCCAGTTCAACAAATACTTCAAGTTTCTAATGGAAATAATATGAAATGCAAAAAAAAAAAAGAAAAATAGTTACAACAAACCGACCCAGTTTTAGGTAACAAATATATAAAAAATTTGCAGATGGTTAGATTACATGTTTTAATTTCAGAAGAATGGATACAAAAATGGATTTAGCCGTTTAAAATTACAATTACAATTACAATTAATTATATTATTAGACAATTTTGTGTAATTAATATTAGTAATCAATTTTCATACTTTTATTCAAAGAAATTTTTTTTCCCAAATTTTAGTCAGGGTAGTTTTCAATAATTGGATCGATTTTATCCAAATTTTGTGAGGTCAATATGCAAAATCTAACTGTACAAGAGAAGTGGTTATTAAAAGAAATCCCACCAAAATTTCAGAATGTGAATTCTTGGGTTAACTCCTTCTTATATATGTATCAACATAATATGGAAAAATATCAGACAGATGAATAAAACATACATACGTACAAATTTATTGTATCACAGACCTAGTCTAGTGTAGTGTATAAAAAATATCGTAATGATTACATTTGAATGTTGCGAGTTATATTAAAAAAAGAAAAAAACAAACAAGCCAAAGAATATAAAACGTTGGCAAACTGCGGAGAATTGTTGTTTTCGTATAAAAGTGCAATAGTAGTGGTATATACTTTCTACGTAATTGCTTTCATATTGCCAACATTGTTGTATTTCATATTTGATATATTTAACAGTCAATATTTGTTAAAGCCCTTCACAGTGTCAGTTTTTCTTTTTTGTTAGCTAAAAATTGTAGTTTCGAAAATTTTCATTTATTTTATCTTATTTCCTAAAAATCTGACGATATGCAGAATGTTATTAAAAAAGTTTCATTTTCAAATGTAATTTTTCGTTTCCTTAATCTAAAGTTAGTTAATAAAAGGTAGAAACAAAATTTGAAATTTAATAAAAGGAAATCGAAAAAAGCCCGTACCAAATATACACGTTGATAAATAGCTATGTTTATTAATAACCAAAGATGTATAGAAAAAAAAGAAGTACACAGTTAAAAAAGTAAATGCCATGTAAAAGAAAGAGAACAATTATCAATTTCGCAAACATAGATATCACTGTTTTTATCACCTAAAATTATAATCAACATGCAATAAACCATATTTCCACAAGAAGTAAGAGAGTGGAAGAGAGAAAATGAATAAAGAAAATGGTTATATTTCTTTAGTTTGTAAACATGAGAGAAATAGCATATGTCATTTAACGTTTGGCAATTAATTTTTGGTTATACTTTTGTAATATATGAGTAAAAGAAGTTTCTTGTCTTTATATTCACCACATTTACACACAACAATGTATGACAATACATCTTGTAATTGTGGCCAAGAAGAATAAAAGAAGTATAAAAAGGTAAAAATAGAAGTGCATCTTTAATTTATACGTTTGTTCATATATTAGAGAAAATAGATACAGACAAGGTATAAGGTTACCAAACACAGTTTTACATACATACGTCTATGTAAGAAAACATAAGGATAACTTAACTTAAGTGACAAACAAAAAAGTAAAATAATATCACATGTGAAAAAAAAGCAAAATATGAATGTACGAATATGGGCAAAACTTTTTCCACTCTCTCTATCCTTTCTACTACTTTCTGCAGCACTAGAAAAATATAGAATTTTTTGTGTGTTAGAGCAATGATTAAAAGTTATGTATGTGTGTGCCTAGGAAAAAAACCTAAAAAACAGAAAAAAGGAAAAAGTAAAGTGGCAAAATCAAAATCAAGTTCAAAATAGTGCTTCTTATTGTAATTTCAAGCATCCTTCGTGTAATTCATAATTTTGTATATCCATAAAAAGTAATTAATTATTCAAAAAACTTTCAAAAATAGGCGTTAGGAAGAGATCGATAAAACAAGTGTTTAAGTGCCAAACATTGATAATTAAGGAGTTAAAAAAGTCCAAAAGTTTTTCTATTTGAAATATGTAAACTGAAACTACTATATAGAAGAAATGGGTTTCTTAAAAAGTAACTCAATCCAATTTTCATTATCTTTGATTCCTGAAAAGCACATTTTTTATGAATTTCAATCGTTTCTGCGTTATTTTGACATCAGTAGCAAACATTTGTATTAAATCATAAGAACTTCTATTCTGAATTAGCTTTGCTTTTTTTCCTGCAAATTCTATACGAACGAAACCACTAAAAAAACAACAACAGCAACAAGAAGAACAAATAAAGCAAATAAATAAATAACACCAAGAACGATCTATAATAATACAAGCCATTAAACCGCATCAGTAACAACAATAATTCACTTTATATTATTCATATACATATGAACACACATAAACATCAAACATATATGTGTGCAAGTGTGTGCATTACTCGAAGTTAATACCTTAACAACATTTTCTTTAGTTTATGAGATTTCGTTAGTACTTTTATTATTCGTGTTGCTGTCTCTCATATTTAATAAGTATATGTATAAATATATATATGTATATATATATATATATATATATATATATATATATATATATATATAAATATTTGGTGATATTCTTAAATACCAATTTATGGCAAAAGCAGATAAAATCCCAAATCTGCACTTAATCTGTTTGCATTGTTTAATTTTTGTCTCATTGAAGTTGGTGGCTTCACTCTTTATTCCTATAAAACTTCTTATAACATATATATATATATATATATATATATATATATATATATATATATATATATGTATACATTCTACAGAAGTTCAATTGATTGTGTATTACACGTGTATATTTATATGGTTGCCTGGAAAATAAATCGTTTTATAGTTGATTTTAGCTTCTTAAGCAATATTCAATGCTTCATTGCTTTATTTTACACCTTTTCTAATATAATATGGATTTATATTCGGTTTCTCTATCTCTAACTATATCTTTCTCTATCTTTCAGTCTTTTTCAGTCTTTTTCTTCATATGCCTTAAAAACTTCATGCAAGGGAATTGTAATTTAGTACAAGCATAATTCTGTTATGGGTGCAGTTGTTATGGTGGGGAGCTTTTTCATTTAACTAAAATATCATAATGTAAGTATAAATGTAAGAATAAGACGACAAAAAAAAAGGAGAAAAAAACAATAAGAAAAAGTATAAGAGTACAGAACATATATGAAGAGAAGCAACAGGGTCTTGTGTGAAGTTTCACCATGTGTTGAGACTCAAGTGTAACCTCAGTTTACCACTTCCACTTCCGCTTTCCTCTATCAACAAATAATAATAATAACAGCAACAACAACAACAATATAATGTATGTTTGGCTAGGATTGTTGCGTGCGTAGGTGTTCAAGCAAAAACTATTGTAAATGAAAATTAAGGGAAACCTAGAAAAAAGCAACCAAGCACATACATACAGAAATCGAAGCCCAAGCTATCTAGAAAACAAAAACCAGAAAAGAAAAACTAAAATGAAAACTTCAAGAAGAAGAGCAAATAATGTTCAAAAAATAAGCAAAAAGGAAAAATCAAACAAACAAAGAACAAAAGCAAAATATCAGCGTAACTTAACATAACATAATATAACGTAATTATAAGCAAATGTAAATCCAATCTAAATTTATTTTACCTTAAATAAATAAAGCCATTAAGTGACCTTCATTTCACGTCATTCCTGTTTAGAAAATATCCTGGGAAATGTGTCATAGACTACGAATGAGATTGAACCAGAACGAGAGAAAATGATATTTCTAATAAATTTAATTTTTCAATTGCAAAAATATAAGTTAAAGATAAAAAATTAAAATGTAAATAATATAAACGCAAACAATAAAAATTAATCTCCATGGATTTTTACAAAAGAGACTGTACTTGTTAACCTCGCCTTATAATAATAATAATAAAGAGGCAATTGGAATGGAAAAGGCAAAAATGTGAGAAGGTTAATATATATTTATATAATTCTTTTGATTTCGATATTTTCTTTTCTCTTCTTTGTATAATGTATTTTACAAATATTTACCAAATACTTAAATTATTACACTTGAATTCATGCTTTTCTTTGTTTGATTTTTCATATTTAACCGTTCTATATAGATATTAAAATCATTGTCTACTTCAGGCAGCTTATTTAATATACAAATTGATAACATTATTTTTACAGCAGACAGCCAAGGGATTTTTATCTTGGGATTTCTGTTTATTTAAATAATCAAATAACAAAAAAAAAAAAGAAGAAAAAAAGGAAATGATAGTAATGATAAGGATAATAAGTAAAATAAACAAATCAATATTATGAAAGGAATAATTATAATAAGACAGAAAAGTAGTGATTGATGTTACAAAGAAAACATATCTGAAACGTTACGTGGATACATAGAATACCTTCGAAAAAAATAATCAGAATCTGTTCAAACGAAAAAAATTTAATTTTTTTACGCCTTATACGGACCATAAAGAGTACACATGGTAGTAATGTATACCAGGCCCTTGACTAGTTTTTCTGTTGAATCAACAAATGATTTTTTTTTTTTACCTTTGTTTAAAATTCAATTATTTAACTTTTATCTTTTATTATTATTACAACTTAAAGGTTAAATTTAATTTAGAAAAAGAAAATGTAGGTGGGTAGTACAAAACCATAGAAAGCAACCATATATCACTAAGCACTTCCAATGCAGAAATTAAATGTAAATATAATGCAATGTACGCATGAAGCGGAAGTTTCTCTCCATCTCACCTTTTTCTTTCATCTATCACTATCTTACGCGGCTCAATTATTATTTTACTTTACTTAAATTGTTTTTTTTTTTTATCATGTGTATGTCTTGAGTGCAGACAGGAGTAATCGCAACAAAAATAGCAACAACCGTATGGTCATAGATTATGTTTCCTCAATAGATTCGTAATTGGAGGGCGTGCGTTGAACATACATAAATAAGTTCCACAGAAAAGTGTACAAATATATTTATTTGTACATTATTTATCACTTTTATTGTTGTATTCCTTTATACAACAAGTGAGAAGAAACTTGTTCAATTTCATGTATGAAACAACAACTTTCAATTACCTTACATTAGAGTAAAATATTAGAATAAAATACACGAAATTAGAATGCACTTTTTATAGAAAGCAGTCGTCTTTGAATTTTATGTATTGGTACTTTTATTAAATTGCTAAAATAATAAAATTTGGAGCCTAACGACATTTTGAAAAGATTAAAAAGTGGGAAGAACCGCATTGTTTTCATTTACTGAATAAAAAACAAATGTTTTGAAATAGATCGAAATATTCTATCAAGTCATCTAATATTATTCCTTTTTTTTTTTAAAGGAACTTACAGCAGATTTGAGAGATATTTGCTGCTATATTGTCCTTTAATATTTAAAAGCATAAAACTTATAGAGGGTTTTTATTTAAAATCCACAAGCCTAGTGGCCAAAAGTTATATCCCTTAATTTGTCATTAAATAATAATTGCAGTATATTTGTTCAAAAAAATTTTAAATTACAAACAATAATGTTTCTGATGTTATGGACAACAGCTAATACAAATAGTGAAATATAATTGATATGATAAAAATGTAAATAATCATCAAATAAGCCATTTACCAATCCATCAGTAATTGTATTGAAAGTACTTTGGCACAAACTAAAAGTAAAAATAAAAAATGAAAAAGAAAACTGTATTAGTTAAACACTTGTAACTTTAATAAAACTTTTCTAATATTATTTAATTGTGAGTTGATTTAACATAAGAAGAGTAATGAATAATTTGCTAAATCAAAATATTAAAAGTTAAATAAAAGGAAATTTATGTAAATATTTTATATAAAATTTATAGTGTTTTGGGTGGCACTTTTAAAAAGGCCCACGTATAGCACAAATTGTCCACACATTAAATGTAATGGATTTTTTGGACCTCTCGAGTTATGGCTTTTATTAAGAAAATGATAGATTTTCATCTAATATTTAATAATAATAATTATAATATTTTAATAATGTTTTACAATAAAACTTAACACAAAGCGTTAAACTTTTTGAATATACTTTCATCATTTAGCAATAAAAGAAGTTAAAATTAAAAAGAGAAATAAAAAGCGAAATGTAAGAAAATGGAAATGCCGTTCCAATAAGTAAAGTGACGTATCACCGGAAAACGGAAGCACCCATTAAGTGATGCCAATGATGAGTAACGGAAATATAGATTTCAAGTGTTTTTATATATTTTTGTACCATTGAAACTCCAGAGCAAAAAGCAAAAAAACTAAATATATAAATTAATTGATAGGAATGAGAAGGAAATTTTTGTTTGATACATGAAAAGTAGGTAGAAATTTTTCTTAATGGACTTTAACAATAAATCACAATTTAATGAGCGTAACTATTAAAGAAATGAAACTGAAATTTGATAAAGAATAGACATGAGTGCTCAAAAAGCATAAAATTCATTAAAAACGAAGAAATTAAAGGCAAAAACTAAAAGCAAAAAGCAAAAGAAAATTGAGATAAATAAAATTGTTATTTTTAATTGATTTTATTAATTCTGAGCACGCGAAGATTGAAATTTATAGAAAATTAGCATGTTACACTTAACATCTAAATTTTTTGTTCTTATACAGAATCCAAAAGTTTAAAAGTAAAGTTACATTTTCCTACCATTTGCTACATTTGTTAGTTGTTGAAGCTTTCAAATTGTCTTTATTTCTTTAACTAAAAATTCTACAGTTCGGTACTTATTACTTCTAACGTACTGATTAAAGATTTCACATTTATTTTCAATTGACTATGCTCACAATAGCATAGTGGGCATGGTCAATGCTTAGCTATATCCTTATAAAATAATAATACTCATTATAATTCTAATTTAAATTTTTCCTTATATTTTTAAGGAATCCTCCTATAGCTTACTATGTTAACCATGGTTGACTGGCCAAACTAAGCTCAACGTGAAAGCATGAAGACTTAATTAACAATTATTAGTCATAGAACAAAGATTTGAGTCAAAAAGAAGAAAGAAACAACAAAAAAAGTTGTATGAAGAGGCAAGCGGCAATAACAACTACTACAACAGTTACAGTTACGAAGGAAAAAAGGTCTAAAAGTAACCTAAAGTGTAACTTTAGGTATGAAACGTGACATTGTTAATTAAAATGTGTTATTTTTGTTATTATTGTTTTTCTCTTCATTTGCCTTTTGTTGTTTTAAAGGCGTCAACTTGAAGATTACATTTTACACTTGATTGACAACACATTTACACACGACTGGCCGTTACACTTTTTAACTTAATGTTTAATGTTTAACTATACGGAAACCGTAAACTTTATTTAAAATAGCAAAAAGCAAAAAAAAATTGAAATAAATGAAGAAAACGAAGGGAAAAAACAGTAATTGATTTAATATTTCTTGCTGGTCTTCTTGTTGTTGCATGTCTGTCCGTGTATTCATCTTTTATAGAATATACATTTTAACAACATAAACAATTAAAATGCTATTGATATCTCACTCACCTATAAACACACACGCATAAGCACATAAGCACATGCACACAAGCATACACGAAAAGTACTTAAAAAAATAATCTTAAAAAAATGTTCGGCCAAACAAGAAAAGAAAAACATTAAGAAAACATTAACGGTGTTGGCGGCAGAGAAAAACAAAGAGATTGTTTGAACTGTACCCTCCGTTTGATTTGTACTTTCTTCTATTCATCAACAAAAATGCTTCACTGATTTATGGTTTCTATTTCCACTTGTTGTAAAATTTAACTTTTTTTCGAAATTATTTTCATTATTTATCCCGTTTTTTTTTCTCTTTAAAGAGAAATCAATCTTCCCATTAAGTTCTTGGTTTGTTCTTTTCTTTTCTTTTATTTAGTTTCTTTCTTTCTTGAATTTTCTAATTGTAGAAATTCTTATCCAATTTGAATGTACGTTATGCTTATATTGTTCGAATGTCTGTCCTATTCACTTGATGTCCTTTTTTATTTCTTTTTGTTCTATTCTCTAGTGCGTCTACTTGAGGCGTTTGTTCATATTTTCATTTTTCTTTTTGTTTTTTTTTTATTATTTGAAGTCGATTATTTTAAGTATTTACGATTGTTGTTGTTATTATTATAAGTACTTGTTGCTTTTGTTCAACATCAAACAGAAGTGTGAATTTTTATTGTTCATTATTTGTTATTGGTATTGCTACTTTTGCATCAACTTATTGACACCGCTACGTTTTAGTCTTTTTTGTAAGGAATGATCTAACTCTAACGAACAAGCCATGCTTATTTTTAAAAGAAATATATCATTTTTCATAAAATTATTAAGACAATTTAATCACAAGTAAGACCTAGAAAGTTTTTATTGTTATATTATAAATAAATGAATTCCAATATTACAATAATTATCCACAATTGAGGTCTATCTAAAGCTGTCCTATTTTTATAAATAGAATAATCGTATTGAATTTATTGTTTAATATTTGTAGTTTATTGTCATTTATTTACTCAATTGCATTTGATTATTTTTATGATTTTAATGAGTGTATTGTAAAGTGATACAAAAAGAAAACGTGGAAGGTAAAACTGAAATTTAGAAATCTCAGTTAGGCGTAAATATCTTTGTGAGGCCTTGCAAAAAAAGGAGGAATCCAAAAAGGTAAATAAAAATGTAAAAATACATTCATATTAAACAATAAACATATTTTTAGGTTTGTGAGTTAAAAAAAAACAAAATAAGAAATAAAAACCATATTCAACTGAAAGAGGTTTCTAGGGGTTTAAAAGATACACAAAAAAAAAAATAAATTACATTTCACTGATAAAAGACTGGAGTTTCTTCGAGTAATAAAAGTAATAAAAAAAAATGGAAGAAAGTAAAAATAAACAACATATGCAGCAAGTTACGGTTACGTGTAAATTTTTGAAATAAAACCCCGTAACTTCTAAGAACAAATGATTTAAGAAAAGTGCTTGCAACGAAGAACTAAATTGTCATTGAACCAAGAAAATGATAAAATTCTGGCACTTTTCAATTACAAAAAATAATTGGAGCATGCCACACTTTAAATTTAAAGTAAAGTTGTTTTACATTATATACAAAATAATATTTGATATAAGAAATGAAATTATTAAGGCTCAACGGTGACTACACTTTAAAATATTTTGGTCTTATTCAGTAAATACTTTTGACATATTGTGCTTATCGAAAGAATTTTTTTAGGGTGTTTTCGAATTGTTTCATATCTTTAAAAAATATAAGGTGAACATATGATCTTATTTTGTGCAAAATGTATAAGTTTTTTGAAGAGTAAAAAACAAAGAAAACTGCAAACATAAGAAAGAAAAAAACACAGAAAAACAAAAAAATTAAAGGATTTTTGAAAAGACGAAACTTTGTACAAGTATATGGAAATGAAGTGAAAAGTTTCAAGTTTATCAAGTAGACAGACGAACAGATAGACAGGGACATACGTAATCTTAAAATGAATGCAAAAAAATGTTTGTATAAACCGTCATTTTTTCTGACAGCTGTTACTCACAAACAGCTGATGGCATTTTTATAACCATATATAAAGTTTATTAAAAAAAAAAAGTGTAATAGTACACATAAAAATCACATAGAGTGCATATCAGTAAATGAAGATTCAAAAAATTTCCCATAACAAGTTATTGAAAATATTTTAAAATGCTTCACGTGATTAAAAGAGATATGAAAAGGGCGTGTTTATAAGGTAAATTTTAGATGTATTGCAGCCATAATATTGTAAAAAGCAAAATTATGGCTGCTTTAGAATAAAGAAGATTTGGCGAAATATAGCCAAAAAAAACTAAAAAAAGCTAAATTTATTAAAAATTTTTTATTCTGAAAGAATGACGAGCTAATAATGGCTCTCTTGAGTAATTTTCTAATATAAATATATGGATAAGAATAGAAGATAGTTAACAACAACAACAATTATAACAGCTATAATAATAACACTATAAAACAAATGTAAAAACCAATCACAGTCTAATAAAAATTTTGTTGTTGTTTATTTATAGATTCATAAATTATTTGTTATATTTACTTATTATTAATGGGCTGTTGTTGTTTTGCTGTTGGCTGTTATTGCTCTTTTTACTTTGATTTAGAGCTTGTATATGTGTATGTTTATTACTTAAACTTAAACTTAGTTAAATATAACCGTCGGCAATTTTATACATTGACAAAGTATTTTATGCATCTATAATTAAATATATGTGGAAATATATTTTCATATACAAAACTTTATGGTATAAACTTTTAGCCACTAAGAATGTGCCTGCATTTTCTGAAGAAAGTTGATATCTTAAAGTGTACATGTACACACGCGCACACACACGCATTGCATACACTTTCCTTGTATAATCAATATACATTTGCAAGTATACGATACAACCAACAAGTTTTGCTTCAGATACTTTACAGAATATGTATATTGCAAATATTAAGTTGGTTGATTCCGTTGCTAAAAGTTCTTCCTTAAATAGTTTGTTTGTATTTGTAATTTATGTTTGAGTTTGATGCTGAGTTGCGTGTAAATTATTAAAATCTAATAAACCACAAAATCATCGAAGTGCAGTTAGCCCATGATGCTCTGGCCTATAATTAAATTATCTATAAAATGATATGTGCCTTGGCTATTATGGGCCATTTCAACTCCAGACTAACTTCACGTTTAAATTAATAGATTAGCTTTATAAAACGAAAAATTGATTACAAATGGAACTTTTTCAGAAAAAGTAAATTAACATTTGCAAAAAGCAAATGCTTTTTCAACATTTTACTCCATCGAAATTCTGTGGACATGATCATGTGATTCTGAGATAACCGTAAGACACAAAATTAAGTTTAACAAAGACTCAAGCTAAATTATATCGGCCAAAATGTCATATTCCAAACTTCCCTTCGGCAAATAAATCTTTCCGTATAATATAGAACGTTATTTATACTACGGAATAAAACAGTAATGGCACCAAGAACACTCTGATATAACTTTTTTTCCCATAAAAGAACAAATGAACAAAACAAGTAAACAACATGCATACACACAATTTTACGTATATATGCTTGAGTACGTTTAGAACAAGAAGAAAAAAGAAATAGAAGAAAACTAAATTGTCATAGGTAAGAACTTTGGCTAATGTATAGTTTTTAATCTAAATATTTATATATATGTGTGTGTGCATATATGCACCTGTGTAATTTATAATGTAATATATGTAATTTGTTGTTATTGCAGTTGTTGTTTTTGTTCTAATGTTATTTAATTGTATTGAACCTTAAATTAAGTTTAAAGTTGTTTGCTGTTTGCTTGATAATAATTTTCCTGTCTATACCGTAATAGACAACTTTGGAAATTTCAAATTCGTGTTGCTTCCATAGTTATAGCATACCTACATACCTACATATATACACACACACGCACACATACATACGATTTTAATTTTCTTATTCTTTCTTGTATTCTTAGATATTCTTCTTTTTTACAAATATTACAAAATTTACCTTTTTTGATATTTTTGTGTATAAGTATTTTTACACAAGAACTATATTTGCCATGTTTTGTTGTTGCTGCTACGAGTTTTGCTTTTTATCTTGTGTGAAAAGTTAAAGATAAAGCAGACTTTGGAAGAAAAAGCACGAGTGTGAAAATCTTGTAAGATTTTGTTGATAGAACAGTTTCAATAAATTATCAGTGTTTGTTTATTAATTATAAATTTTGTGAGAACAAATTTAAATAATTTTCACTTAGGATCAATCAAAGCTTCTTACAGTCTTTAAACATATATAGCATTTAAAAATCATTTGAAAATATTATGCATTTAATTACAAAATTAAATCCTTGCATTTCGTTAGCAAAAGAAATCATCAATAGATTGCAGTCTCAAAAAAAAAAATGAAGTCGACGAAATGGATGAAAGAAATTTAATTATTGAAATTAGTTAATCTAATTAATGCAATTTGAATGGATTCATTGTGCTTTGCTAGAAGTGCGAGTTTATGGTCAAAAAAATTTTGTAAGATGACAAAATTTCATAAACAAAATTTAAGTTACATTATTTGCATGAGGAGTTTTGGTCAAGTTTGGTCAACTTCAACTAAAATGTCAAATATTTTATTAAGCAAAGATTAAATTATTTACATTTGAATAAATACGTTTTTTCTTAGTTTTCTCGATTTTAGAAAACTACAATAATAATTTATGAAGGGGATGAACGCAGTGTATCAAGCCAATCAGTAATACAAATGTACAATTAAACAGATAAGGTCAACTTGTTATATTACCAGATTATTTATTTTTTATATAATTTATATATTTTTCTTTCACTGCCAACAAATTTTGTAGCTCTCTCTCTTTATTTTTTGCTTTCCCATGCATTTCTGTTTTTCTCATTCCATTGCTTACTAAAAGGAACAAGCACAATTTTGTTATAATTTTTTTTTTAAATCTTATAACTTGAACACATTTTTATCAGTAAATATGAAATTTATTGTTGTTGTATACACACACACACATACATACATATACATATATATATATATATATATATATATATATATTATAATAGCAAATATGTATGTATGTCCTTTGAGAACTATTTGCATTTTGGGAAATTGTTTAATTTAGCTTTTAGATTTTCTTCAACAGATTTCCAGTTAAAATTTACCAATATTTCTTTTATGATTTATAGGCTTCAATGTTGTTGTTGAAAAAAAAAAGAAAAGACAAGGATATGACATTTTCTCATTCTATACTTAAATTGCAACCATCACGTTATCTCTATCTCTTTCTGTTTTTGTATTTTATTCTTATTATACTTGCATTGAAACTAAAACGAATACACAGATTCAGTGAGTTTCTTCCTTTCTTACTCATTTCTATTATTATTTTTGTTGGTGATTTTTTACTGTTTTGTTTGTTAATCTCTTCATACGAAAATTACAAATCATGAGAATGTTGGTAAAATGAACACATATATACGGATATATATATGCACACACACATAAATTGATACAAATGTACTAAAGAAAAGGTTTGTGAGACTCTTATTCTATTTCAGTCTTGTTGACCAATTTCCTTTAACGGGGCTGTTGTTATTGTAAGTGTTACGGAGCTTTACGGAGATGTATAGTATTGTTGCTGTTGTTTTTGTTAACGCTTTGAGTTATGGCACAATTTCGTTTTCATTCTTTGTTTTCCACTTAAAACTTTTCCATACGTTTTTGTTGTTCTATATTTATACAAGTATATATAAATATATATGTGTGTGTGTGCGCCACTGTTATCAGAATTATTATTATTATTTAGATGCATACATACGCAAACAATTTTACATATAAAATCTTTCAGTTCTTATGTACAATTTATTTTACTTTTCATTTTATTTCGTTTGCATTTCGTGTAGTAATTGTTGCTGCTGCTGTTGTTGTTGTTGTTGTTCTATTTTCCATTGGCCGAAAGTTATTTTTTTTTTGCATGTTATACTATAAACTATGTTGGACAATGGACAGAAAATGGTATTTTAGCCCATACCTAAATTTTTTCGTTTTTTTCTTCTTCTGCTTTCTCAAAAGGCAAACTAATAATAATAATTACAATTAGAGTCTATTGCTATGCACATTTAAACTGTATGTGCATAACAATGTCTGGAACATCTATTTATATTCTCTTGAATACTCGTATTGCATATAGGCATGCACAAACCCAAACACACAAACACACATTGTAAACAAAACGATTTTTACAATTGTGCCTTCTTTATAAAGGCCGTGACTATTGTTATGTAAATACACAGACGCTTACACACGAACAGAAGCACTTATTGTATTACCGTCCACCAAGTTTGTGCAGATGTTTGCAACATCCAAAATGAGTTAAGTGAAATCCACCTTTACAATTTTAGAAGTAGTTTAACGTAAATTAACGTTAAACTATTTTTGAACATAGAAAACTTGTGTGCTAAATTTGGTCCAGATAGGTTTATTTTTGCGACCATTTCCCATATAACGCTTTCTTCGACAAAAGTTTATTTTAGCAGAAATTGGCACTGCCTTATATTTTCACATGAATATAATGTGCATCAAATTTTGTCCAGACACGTCCATTTTTTGAACATCCTCTCATATAACGAACTTTGCAAATAATTTTGATATTACAATTTTTTCAATATTATGGGCTTGTGGTGTAGGGTATTTAAGAGTCGGCACCGATTTGAGTATAAGGGTTTTACTACTGTTTTTTTTGTAGATGCACTACTTATGTGATAAGTAAGAAAATAAAGAATTATTAAACTTTTATAAATGCATGCCCAAAATATCTAAAAGTAGCAAAAGCAAAAAAACGCTTTTTGGGGCTTTAAGTGGAACATTTCTGTAATCTAGAATTAGTGGCTAAATGAGTAAGAAAGAATTTCACAAAAAGGGAAAAATGCATATATATTTAGCGTACAAGTTCAGGTTAGAAATTCCATATTCATTCCATTCCTGCCCCTAATCTAATTTCACTCTTCTGTTTTTATTATCTCTTTCTCTTTCAGTATTTCTTTGAGTACATACAACGAAATAAAGGAAAAAGCAATGGCAAACCAAATTACGTAGGCGTCGTGCAAAAAAAATTTGAGAAACAGAAAGAGGGAGAGCAGAGAAACCCAAAATCCATAACAATGAAAGGTGACTAAAGTTGACACCTTGTGTTTATTGTTAGGAGGCCTATGTGTATATGTAATGATTGCATTTACAATTCGTACAAGACTTGTTGCTATTGTTGTTTTTGCGTTTCTGTTTTTTTGTACATGTAAAGTGTACATGTAAAGTTTGCAGAAATTCTATCAAAAGAAATTTTCCTGGTATGTAACATTTTTTCTTCATTACTATTGCATTTCTGATTGTCACCTCTTTCTCATTTCTTCTTTGTTGTTACTTCTATTGCTGCTCATCTTCTTATTGTAACAACCACAAAGGATACCACCAATATTATCATTAAATAAAATTGCAATAGTCTACAATAATGCCAACAATGTTTTACGAATAAAGAGTGAACGTAGTCGATGCTTGTGCCTGAGCGAATACCTTTATATAGATATGCCTTAAGTAATTGCTACTGTATTTGGTATTTATATCCGTTTCTTTTCATTATTTGTTTTCATTTTCCTTTTGCTTTGCTTTGTTTTATTTCGTTTCTGTTCTGGCCATTGATTAAAGTGAATCGCTCGATCTTTGTGTGAGACATGTAAAATAGACTTGCTAACAATTTGTCTTAACTTTGGCCAAAATAAATAACATGAAGCTAATGCCAACATAGCAACAAATAAAAATATAACAAATGAAACAAGTAAACGTTTGAATTAGGGAAGTGTAGAGATTGAACTTACATAAAAACAAAGGCAATGAAATAGATTAGTACAAAGAACAAAGTAGAAATCGATTTTTTGCACGCTTGAGATAAAAAGAAGGACAGTATTAAAGCAAATCCTTTTGAACAGTAATAAGTACTAAAAGTAACAACGTACGAAAAGTAAATTTTAAACAAATACAGCGAAATTAGCAATAAATAAATTATAGTAGGAATAACGAGAACGAAAATAATGAGAATGATAAGAATATGAACAACAATTTATGCATGTACTGCACGATACTTTGTTAAAAAAAGTTTTTTTTATTAAATTTTGAAATAATAATGATGAGAAAAAAATATGTATATACATTTATAATAATGATATAAAATGTACAAAATGTTAGAGATAGTTAATCGCACATTAAGGAGTTTAATGCTTGCTTTGTAGATCAAATAAATAGCAAGATAGATAGATTAACACAATTGACTTTCAGTCATATCATAAAATAATTACTCGTGGTTGTTTCTTTTTCGTCTTTTGTAAAATACATATTTTCGTTTTAGTTAAATCTTTGGACATATGTGGTGGTATCAAGTGACGTAATGTACAAACAAATGAAGAACAATAAATGATTAAGGTTTGTCAAAAAAGGTAATTCATATATGAATATATTTATGCACATAAAGCTACACATAAATATATTATATATCGTTTCATTTATAGAAATCTTATCTCTTCGACTCACTCTTAACTCTCTCGCACTCTCTGTTTCTTGTTTATATGGATCCTTTCGTGAAAAGAAAAAAAAGGATCAAGTCAATCATTTGGTTAGTTTGTTTGTCATATAGAAAGAATTAGATTTGTTTAGAAGTAGATTGTACAAGTGGACGTAAAGTGTTACCATTTAGATAAAAATAGAAAGGGATAAAAAAAAGATAGGGTAATATGGTTAGGTAGGGAGAGAGAGATGGAAATGGATAAACTGAAAATTTAATATCTATACACATTTCGTTGTCAGTTGTTAGTTTGTTTGCTTGTATTTCGTATTTGTTTATTTGGAAAAATAAATGTTGCACAATACTTTTATATTTACAGTCCTTGGTTGGTAGGACATAATAAGCTTGAATGAGTTCTAGCATAGTACACAATACATATGATGTTTGAGGAAAGACTCGAAATAAGGTTTTGAATTGAGTTCAACTTTCCAGCCCGTCTATCGATCTTATGCTACGTACTACTTCACTTTACTTACTCTTGACATTGTATTAGCTCCGATCTGATAATTTTTACGACATTTTTCCACATATTTGGAAAATGTAGGATATACTTCTTACTAAAATATAACATAACTTATTCTCTGAAAATGCTTTGCTCTAGATAGGTCTGCAGCTAAGATTTTGGTTTTGCTTGACAAGTTTTAACAAGTAATAATAATAGTAATAATATTAGTTTATTTGCTACTTCTTATGATGTATGTTGAAGTAGTGTAGCGTATTTAACAATCAGTAATGTATAACGATAATGTGTTTATTTATTTTGCTACTATTTTTCGGAATAGAAAATTTCCAAGTAATAAATCGCTAACATTACTACACACAGTACTAATACTACATACACAATCAAAACGCCCACACCATACTTATGGAAAATGTTCCAATAGTTATTCGCTTGTATGTTTGTGAGTGTGGAGGTTAGTGTGTGAGCATGTATGCAAGTAAATTTGTGAGTGGGTTTTGCAGAAATATTGTAAATGTACATTCAACTTAGTTTCTTGATTTTTCATTTTTTATTCTTTTTCAAAAGAATAACATAAATATGAACAAAATAAAAAGAGAAACAATACCAACATAAAAAGGAGAAGAAAAACCAAACCATCCATAGAACAGAAGGAACATTTTACACAACTTTCCGAATCTACTCCCTTTACGTTACCTTACACAATATAAGAGCTGCCATATTTTTCATTACGATTCGCATCATATCTTAAAAAATGTCCATTATAGAAAATTTATACTGCCCCATGTACATTTATGTACACATACTTACGTCCGGACAAAAGTGCATATGAGTAAAAATCTTATTTGGGTGATTATTTTGTTTTTAAATTTGTATTTTCTTTTATGTGATTTTGTTTTTCTTTTTTTCTAGAAGTAAGAGTTATAAATTGAATTTATAGAATTTTTCTATAAAATAAAATTAAACACAAAAGTAAAACTAAATACGTGTGCATGAATGCGATGGGCTAATATGTAGAAACAAAGAATACTAATAAAAATGAAAAATGACAAAATGCTAAACGATTTCTAACGTGTTTGTAAAAAATAGTAAATAAAAAGAATTCATGTGGACAAGATCAAAACAAAGCCCGAAATAAAGTGAAAAGAATGAGCAAAAGAGACCGTACATATCTTTGGATAAGTTTTGATTTAAATTGGTTGGCTGTAAAAAAAAAATCCATTTATCTGCTACAAGATTAGTCATGGTTCAGATTGGACCAGTCATAAAAATCATTTGATTCCATTATATTAATTGCTTAATATGGTGTCTTAATTCATTTATATGAATGTTATGCAATATTTATTTACATTCACTGAAGTTCTGTATACAGGGAATAGTGTTTGCGTGTATTTATAAATTAATGTGTAATATTTATTATTTATATATTTTGTATTTGTATCCTTATAAATAAATTCATTCAAATGCTCATAAGTTATTCATATTTTTTTATTGCTGCTGTTAGTAGTACTGCTACTAGTACTTGTACTGCTGTACTGCTACTAGTATTTGTTTAGAGCTTTGATAAATTTTTCATTTCCGTTTTATAAAATTTATAATTTTCTATAAATTTGTACATGTATGCATGTATATGCATATACATGTATATATATACATGTATATATATATATATATATATATATATATATATATATATATATATATATGCGAGTGTATTTGTGTGCGTGTGTATATATATTAAACAAAAATAGCCATTTTTCCGGTTATTCTGTGATAAATTTCAGATTATGCAATGGCATGCAAAATATTCTATGCATTTAATAAATATTTGTATGTACAATCGTTACTGCGAATGATAAATCAAATTATTTATTCTTTCGTTTCTTTCAATTCTATCTGCTTATTTCTTAACACATGTTCATCCATACAAACCCTTAAATGAACAAGTATACACATAATAGTTAGTCGAGGCTGACTATTCAGTACCCTATATCAAATTTTTATAAAAGAATATAGAGAAGTGTATGCTTTTTTACACAACAACCCTTAGTTCTGGGTCTGAATTGTATTCATAATTATTCCTGGGCCAAGATTCCCTTACATACCAACTTTTGTTCAAATAATCTTAAAATTGTTCTCTGTACTTTGACAATAAGTTTGCAAGAATGGACAGCCTGGTACATAGATTTAATTCGAATCAAAAGGTGGACCTATGTTATAATCTTCTGGATAATACCTGAACCACACATCCATACAAACTTATAATATTTTGTACCACAAATAGTGTAGGCCGTATATATGTTTACTGCTTCATCTACTATAAAGTTATTATATTATAGGAAATGATTTATAAAATTTTTTACCTATAAATCTTTCAAAAAAAATTATTTATATTCAATTTTTAGAATTTTCAATAAAATCTTTTGTATGTCGTTTTCTCTCACATATTAATTTCCTATTTCATCTAAAACAACAATTAATTCAATTCAGAGTATACTTTAATTACTTAGTTAATACACAATTATAATTTACCATAAATTGACATATTTGAGGTAAAATATTTCAAATAAACCATATAAAATATATAATATAAATTATATTTTGTGTATGCATCAGCTGCTGTTTACGTGGCACATGTTACAATGCTAAGGTTGCGTACAAAGTACTAAAACAAATAAAAACTTTAAAATTGGTCGGGGCCCTACGTCACTTTGCTTAATATAATTAAAGTCAAACAAGAGAATTACAAGCCAATAATATTTAAAAAAACTTTTCAAAGAGTGGACAATCGGTATACATATTTTTTTATGTAAAAACACTAAGCAGTGCATATTTGCACAAAAATAAATTCAAAATTGAAACTTTTTCCAAATATACTTAAACTCTCATCGATCTATAAAGATACTTAACAATAAAAAAAAATAATATTAAAAGTGAAAAAAGGGTTTTAAATGAAATTTGATTTTTATCGATATCATATTTCTGTTTTTTTAATAAGTCTAACCAAGATGCAAGCATTAAAATTTTAGTGCTGTAAAACCGAGTAGTAAGCACTAATCACTAATCACAATTATTTATACAAATTCAAAAAAGTTTTATAGAAGTGAATGTGATGTTACATTGTCAAAATGTGGCGGATTTAAAATCAGGATCATTATCCTTTTACCTCTTTTTACCATATATTTCAATATCAATTATCATGCACAAATGGTTTCATTTTTAATGGAGGGATGCCAAAATTATCAAAATCTATGCAACATATTTAATAACAGGCAACATATGAGCAAATGTAACAATCATTTCTATTATATTAGAGAAGTTGCATTGGATCATTATATTCATTATATTGGATCATGATATTCATTCAACAAAACAATAATAATACACCCAATGCAATGTAAAAATGTAAATGGTTATATTAAGTGCAATTATTAAATGAATTTTTTTGAGGGTATTGTAAAATATTGGGCAACCAAGCCAATAATAAACCAAACAATCTATATAGGCAAAGTAATAAACTCGAATTTATTAGAACAGAAGCTAAATGTGTACAATTTGATTTTCAATATGGGTTTATCATTCCAAAGAAAATTCTAATTTCATAGAACATGAAGTGTATGTATGTTTATATCAGTTATGTTAGACACACATTAAACCAAAATGGAGTTTAATATTTGTAAATGCCATAGTGTTAAAATGCAATATTAGGAGCCAATACAATCAACGTTTTGTATAGTATGATGTGATGTGTTATAATAGAACTATCACATACACAACACTCAGAATCATTGACATACACAATATCATCATTATTGTCGTACAGACTGATGTCTGAATGTTTAATGTTTAATGCTTAATGCTTAAAAAGATTATTCACACGCTATTGATTTCTAATTGAGTTGACTTTTCTATAAAAGTATATGATGGTATATACATATGTTAGTCAGTTAGTTAGTCTTTCTAGCTATATTTTCTCTCGTTCTGACTATATTTGAACATATCTATCTGCCTATTGACAACTGAAATGTTATCAATTCAAACGGAAGTCAACAAATGAATTTCAAAATTGCACAATTTCCAAATAAAGTAAAAAAAGGTAAAGGGGTTACTTTAGGCTTAAATATCTACACATCAAAAGTCTATTATATTATACACTATATGCAGAAAGTGTGTTGCTGGCCCTGTTGGTAGATGAGTTGTACAACTAGAAAGGCAGTGCATAAGAAATATTCAATTTAATACGTATGATTAAATTATTTTATAGGATTAAATTTAAATTTATATTGAAACGATAAGAAACTTTATATGAAATTAGTTATTATAAGAAGTGATGTATTTCATTTACACATTTATAACATCATAATGAATAAAAACAAGAAGAAGTCCGTAGACTGTTGTACCGTTTGTATCTGAAAAGCCCTCATAGGGATGAAACGATTGCTGTAAAAAATTAAAGACTTTGTAGAAACGTATAGTTTTCCATGTCTATAACTATAAGTAATAACTGAAAGAGTATAGGAAAATTTAAAAGCGACAGTGAAAGGAATGAATTTAAAGAAATTGTAATCAATTTAACATATGAATTATTTTGATGGTTATATAAAAGTGAGATGATGAGGAAAAGGTGGCTTATGCAAACTCATTTTCCTACAGACAACCGATTGAATACTTTTGCCTTTTCTATACTCTCCTCTTTCGTCTTTCTTTTTCTTTATTTTAGAGTTTAAGTAAAAAGTTTCTTATTTACAGCACAACAATAATGACAACAACAAAAGCGGGAATAGTAAATGAAAACTAAACAAACAAATCACAAAGTTTTTACGAAAGAGCAGTTAATATTTAAAATTAAGTGTTTGAGTACAAAACTATAAATTTTAAATGCTATTCATTGCACATATACATACACTTATTTCAACTTTCACACATGTACCAGAGAAGCATGCAAGTATACAAGAGTGCAAGAACAAACAAGTCAACGAGCAAACACTTTCGTTTTTCTAAAGTAAGCGTGAGTTTTAGTTAAAGTGTATGTATGTGTTTACAATGATAGTAAAGAATTATTATTATATTATTATTATTGATAAAGCGAATATTTTTACATCCATATGAAGAGAGGCATATAAATTTAGAGAAAGTGAAATAGATGGATAAATAAATATAGTTTGAATTTATAAGAGAGACTATCTAAGGAGAGAAAGATAGAGTTAAAATCAGTGTATTTGTTTTCTTGTGGTTTATTATTCACGCCTGAATTAATTGTAAATTAAAGTTTTCGGCACAATTCAAGTATAAGTAGTTGAACGGCACATACACATGTCTACATATATGTAAAAACTTTATAAGTGTAAGTTTGAAAAGTGTAAGTCTTTTTTTTCTTCTAGTTTTGTAAGCTGACAAGTTTATTGAAGTGTAAATGAGTAAAAAAAATAGAAAGAGTTAGAAAGCATCAGTCTGATATAAATTGTTATTGATACTGTTGCAACAGAATGAAGAGTATGTTTGTACATAAATTGCCTCTCTCTAAGTCTCTAAGTCTCTTTTATTTTTCCTATCATTTAATAATAATAATAGGAAAATTATAGAAGCTTCTTCCTTTTTCTTGTTTTTAAAGATGTGCGTTTTATTTTACTGAAAGTATTTTGTCCATCCGTTTATTGAAAGTTTGAGGTCAATCTATAGAAAACATCATGAGCATCTTTATCGTAGTTGATGTTGTTATTGTTTTAGTACACTTTGGATTTATTTTTGTTGTAATTGTTATTATTGTTCTATTAAGGTTTGAATGTATATTGAAGGAAGAAGAAAACAAAAAAGGCATTCAAGTGCACGTAAGACGATTACACATCATTTAACCGATTTCATTATAATGGACCACACTAAATACGAAATGTCTGGGCGTTTATACAAATGTATGCATTGGCTACATTTATATATATATATATATATATATATCTTATATATATGCAAATGTATAGGAATATATATGTGAATGTTCGGTGCAAACATTTCTAAAAGAATATAAAATAAAATTGATAGATAGTTCCCATTGCTCAAAGTAAAGTGAAATTATCTTTAAAGAATTTAAAATGCAAACTTTATTTCCTTCAAGTTTTGTGAATATTTTAAATTTTGCAAAGATGCAAAATAACAAACTAAAGCAAAAAAGTGTTATTACTTCTCTTTCTTTTTCAAACAGCTAAATGAGAATACGACTAGATATTTTTGATTTTATTTTCATCTCATGCACTTTGTCTGCTTCTCTCCTCTTTACTAGTGTTGTTTCTGATGCGAAGACTGTTGTTCCATGTATTTGATTATTAATGTGACATACAATATTTAAGTTCACTTAAAGCTGAAGTTATATTTAAGTGTTAACTTAAACTTATTTATGTTAACTCGTCGCATGTATAACAGCTAAAAAATACGTTCACGTTAAAAAATAGAAAAGTAAAAAGTAAAAAGGACAACTTGCAAAGAGTAAGGTTAAGGGTCAGTTAAGTAGAATGTTTTTCCTTCCTATTTACCTTCTTGTTATTCTTCTTTGACTGTTTTAATTTCAAATGTAATCGATACACATGCTTAGTAAAACTTTCATGTCCCTTTCTCTTTATTTATTATCATTTTATAAATGTATTCATGAACATTTTAAAAAGGCAACAAAAGCAAATGTAAAAAAGTTTATGTACACAATGAAAACAAAGTGTAAAAGAAAAGAAAAAAACAAAGAAAAAGAGAACGAAAAATGTTACCACAAAATATTTTTGTTTAAGGAAAGAATTAAAAAAGAATCTTCCATAGACTTTATATCGCTCTGGCTATCCCATTCTACTTTCACAGATATTTTATAGATCAAAAGACATGTTTGACACATCACAGTTGCAGCAACAACAACAGCAGATGGTGGCCTGACATCCACATCCATACATATACATGAACAGCGTACGTGTTTGGGAAAAGAGTTTGAGAGAATTTGCTCAAAGTAATAAGTAAAAAGTAAAAAGGATAAAGTTTTTAACATTTTTAAAAAGACACTTACTTAAGCATCTTTAACACAATAAAAACTAAATTAAACTAAAACAACGAGAAAATGAAATTATCCACACTATGTGTAAGTGCATATAACTACATTATTTATGTACACAATTGTATGTGTGGCAAATATATTACAAAACAAAACATCTTTTCCTTTAGTTTCCTCTTACTTTCTTTTTTTTTTTATTATAACGTTATGAAAATTTCTTGTCTTTGTTAGATATGTGTTTTGCATTGCATTGGTAGTTGTAAATATATCGCATAATATCAGTAAGTTATTGGTCTTTGCTTTTCCTGTTATAGTTTTCTCGAATAAGCAGCCCATTGATTGGAATTGTAAGATTACAATTAAGCTTAATGGTAATCTAATTTATTTGGCCTTTGTGATATCTGATTGGGCTTGCATTGCATTATGATTTGTCTTTATTCTACTTTTTTCTTCAGAGGAAAATATTATATCTTCAAAAGAAAGTCTCGATATTTTATAGGCAAATTAAGTGGTTTTTATTTATCTTACGTGAACATAATTTTATTATATAAAATTGTGTATATTTAGTTACATCAGAAGCGAACATTTTTTTTATTATATAAACTTATATGGTCTAGGAATGTAAATTAAATATTTCAAAGTATGAGCTAACTTCTTAGCGAATTAAAATTCATAAGTTTTATTACAATTAATAAATTTTCGTATTATCGTGTATGTGGCAATTATAGCCCACATCAATTGTAAGATATTTATTCAAAATTATTTTATATAATTTACTTTTTTAATATATCACATTCACATGATACACAAGAAATGTGTTCTATGAATTTTTTGCTTGGGCTGTTAAATTCATTTTTACGCCGCCACTTTTTTCAAATTTATTATTACATTTGAAAGTAAAAAAAAAGCAAAGCAAATACATCGTAAATTATTATTAAATCAATTAAATATTCCACTTTTCTGCTCATATATCGCCTTTTATGTGTGCTAAAAAAAAAAGAAAACAGGAAAATAGAATAACGAATTCCTGATGAATAGAAGGAAAAAATTTAACAACAAGTAGTGTAATGTTAACACTGACTCAACAAAAAATCAAATGTAATCTATAAGTAAATAGATTTTCTTCTCATACTTATGCTATTATTTTATTATTTTGTTAGGTTTGTTTTTATTCATTTGGCTATACATTCCATTAGAGGTAGCGTTGGTGATAGCTTGACACACCAATATTGTCAACATTGCATATTTAAGAGATAGCAAACATTTACACACCATGACATGTTAAAAATATTTAGCGTATTTTACGTATTGACCACCAGTATAATAACAGTGTAATTCGACCCCATTTTTTATACGAATATTTTTTTTTGGAATACAAAACAAATAAAATATGTCAGGCGGAGAAAGAGAGCCTTACTATTTCGTGTATCATGAAATAGTCGAAATAAAAGTGAGAAATCAAATAGATAAAATAGTCGTCTATCCATACATATTAAATCTACCAACCGTTCATCCATTCGTCCTTTAAAAGGGTTATTTCATACCATATATTTCTCTTCGGAACATTATGCCATATTTAAGGCAACGATTCATAGAAGAGATTTTTTATGTGTGCATGTGTATATTTTACAATTTACAATTTCTGGATTTTGAGATTCGTTCTGGCTTTGCCTCAAAAACCTTGTCTATGGAACGGCTGTAGACAAGAGTGAATAAAAAAGGAGGAAGCAAATACGTATATAAAAATATATACATATATATAAAACGAAATGTTCAAGTGCCAAAGCAATTGATTTACTGCATTTTGTTTGCCAAAAATTAATTGAGTTGATGACAAGTGCAATTGATTTATGCGGGACACAAAATGAATGAGACACTGATGAGAAACAAATATATGTACGCTATACAACTGAACAGAAAGGCATTCAATATATGGCTAACAACGAAGTGGTAAAAAAACCATCTAAAAAAAAGAAAAGAAGAAAAACCAACAACAATAGAAAGTAAGAATATTAAACATTAGCAAATCAAAGAAGATTGTAGAGAAAGTATGGATAACCCTGAAGCAGTACAAACATTTTGTATCGTAATGTGCTTGAAAAGTCCTTTTATTTTTACATTGAAGGTTTATTTCTAGCTGTATAAATATTCGGCTTTAAATAAACAAACACACTTTAATGTATTTGTAGCAAAAGGAGGCAGAAATAAAAAAATATTTATAAGAGGAACAAATAAAAATTAAAACGCAAATGTTTTAAATCACTAAAGAGAGCCAGACCGTAGATTATTATTAGTAAACAAAGTTTAGGTGGAGTGATGTAGAATGGCAAACGTAGTAGCCAGACACTAATACAAAAATAGAAAAAGAAACAGTCAAATTAATAGAAATGTAATGGCAAGGGAATTGCAATAATAACAAATTTATTGGAGTGCAATAATTGCAATTTGTCGCCGTTAAAATGATGGGTAAATGGAAATAGGGAAGCTAGCATTAAGAGCCAAAGAGACGCAAAAGGGTATCAACTGCGATAGCTAACGAAACACATATTTTTTTGACATTTTAAAGAGTTCTCTCTTCTGTTATGAAACAAAAAATAATCATAATATTAAAAATATAACGATAAATTCAGTGGAAAAAAAACCAGCGTAAATATGCAAACAATTTTTCAGATATAAAGATAAGTCACATAAATGATTGAATCGATGCAATGAAATGGAATTTATTTCATTTTTTCCATGATGTAATAAAATTTTCATTCCATCTTTATAAAGAATGAAAAAAGCTGAGAGGTGAAAAGGATTTCTAAGAGTTTAAGATTTTAATATGTGTTTTGCTTTAGTGCTTTAGGGCAGTGTGAATTAGTCTATTTTTAAAATTAAACAATACTTTGTTAATATACAAAAAAAGCGAAATTTGGTGTCAATGCCTTTGAATGTAAACAACTATATGGAGTCATGATAAAATATTATAAAAAATGATTATAAAATTTTTAAAGTCATTACCTAAAAGCTCAGAAAGGATGATATGAAAAGAAAAAATAGTTGGCGTACACATGGAAATCAGGAGCAACGTCAATAGCTATTACAACAGGTAAAAGGTGTACATTATGTGATATAATCTAAAGCTCTGTTGGTTGTTGGTTGACGATGTTATGCCTGATGTTTGATTTCACATTCATCGCATAAATAACAAAACAACATCAATAAGAGTAATAACTTTAACACAAAAGGGTGAGCGAAAAAAACTCAAAATTCCAATATTAACGGCAGCGTCCATCTGATGCAATGTAACGATGCTACATATATTGACTTTTTATATATCTGTGAGAGATTGAGTAAGAGGTAATTTAGGTATTTGTTTAACCATTATGTTAGGGTGTTGTCGCTGTTGTTATTGTTGGATTTATGGTAGCATCCGTAGTTTCATCATCGGAAATGAATCATTTGCTTCGTTGCTTGGTATCCGTTTGGCGGTTATTTCCGTTTTATTATTTTTGTTAGGCAAAATATCAGAGAATCACATTCACATTCACACTCATATTCTAAAACGTATAGTTGATTCAGTCAATAGAAAATTTATAAACACCCTTTTGTGCAACATGTACGAACATGTTGTTTATATAGAACTTTTTCTAGCTGAAGTGCGGAGCAACAATTCTTTGTTTCTCATATATTCTATATTTTACATTGTATATTTTTTTCTTTTTCCTTTTTTTTTTATTTTATATTTGATTTTCGTAAATTCAACAACAACACCTGTCGTAATGTTGTTACACGTTATGTTCTCTTGCCATATAAGACAACATCCATACATACATGACATATGAAAATTTTCAATTATTAATTTTGTTGTAATGTTCTCAGGTCAGTTGGTAGCGGCAATAATAAGGTACAATATATATAAAGGCGATTGCCGATTTTTTTGCCCCCTTTATTATGCGATTTGGTTTTTTTTGTTTTTTTTTTTTGGATATTTTAAGAGTAACAGTATCATTATTTTTCATGCTTTTTGTGGTATTTTGACACCTGATGATGGAATCTAAATAAAAGCAAAATAAAAGTAAATAAATAAATAAGTAAAGAAGAGAAATTTTTGTGGTACCCCCATTACAACATTATATATAATATAAAACGGATACAGGAATTACATAGGTAATTTCTTTTAGCTAAAAGATTATAATAATAATAAGACCATAAGAAAAGTCATCTCAAAAAAATAATAGAAATAACAAGTGAAAAATTTTCCAATGAAATAACTAAAACATAATAAATTGAAATAGTGAATTAAACACACATGCGGTAACAATATTAATTACTATAACTGTAACAGTTATCTCACATGAAAAAAACCCTTTTTTCTCACATGGAAACAAAAATCTTTTCTACTGTGCACAAATTTCTTCTGCTTAAAAATCTCATAAGCATTTAATTAAGTGGACCAGTTGAGTCCGTTCTTTAAATCTTTTTTCATATAACGAGCTCTTTAAATAATTGGGAAATTACAGTTTTTTCAAGGTTATTAGCTTGTAAATCTCTTATTTAACTTTAATTACATTAAGCGAACAGGGTATTTAAGAGTCGTCTCGAACCAACTGTAAAGTTCTGACTTGTTTCATTATATTTATTTATTAATTCATTGAAGGACATTTTCTAAAGTTTTAATTCGAAACTATAATTTAAATTTTAATATAATTTAATGTTTAATATTTATTACATTTTCTAAGTGATTGATGTTATTCGTACGTACTCGCATTTAACCGAAGATTCACACAAACATTTAAGCTGTATCAAAATCGAATGAACACAATAATTTCACTTTTATTTTATTGTAATCCTAAGTTTGTGTGACAAATATTCAAAATTCGTTTAATAATCTTTTTCCTTTACTTATGACTGGAATATTATTTTTAATTTACATAATATGTATAATATTAAAAATAAATTATTTAGCATTCCAATATATACATATATATATATATATTTAATATTTAAAGTTAATTTTTTTAAAGGCAACAACAATAACAGCAAAATAAGTGATTTCACTTGAAGATTCATGCCGTACGTGATTATAATAAAAATTGAAAAATGTATAAAGGTAATTAGAGGCTCTAAAACACACCCACATGTACATATATATTTATATTTATGTATATATATGTATACACTTGGATTGAACTATAATTAAAATAAATACTAAAAATATTTGAAAATACGTAAAGAAACTGATGGGGGAAAGCAAGTGAAAGAGAGCAAGGTATATGAAGTCATTAAGCTTTAAAATGATTTAATAACCATTTTGAAATTTTATTAATATTTCCAATGCAATATTGTGATAAACAGATAAATGTTTCATGGACATTTTATAGCTCAGAATTATTTATACATTTTCCCTTTTTTATATAAATAAAGCGAGATAATTTTTGCAAAAATCCTCACGTCTAAAAGAAATGCAAAAAAAATTGTGCCTCCACTAACTTATTGATAAATATGTTACAAATTTTTGTATTTAATTACAAAAGGAAATATCGTCACAAATGCTTAGATAAATTAGGTGCATTCTTCGAATAATATTACCGAATCATATTTATAGATGACGCTTAGTTTGATTGTTTACTTTACATATTCTTTATTGTTTTACTTTATGACTAAGTAATATATTTTTGTGAGAGAATAAAACAAAAGCAAAAGCAAAGATCAAGGCACAAATAACTAAGCCGAGTGAGCGTTTTTTTTATGTGCTCTCAGTCATTTGTTAAACTCCTATAGAATTTATCTGGCAATGAATGATCGTGATTTTCAAGTGAAATCCAAAATGTTGAGTCAACAGAAATTATACATCATTTACGTTTATACTCTTCATCTGAATGGTTGTGCAATTCTTTTTTTTCAGAATACTAGTAAAATCAAATAATAATACAATGATACATTTTAATATTTTTTTTGTAATTTTTATAGTTTTTAATGTAACAATGGCTTCAGAGTTTATAGAGGAGAATGAACAGGGAAAATCATATGACTCTATAGAATCGATTGAAGATGATAATATGAGTAAAGAAGTGGTTAAGACGAAACAAATTTTGTATGATATGCTTAGACATCGTTATTCTAATTCCCAAATAAATGTTTTAAAAGACCTTTGGGAGAAGTTGCCGCATTTTAAAGGAAAGGAAATTAAATAACATAATTATCAATTTAATTTTTTTTTAATAGTATTATTATTGTTATTTTTTTATATAAATTTATTGTTATTGATTTTATTATTATTAATATTGTTATCATGGTTACGGTTTACGGTTACGGAAGAAACTGGAACTGATTATTGAAATTTTGTGAAAAATCATTTGGAGTATAAATAGCAAATATTTTGGTTAAGTTTAATTTTCAAGTTAAAAGCGAAAAACTTTACATTTTGTCTAAAAAGCAAAGGTACTCACAGTTCATGTTGCAATGTGGGCGTGTCTTTTTAATGATTTGGCCCACTTTCTAGTCCAAGTAATACACATGAACTGCCAAAGCTTTTGCCAAATTTGAGCTTATTATTCCTTTTCTTGTGATATGATGCTGATCAAGTGTGTATGTCATTTGTATGGTCCCCGGCGCTTTGTTTTTGGGCGTTACAAACATAATGAAAAAATTATTATACCCTCAAACTATATATGGTGGATATAGCAAGAAAATTCAATGGTCATTTATTATATAATAGGTCTAGACAAAGTAATAGAAAAGTATTTATTCAACCACTAACTTAAATTAAGCTTTAATTTATTTTCATCGTAATATGCAGAATATTTAAAGAGAAATATTACACGCACCTACTCTATAATTTCTAAATCGATTTAGCTATGTCTGTGGATTAGTTTGTTTTATAGGTAACTTCAACTTAAGTTATAGGTGTCAAGCGTGCTAATTAGCTAGGTAGGAGTAATAGACAAAATCTGTTAAAAAACAATGCCTTGAATAAAATATAAATTTCCAATCTTTAAGATGAATGTTTATGCGTATTTTTTTTTTATTCATCTGTACTAAGTATGATAATGTATTACAAAAAACAAAAATATTTGTTGACCACGTCTATTAAATGTACAATGAAAACACAAGTGTGGTGCATTTTTAAGATTTACTTTCAGTAAAATATGACTTTCTTACTTGCTAAGGAAACAAATGGGAAGGAAAGTAATAACCGAAAGGTTTTTGCATATTTTGTGAAGGCCAAACAACTAAAAATAAATTGTTGAAACAACAAAAACAATTAAAACAATATTAATAATGGCAACAATAGCAGTAGCAGAATATCTTGCCATTTATACCGCAAACTTCTTGTTAAATATGTCTTAGACGAAACCTTTAATTTATACACATGTGGTTATTTATCCGGCCTCAAGCAGAAAATAACTTTAACTCAATTTTTTAAATTGGTCAAAATTATATAGACTTAGAGAAAAGGAATTGAAAAACCAATAGAATGAGAGTGAGAGTGAGAGAGACTGTAAATGAATATGTGGATTGAAATCATAGAAGTGTATAACAAATGAATCTTAACAACAATGATTTACTAAAAATAACCAACATTAACATCTAAACTAATGCGAACAGAAATAAAAGAAAGAGATAATGTGAAAGACAGCAAGAATCTTTTAATCACTTAAAATATAACTATATAAACATAAAACAGAAAGAGATGTCCGAATGAAAGAGGGGTGGCATAAGTAATATATTGCAATAACAACAACAGTCATATATCAAGTAGCCACAACTATAGGTAGACTTTTTGTAAAGCATATAAGAAAATATGACTGAAAAAGTAAAAGCAAAGAAACTAGTATTAAAACTGAAAAAGAAAGCAAAACTTTTGTGAAATGTAACAAATTTTCTTGTTATAATAACCGACCCTTAACAATAATAAATAATTGCAAAAGAAGGCCTTAAGAAACTATATACAAGCAATGCTATGCTTTATATTAAGTTTGTTGGTAATTAGAGCGCCACTAAAGACACCTGAAGTAACTTTTTTTGTAAACTAGGAAATTTCAAAAAAAAATATACAAAAAAAGTAGAAAATGTTAAAAAGATCCTCTACATCTTAAAAGATTTCCAAAACAACTTATAGTTTTGTACATTGTTGTAAAGGCAAATTGTAACAACAATTAAGCAAAATTTTATACAACATTTTGTTTTAAATAAGAAAAATAAAAAATAAACTTCAAAAATGCAGATGTAAATGTAAATGTAAATGTAAATGTAAAAAAAATGTGGAAAATTTCTAAAAGTATAAATTTATATGGCGCTGTAAAAATAAAAGTGCAAGCAAATCATATTCAAATCAAATAAAATGTTTGTGTGTAATCTACGTTATGCTGCGTTCTTTAAAATTATAAAAAATTATTCTCGTTCCATTCTGTTTATCTTTTGTTTAAATTAAAATATCAATCTATTGAAAATATATTTGTAACGACAAGCGATTTGTTTTTCTTTACTTCAAATGCGTTTTCGTTATTATTAAATAATAAACAACAATAATAATAAATGTTACTTTGGAAATGCTAACGCCAAAGAAAGGATTTATGTAAAACGTTTGCAATATAGCAAAGAAAAAAAGGAGAAAAGCTTAAGGAGTGACAAAGAAATATATAAGTAGTAATAACAATAACAACACTAAGTGTTGAATAACAACTTAAATAAAGTACATGAAAAACTATAACAATATGACATATCCCTTGTCAAAATCTCTTTGGTTTGATAAGTATAGAACGATGGTGATGATGATGCTGTACGTTATAGACCTAAAAAGGTCTATAACGTACAGCATGGACAATTGGTTGGTTGGTCATTTATTTGGTAAGAAACTCAAAAAGAAACAAAAAAAATGCTAACACTTGAAAGAACATCAAAAGAATACGAAAGTACAAGAAAAAGACAACGGGTATATGTAAGAACTTCAACGGAAAATGCTACCAGTAAAAAAGAGCAAGAATCTTAAGAACAATTTCAGTAGTATACTTGAAGAATTGGTTCTTGCCCTACGGATGTATTTTTCTGGATGTATAAGTATGCTTGTGACCTATTGCTGTTATTATTGTTATTGCTCGTGATTGCCAAGTCCAAGAAATTTTCTTAAGGAGCAACTTTTCTTCTTGTATTTTTAAACATTTTTTGTGTTCACTTTTTTTCTTTCGTTAAAACAAGAATTTCTATATCTCTGTCTTCTTCACTCTTTGTTATTAAAATTTTTAAAGGATTTTATATGTACGATGGAAAAAAATTATATTTGCATTTTGTGGTTAAGGAATGGCATGGACCTTAAGCAACGAAATATGAAAAAAAGCAGCAGAATAAAAACGAATGGAAATAGATTTAAAAAATTAGAAGAAGGCAATCAAGGCAAAAGATGAAATGGCACAAGAATGATAGAAGTTTCTCTGTAAGTTTTCTTATAATTCAAACACATTCATGCCGTTGTAGTAGTTATTTCAAATAAACAGATGTTTATTTTTTGTTTTTGCTTATAAAAAAACTTTGAAATGTAATAAATGGTTAAAGGGATTTTATGAACACAATTTTTTCCTTTGCATTATACAACAAATTTTGAAACTTAATAAAAGAAAGAAAATTCGAAAAAAGCTTTCCGTGGCGCAATGTTGTAAACCCAAAGTGATTCATATACATTATTGTTTTAACTACTAAACATGTTTTTACAGAATATTTTTGCATTTTATTTCGTTTTCATATAATTTGAAATCTCATTAATTGTAAACAAAACTAAGGACTATTACCAACAAAAACACATGTATGTAAGCATATACGTACTATCTGTACATGTGTGGATATGTATATGTAAATAATTGTCATTTTAACTATTTGTATATTCCCTTAGGTCATGTTCACTATTTCCTTTGAATTTGGTTTGGTTTGATATTAGATTTAGATTTTGCTTTTTTTTTTTGACATGGCATTGTTGCCTTACTCTTAATTTTATTTTATAAATTAACAAAACAATGAGCGTAAATTATCTACTATAACAGCAACATCAACAATTACAAACACAAAGGAATAGTTGAATTTAAAACAAACAATCAAATATAATGGAACAAATGCGCCCAAAACAAAACAATATGCCCGTAAGTTTTATCTTTTATAAACATTCTAACCCGTTCCTTTCAAATAACATAAAAAATTATATAATACAATGAGAACCCGAAAGAACTAAATACAAAAAAGTGGCAATCTTAAATGAATATAAATAAAGCCTTCTGCAATATGAGTGAGTGACAAAGACAGGTAGACAAAATATTATATAATTATTATCGCGTACAAAATGACAGTTAGTTTGTTGAAGTTCTATTACTATTGTTGTGCCTTAATTCCCTAAGAAAGATAATTAAAAAAAAAAAAAAAACGGAAGAAGTTCCTGACAACATCATAAAAAACGTCGCAATCTATTTTACTAAATATGTAATTGTATGAATTTTAATTAAGAAATTTCTGTGGATGATGGTGTTGTGGGCAATAAAAACTGGAAAAAATTATAATGATAATATATTTAATGTATATAATAAATAATAAACTAAATATTGTAAAAAATAAAGAAATCATTGGACTTTATTTTACATGAGTTGTTTAGAAAAATTTCAGTAGCAAATTAAAATATCTCGTATACTCTCACATTTGATGCTTTCTCTTTAAAGAACGGTATCAATGTTAAATAAAATAATTAGTATTATGCTGTAATGTCATAGAACTTTTGTTGAAATACGAATTATTCATAGAAGATCCTTCAGTACACATTTAAATAGGTGGTACATTTTTCTATATACAGTCATATTACTTAACAAGATGAATATTTCGTTGTATATTATGCTATTATCTGCTTTTTATGAGAGAGCTTATAATTTAAAGTTGTAAGCTCACTGATAATACAGTTCATTATATTTACATATTTACCGTAACGATCTATAACATGCTTTTGCACTTAAGAGTAACACTCTAATAACGCTCTCTCTCTCTCTTGCAATTTTTAGTATGAAATAAAGAGATGAGAGTTAGTTGCGCTATTTAACTCTGAGATTAAGTTATAAAATAAAAAAATAAAAACTTGGTGCATTATAAAATGAATAGATAACGGTAATAGTACGTAATCATCTAAATTTTTAGTACAGTCTCTAGCTCAATAAAAGAATAATTCAAATAAAGCAAAAAAAGTAAAAGTTTCCAACCACTTTGAGCAAATTATAAGATATACGATATAAAAACGAAATACAAGATAAATGTGTTAAAATGAAAAGATTTTATTTCTAATATATTGTACATTATTTTTATTACAAAGAGAAAAGTTCTAATAAAAATACGAATAAAAATTTCATTAGAAGGAACTTTATTTTTGGTTATTTAGTATTTTTATTGTTATTATTATATGCATACATGTTATATACATTTATATTCATTTTTATTATGATTATTTCTGTTTTACGTTTTTGTCTCCATTATTGTTGCTACTGCTGTTGATGGCGCTGATATTGTGGTTTTTTCGGTTTTCTTACTGTCACTTTTACATTTTTTTGCTACTTCATTGCCGCCTTTTTTTTGTTGTTGCTGACATTTTAACACCCAATATCTTACAAATGGGGACAATAATACTGGATCCATATTTTCCATTTCGTTTTGGCCTAAACAAAAACTTACCACATATGCTATAATTATGGTAATTATAGCGCCAGTCATCGTATAATATAGATACGATATGTTATATATTCGAAAGGGTGTTGGAGAACTAATAGTTTTTTCTAATTCCGTAGAATTAGCCAATACCAAATTTAAGGCAGCAAAATCGGGGAATGTATAATTGCAACCCTGTATGGTGTAAGGTTTACGATTATATGTAATAAAACCTCTGGCCGATTCTAATTGCGCTGTAATACACATCCAGGCCATAAAAACTAAACTAACCAAGCCTCCCAGTAGGACTCCCTTATGTTCCACCCAAGGTAGTAAAACTCCACATGTAAAAATCCCTAACAGGGGACCATTGGCCACAGAAGATAATGTTATACTTAATTGTAAAACAGTACCTAATTTTTCTACAACAAATACCAAAGCTACACATATTGCCCCAAATATTACTACAACAGAACGCATTATGTAGGCCGTCTTTCGTTCTGTTAATGGATTTTTAGAGAGTGTCTTAAAGAAATCCTCTAAAACCACTGCGGACATAGAATTTAAGCCGGTTGATAGCGAAGATAGAGCAGCACTAAATACACCAGCTATAAATAGGCCCGGTAACCCAGGAAATTCACCTAAAGTTTCCATCACTAAGAGTGGTAAAAGTTGATCTTTACGTTGGGCCAACTAAAATTGAAAATTATAGATTTGCAAATCACATTTCCATACAAATTTATCCATTTAACTGATAGATTCAGTTTGGTCACTATGTAAATCTAAGTAAATAAATAGGCGAAGGTGGAGCTAAACACGCATGTCAGTTCATAAATTGTGTTGTTCTTATAAGAAATTTACTTTTGAAGAAGTCGAAACAAGTTACCATATTACCTTGGTTTCTAAAGGATCACAATCGGAATAAGTGGCATATATTAAAAGACCACAATAACCGCAAATTAAAAGGAATATTAATACACCCAAAATAAATGTCCAAACGGCTATTCGAGCCATTTTCAAAGTTGGCAATGATAAATAACGTTGTATCATATTTTGATTAATAGCATTCGCTTTCAACCAATGAGCAATACCACCAATAAATAAGGAGTATACAGTATAACGCTCAGTTAAATCAAAAGTAAAATTAGGCGCTTCTATGCGACCACTTTCTTTGGCTTTAGTAAATACCACTCCAGGGCCACCAATATCTATGGTGCCTTTAAAAATAATTAACAACATTGCACCTAGCATTATTAAAGTTTGTATAACATCAGTCCAAACAACAGCTTTTAAGCCGCCCTTATAAAACAAATAAATACCAAAATGAGGTAAACAAAATCAAGAACTTTTATACTTGAAATTTCTTACCACGCATGTGTAAAAAATGCACACTAAACTGACCAATGGAGTTACTAAATGTATATTAACTCCCGTAGCTTGATTAAATGCCAAAGCTGGTACATAAATAACAATGGGTAACCAAAGCATCTAAAATTACCCGAAATTATATGTCTTTTTGTTTTTCTTTTTTATTAAGAAAAGTACTTACTGTTCCAAAAATAAATAAAATTGAACCCAAAAGACGTGTATGTTTATTAAAACGCCATTCAAGATACTAAAAAAATTATATTAAAATGTTATTAACCTTTTAATATAATTAAATCAAATTTATATAGAAAAATCAAGATATTTTCTTCTATTAGATGTATAAAATAGCAACTGATTATATGATGTGTGCACATTTCATGATAAAACCACATATAATAAATTATTAAATTATTATTAAAAAGGTTAAAGAGAAAGAATAAATAATCGTTTTGATTGTATTGCATAATTCGTTACATTAAAACGTTTACGGATTAACAAATAAAAGAAATTAATACATATAGACAAGAAAATTAATAATATTTCATTGCAAACAATTAAATTGATCTGTACCTTTCCTTTTGTAAAAAGAAAAAAAAATGTAAAGAATCAATGTTGGGCAAGATGGTTTTTGATTGAAAATATTGAAATATTATTATTTCTATATTTATATGTTATTTTTAATTATTTTTAAGTAAGTAAGTTAAGTGAAATGAAATGACTGACTTAATGAAAAAAAACTTTAAATGATAGCATATATTTAGATGTTTAGGTAATTACCTGATAAGTTGAAATAAGTTTCAATTCATGAAATACTGGTAAATAGATGAAATACATTATAAAACCCATTATAATTAATGATCCGATAACATATAAGTATTGTGTACCATATAAATAGATTTCAGTGGGTGTACCCAATAAGGTAATGCCCGATATAAAACTAAAAGTTTTTAAGTAAAAAAGTTACTTGTAAAAAAATTACATTAATAAAAAACAATCACAAGGAAAGATCTCATAAGATCTTTCTGTGTGGTCATTTTATATCATTAATTAACTAACTAAATTCTTTAGTTGATTTACAATAAAAAAAATTCTTTTAAACTTGAGCCAATAAGATGAAGCTTGTTAAAATTTTATCTCAAAAAATATTCTTAGTATTAAGGATATTATAAAGTGATTCATGAAAATATTACTTGTATTTTAAATGAAATCTTAATGATTTTGATTTTTGATTTTAATGATTTTTTAAAAAGAAGAAAATATCTAATGAATCTAATAAGCATAAGGCAATCATTTGTAAAATTATATAATAAAAGTTAAAATTAATCTCTATGTTTGGGCCTGTGCACTACAGGCATGGTGAAAGTACATGGTGACCAGATTTAAATCTTCAACTTAGATTGATAGTTAACAAATTGCAATTAACTATATTTGCTTACATCTAACCTAAGTTTCCGTACATCAATATCATTTTCTAAATCTCTGCGTCACTATCTCGATGATTTTAATTAACATTGCCTTGTCATTACATATATTTTTAAATAATTTTTTAGCCTGTTTAACAAGCATAACATGTAATATTTGACAGTTGTAAAATTCAATATTTCCTTCCCCTTGAAATGCTAATGTTAGTGTTTGTTTGTGTTATCAGGTATTGAACAAAACGCAACGCAGCATTAATAAACAATTTAATGCAAAATTTATTACCGCGCTTTTTAGTTATTACGTAGCAAATGGATAACAATAAAAAACGTGCACAAAAATGAATAAATGTGAACAAAAACAATTTAGTTCATTTTTTTAGATTTATTTTTTGTTTTGTTTTGTTTTGTTTTGTAATACAAATTATTGAATAATTTTTTTTTATTGCGGTGAAGTGTAACGCTCTAATATTTATAACTTTTTAATTTTTTTTTATTTATGTTGAAATCGTTGTCGTAGTGAAGTTCGCTACTTAAATATAATAAAATACAAAATTGATGATTAATTGTTATTGATAATAATAATAATAGTAATAAAAATAACAGCAGCAGCAACAACAACAAATGAACAATCGTTTAACGCACGTGAATTCTGTATATTCATTACGAAAAATTAATCAAAAGAAAATGATCGGCATAAAAACTGAAAAAAACGCAGAAGAACAACAAAGTATTTCTCTTTTCTCTACGCTCAATTACAGAAATTGTTTTGAGGTTGCATTTTATTACATTTTAACCCTTGTGGGATGGCATACAGTATTTTATAATTTATTTCATCAAATATATATAAAAACGAAAATTCTAATCAAGTCAATTTTTCAATTAATTATTTCGTCAAACATTTTATATTTTTTATTGTTGCAATTTACACACTAGACAGAGGTGTAAATTCTTAACTTATCATTAGTTGTATGCATGTTACATGGTATGCATGTAATAGGTTGCTCAAACAAGGTCAAGAAATCGAAATTTTTTTCATTTGAGATTTTTAAATCTTTCTAAAAAAAATTTATATAAAATTGATGGAGACTCTTCGCAAGAAATGAAACGACAGATAGGTATGTGATAAATTCAGTTGGGTAGATTCAAAAGGCGGTACTGATCAAATGTATATTTATTCTGTCACACACTATCATTGAAGCTTCTCTTTGGGAGTGGCAAATATATTACAAGAATGAAATGCATAAAAATTGGAAAAAAATCGTAAGAAACAAACTTTCAAAATGATTTTCTGTAAACATAATAAGCGACCCATGAAATATTATTTATGCAATGTATAAAATATATTTCTTTCAATGATTTATACACAACAAAAAAAAAACAAAAAATTAAAAGAAATCATTTTATCACTTTGAAGGCGTTATTTTTATATAAAACTGTTTATTCACACACTTAAAAACGTTTATGTATAACATTAAAATCAATTTAGAATAAGAGTAAATGTAGCTTTAATTTTAACACATACCCATAAACATACAAACACACAAAAACTAAATTGTTTGAAGTAAACAGTTGCCTTAAATTAATAATGAGCGGAAAAATGCTGGTGAACAGTTAGAAATTGATAGGGTAGAAGAAGTTGGAGAGAGGTACCGTAATATCTCGATTAGTTTAACTGTAAATTGTCTAAAAATATTTTATGCGAATATAATAAATGAGTAGGGTATTAAAAATAGAATAATATTATGTAACAACGGCATGTGAATTAAAGTGAGATAAAATCCATTTTAATAACGTTAATCTGAACGAACTGAATGCCATAAAAACATAAATAAAAAATATAGTTTAATTAAATGTTTGTTTAATTGTTTAATTGATTGTTTAGATCGATTAAATTAATGTGGCTACCTTGATATCAAGGACATTGTTATAGGAAATAATTGCATTTTACGTCCACCTACTAAATAATCATTTTCAGCATCTTCTTTACACATTTTATCATTCATTAATTGTGATTTTCTTGTTTTACGCATTTTCCATGCAAAATATATACCAATTATGGCACAGCTGATTAACATTAATACAAAAACTAAATAATCGATCCAACCAAAATGTTGCAAGCTTTCACGCTTTTCGTTTACATTCATTTTTAGTTATTTTGTTTTTATATTTTGTTTGTTTTTTGTTTTTTGTTTTTAATAATTGTTTTAATGATTTATTGTTATTTAAATAATCAATGTTTTTATATATTTTTTGTAGTAATAATTTTATAATTTTTTCCCCTTTAAATTCTATTAACTCCGATTCGACTTTTCAGCTTCTTCGAGTCACAGCAAACACACTGAAAATTGTTCAACTGAAAATCGTTAAACAAGTAGCAAGTAACGTTTATTCTTATTCATACAAAACCTCAGATATTGAGACAGACAATTGCAATCTAAAAAAGCATCATAATTTGCTCTTATTTGTTACTTTGCTATTATTGTTTTGTTATTAAATTTTTTTTTATTAAATTTTATTTAAAAGAAAAACTGAGAAATATTTTTCTTAAAGAATTTTACTAAAAATCTCTATTTACAAACTTAATGATTGTTCTCATATATCATTGATATTGCTACCCTCTCTCTTTTGGTTTCTCTTTCTTATGAAGTTATAGTTATCTTTGGAATTCTTAAAGAGTTAGGTTTATGATACTTTAGATATACTTTAATGTAAAGTGCGATTTCAAACTCGATACCGTACAATATAATTTTTTAAATGAAAATTGGAATTTTTTTCTAAATTCCATTTTTTTCTTATTTAGTTGACACTAAATGAGCTATTGGACTTCATTAAATTTAAAAAACATGGACTCTGCGCATTCTTTTTTAAGATTCTCTTAAATCCACTTGTCCATATAAAGTTCAATTTATCATATTTGATTTGTGTATAATGTTTGTGATATACAAAAAAAAGAATATTCAATAGAACGTAACTAAATGTTACAAATTACACAAAGCCTCTTCACAAAAAAATCCATAAAAATATGTTACTTAATTTGTAGGGAGATGAGTTATTTTGAAAACAAAGTAAAAAATTGGCTTAAATTCTTCACATATTTTCAGGGGTTCTAAATGATCACATATGAAGTTACCATCTTTACAAAAGGTTTAGATAAATGCTAAAGTTTGTAGATAAATGTAAAAATCTTAATACGACTATAATTTCAAATACTTATTCGTTATTGTGGTATAATTTTCGGTCACACATAAAAGAAAAAAAAGTTATAAGCAATATTTAAGAAACTTAATTGAAATAAACATTTTCAAAAATTTTTATTCGATGAAACATTTTTGGGTAAATGAACTTTCTACTTTAAAAATATTAATCTACGTCTATTGAAATTATGGTTAAATTAAAGTGGACTCTTAAATAAACTTATTGTAGTGAGACATAACATAAAAAGAATGAAAAATTTTTGTCAAAATTTCAACATTTATACTTAAAGTATAAATTTAATTTAGTAAAAAAGGATTCTACCTATCTAAGGATGTCAATTAAAATTGTACTATTAATGCGGTTAATGTTAAATTTGAAGTTTGTTTTTGAGCCATCATTTTAATGTAAAGACAACAAACCCTTAATTCATATTAAGTTGAACGTGTTTGCTAAATAATGTAAAGGTTTCCATTTTATAAAGTTCCACTTTATTATCAGTCGATGCATATAATACAAAAAATTAAAAAAAAAATGTAAGAATTATAAAAATAAAATGAAACAAAATGAACATAAAGCTGAATCGAAAAAGCTAAGTGCCTTCATCTAAGCATTTTCTATATGCATTTTTATATTTACCACTCAGAATTTAAAGGTATACTCATTTTGCCATAATGTTTGCAACGCCCAAAATAAAGTACATACATTCCATTATGAAATGAATTAGTTATTGTTGTTCTCTCTCCGTCTGTGTCCTGGTAGCAAAATTTCAGATATCAATTTCAAATTTGGCAGGAACATTGATTAATATTGAAAAAGAGCGAAAACGGTTGAAGGAGTTGCCCACAGTGCAACGTAAATTGGCAACACTTTAAGGTCATTACTCGCACACACACATGAAAAAAAGATGGAAAGCTGAAATTTTGTTTAAGTAGTGAGGCAACTAGTTTACAATGTCTAAAAATCACCTGAATTGGCCACACCTACATGATATAATATTAAATATTCGATTTTTTATGTTTATGTTTTCCATCAATTAAACAAAAACTGAAACAATCCCAGAATCACAATGTCATAAATTTTGGTGGTAGAATCCAAGATTTCGTCCCAGTTAAATATAATTTTATTCTTGTTTCATTTACATATATGGACGAAAAGCGGACTCAATAGGTTTTGTGTTTTACAGTGAAATACATGAAAAGGATAACATTTGAATATCTAAATGGATTTTTTACATATATAAATACATGTACACTTACATAAGGTAATTAATTAATTCCATAATTATGCTTTCACAAGATTGTCATGTAATACAAAAATAAAATGAAATAAAAGTATTTGAATTCTATTGCTAGATTTTGAACACCTATGGCTCGGTCTTTTCTCCATGATTTGCTATGTTTTATACACGTCAAAAGCTTGACAAATTAATGTTTACATGCAGCATAATTGTCAATAAGTTTCTGTAATAAATGATTTTAATTGGTTTATTTCATTGTGCATAAATTTATGCTAAATTTAAAATATTCTTTAACTTATTGGCCATCATTTAATTTATTAATAATAAAACCTGGCAACTTTGTAGCAAAATCATTCTCTGTATTTCTCCTTCTATTTAGATGTCAAAAGTTTAAGTGTTAAGTTAACTTTTTGGTTGAGTTAATATTATAGTATGCGTTTATGTACCTATACTTGAGCTGAAAACGATTCATAAAAATTTGTAGGAATATTTTGCTCTTCTTTTTCTATATTTGATCCTAATTAATATTTGCTTACACTTTATATCACTTTTATTATTCAAATGGAGGCAATGCATATAACTACGACTTTTTCTTTAAACTAAATTTTAAATTTTTTAGAATTTTGTGCAAATCCATTTATAGTTAAATGACGATGTAAAGAAAAGAAAGAAACAAACAAAGAAACAAACGTAGATTCAATGTAAAACTTTTTTTTACTGAAGTCGATCGATGCTTTTTTTTATTAAAATTTCACAATTTAGTTCAGATTTCGTGTTAATGAAATATTCTGTATGTTACTTTAAATTTTAAATTAGGTTTTCGTTAATTTGCTTATGGACCAAATCGGTAACAGGACACACAAATGCACTTGTGAACTTTTTCACTCAGAACTTAGAAGCTGAAACTTACATATTTATCTTAAATTTTGTACAAATGTTAAGGCCGTTATTGTACAATGCCTTCAAAAATCGTACTAATTAACCACGCCTACCTAAAAACATACTACTTCAAATTATGCGTCTATACCAAAAAAAACTCAATAGTATTTGAGTGGTGGGTATCCAAAATTTGGCCTCAGTCAAATATGATTTTCTCACTTATTAAGACATTAAATTGCATGTGCTATTAAAAATGAGTAGTTTCTTGAAAAAACAAAAAGCGTCGTGAATAGCAGTCATATGTATAAAGATATCATTGATGTTAGATCGAAGGCGAGGAATATAAATTGAAGTGAGTAAAAGTACTAAATTTTTTAGAAACAAATCAGCCGCTGCATTTTTATATGTTTTTCGGTTAAAACCTTTTAAAGTCTTATCTATTTTTACTTCTAATACTTAAAAACATTTCGTGATTTCATAAAATTTCACATGTGAGTTGTATTTTGTTCTTTCAGTTTATTTATGTTATTATTCTTATATAGTTTCACCTAACTTATACAACAATATGTCACTTTATTCGAATTTCATTGTTATAACATTTTGCACTTTACAAATTCTTATAATAAAAGCAAATTGTTTTGCCATAGACGAAAAACGGATTGAATCAGAAAATGGAGATACTAATGAAATATCTTTTGGACAATTTTTAAGGCAAACGGTAAGTTACACAATACGAACAACACTAAGAAATAACAACTTGCTTAATCAATTTTTGGAACGGAACTAATATTAAAAAAAATGTAACAGTGCTAAAACAACAACAGCTATTGTCTGATTAAATAATAATCAGTGTGAAGCAAAGAGTCCATTTAATTATTATGTTTTATTCTTCTAATCATTTTTAGCCCAATATACTTATACCATTTCCTTATCCATATATACGTGTGAAATATTCTTTAAATAAATGGGAGTTATAACACCTTTGATATGACTTAGAAATACAATATTAATAATTTAATTTTAATAAGAAAGCTTATCCATAACAATTACTTAGGAGAAATAAGTAAACCAGCTACTCATTTAAGTCAAAGGATATGTGTTGACAATTTAAAAATGCGCAAAGGAGTGGAAGAATATAAAAACTCTCCAAAAAAGGAAGAACATTAAAGCTCTCCAAAAAAAGAAAGAACAAAGGAGTCTACGGCAACAAAATGAAAAGATACTTTTGTAAATATTATAAATGCGAGTTAACACGCAACAATAATGTTGGTAAAAAAATTGTCTACAAAAGGGTCTGATAATGGGTGTTATATGTCACATGAAGTATTCATGAGTGCGTGTCACAAATATTTCTTTTGTTGATTCAAAAATCCTATTATATAATTAATTACTCAATATAAACCTGTTAGTTTAGTTCTAACTTGAAATAGAATTTTAAAAAATTATTGTACTAAATTTAAATTTTAACAAAATAAATATTGCCATCTTACTATCGATGTGAATGTATATAATTATGGTGTGTGTAATATATATGAAATAAAAAATTATTAGTAAACATCAAGAAAGTTTACTAAACTTCTATGTCGAATTTTTATTATTATTAATTGAGCATCTTTTTTTAGGCAAGTAAGACCTTGATGGAGAAAATATTAGAAGAAAATTATTTTAAAACCGAGGATATACAAATTTGCATTTTAAAACGTTACTATTCCCTAACGGCAGTTGTAATACACTTTTTCTAATCGATTAATATAATGAAATAAGGAAAAAAAAGTCATGAAGAAAAAGAATATATTTTGTTGATAAAACTGATGGCTCATAAATAATGTCAAACACACCTATTTCTCTTTGCCAAATAATTATTGTATCAAATTCTATGCGTACAAGACGCCGAGTTTTTTTTTTTTTGTTTTATGCGTGAGCGATGGCAATAAATTTACATAATTTTTATTTTTTCTGTTTTCTTGCTAACTTATTAATTTGGTTAGAGCGTATCATTTGTTAGTTTTGCTATGCAAGACAAAGACAACTGCCTGAACAATTCAAAAAGACAGAGGCTCTTTTTGTCATGGAACAAATTACTTGCTTTGCAAATAATTGCATAAATATTAATTTATAATAAATAAGTTGACATAAATGTTGCTTACGTATAACTACATACGTGCAAGCGAATAATATGTTTAAAAAGTGTTTATAAATTAACTAAAAGAAATTGGTAACTATGTCACAAAATTTCATTTTTTGTTTTATAGAAATAATTTTATTAAAAGGGCAAAAATGATGAAGATGTCCCATAAACAGTTCTTAGAAGGCTACAAACATGAAATTAAAATAAACGTAAATTAACATAAACGTCGTATTACATGAAAAATTTATAAACGAATTTAATGTTAAATATTGACAAATTTTTACATATTATAATTATTGTAATATTAAAGATAACACGAAGAAGACTTTTCCCCAAAAAGTTCGTATGTAAATTTATTTTATTCAGCAATTTTCCATGGAATTGAAATGCTTTGTAATTAGTAAGTATTTTAAATCAATATACAAAATTGTTTTAACTTGTACAAAGTCATATGTAGTCAAATATACGTAACCATATGTGCATGTTTATGCGAAATTAAAATTTATGCAGAAATTCATGTTGCCTCTATCATATAAGAAAGCATTTTGGTTTAGAACAAATAACAAAGAGTAATAGTGCAAGAGAGTGATAGAGATAAAGAGGGAGATAGAGAGGAAGTATGAGCTAGAAAGCACTATGAAGGATATAAAGAAAGAAAGGCTGAAAAGGTGAGAAAGATGATGGTAGAAGGTATTATTGGTAAATGCTTAAACATTTAAATGATAAGCAAATAAACAATAATAAGAACAGGAAATCCTTTCAAAAAGCTGCTGCAATTTTCTAACCAATCTAACAATTTCGTAAAGCCAAAGTAGAAGTATACAATTCTCAGTGTAGAAATAGAAATATTTTATATAAATATAAATATATATCATCTGTAAAGAACATTTATTTTCAATCCTTTCCGTACATAAATTTTCATAAATATTGCGTTTTGTACATGTATAAAATCTACATTGAATATATTCTAGAAATTGAATACATATCTATATTTATGTATAGTTGTATGATTTTAATGGCAGGAAGTAAGGTGCTAATACATGCGTATAAAATAATGTAGCTTTTTCTTTATTTTTCTTTCTCTCTCTTTTTCTCTCTCACCGTCCTTATGGAGTATTATTATTTCTTATGGGTGCCTAAAGACAAAAGGACAATAATATCTAAGAAGTAAACAATATTATATCCTGCTTTCATTGCTTTCTTCCTATTACTCTTTTCTTCTACTTCTTCATCATTTTCATTTTTCTTTGAACTTTTTCATCTTCTATCAATTTGCTCATCCTCTCTCATTTTTTCATCTTCTCTTCTACTTCTCATCTTCTCTCTTCTCTTCATTTTTCATCCAATTTTTTTCATCTTCTCTCAATTGCTCTTTCCACAATAATAATAACAATAATAGTAACGTGTTGCAAGTTTGTTGTTAAATATTTAAATATTTTAAATTAATAACCAATAATATCATAAATGTAATACATCATATATAAATTAAACGAAGATTGGTTTAATAATTTTATGGTAGAATGTGTAATACGAGCAAGATTTTTTTTTCATAGATCAACAAGAATATAAAGATAATTTGTTTAATAAACTTTCATCATTATTAAACAAAAGAGTGACTGGTATACAAATTTGAAAATTGACATTGCTTCTTAAAAGTTATAATTGAACTAAGCAAAGTTTACGTCTGAAATTTTTAGTAATGATTAATAATTAATTGTATTTCTTTCTATAAATGCTCTTTTTGCACAAAATTTTATATTTCAAATGGTTGTATTTCATTGAATTGTATTGTAAATTTAATTTCTTCGTATTCTCTTTAAATATAAAAAGTATATTCAAGCAAAACAAAATTTTGTTGAAATTTTAAAGGTTTTGAGATTTTGACAGGAAAGAAAGAAAGAGAGACACAGACGAAAGAGGTAGAGAAATAAGGAACAATAAAAATTATGTTGTCATAAATCATTAGCAAATCAATTACTAACAATTTGTAATCAATATGCTTAAGCATGTAGCAAACATTTAATCTAAATACACAAACACACACAAATATATATTTAGCATACAGTCCAGACATAAAATAAATCTAAAGAGTTCGTTTACCATGCAATATGTTTAGTGAAGTATAACTTAGTAATATATAAACAAACATATTCATACATACATACAATCCTATACATAAGTATATCTGTGTAAATCTTAGCTGTCAAAAGTAAATGGCAGTTTTACTAATCTAACCAACAATTCAATAAATCACTTGACACTCCTAACATCAATTTGAGAAATAATAACAAAAATATATCTGTTACATTCATATTATACATTAATGCATATAAATGCATGTGTATATATATATTATAAATGCATATAAAAACCCTAGTAAGGAAGTGAGAGAATGGAACAAAGAGAAAATTTTAGTAACATATATAACGCACTTCGATAATATCGAATATATGCATAGGTGTAGGCTACTATATATGTAGGTGTAAGACTAATATGTATACATAGATATATATGTGGCTGTGTGCTTTCACATATGCATATTCAAGATTTTTATAGAGAGACAGAGAGAAAGGAAGAGAGAAAGCTATAATTCATATAATTGAGACTTCCTACACAATCAATTACATTCAAATCGTTTTGCAACAAATAAGTACAAAACAGTCAAACCAAACCAAACCAAAGCAAACCAAACTAAACTAAATCAAAGTAAAGCAACGAAAAGCAATGCAAAGTTGCAACATTTAAAACAATAATATTTAGTGTATCAGTAAACATAAATCTTTATAAAGTTTTGTCCTTCTGCATATCACAATACATAACAATAGCCAAAAGTATATATATATTGTTTCATATATGTATATATAAATATGTATGTATATATATATGTAAAACAATAAATTTCCTATAGTATTCAATTCTGTTATTATTGTATTATTGGAATATAAATTTAAATGCATTGTTAGAAAGTGATAGGAAATTATAATGGCTCTAAATCTAAATGAAAATGAAAATGAAAAAGATGGTATTTGTTTAGTGTAGTATTGCAATGTGTAAATCAAGCATGCTACAAGCATGCACATGCAAACAATACCTTCTCTATCTTTTGCATACAACGGTATTTAGTAAATGTGTTGTTCAGAAGTGTCATAAATCAATAAAGTACCAATAAGTCGTCAGCAAGGATTTGACTTTAAAGTCAAAGCCGTAATCAAAATAAACATACAAACATACAAACAAACAAAATCAAACAAAAATTATTTATAACGAAAGAAATATAAAGAAATATGAGGAGAAATTCATATGCACCCAACTTATCTATATGAGATATAGAATGGTCATGTATACGTACAGCATGCGTATAAACAATCTGTTTCGTTTGTCATCTTAACTTGATTTTAACTGCAAAGTAACACAAAAGCTATATATTGCTGAATATTCAATAATAACAACAAAGCACAGGAGAAAAAGAAGCCGCAAAACGTAAACCTTAGATTAATATCAATCTTAACTAAAAATGTAACTGAATACAACAGAAATTGCAAACACAGAAAAGACACTCTCTCTCTCTCTCTCTCTCCGTCCCTCCTTCTCCTTCTCTATCTGCTTCATTTAGAAGAAAGAGAGTATAGCAAATGATTAGTATTGAGTAAGAAGAAATTGGGGGAATGAGTAAAAAAGAGAAAAACATTAGGAAAATGCAAATTTTGCGAAAAGGATTTAAAAGGCAAATACATAAGGACATAAAATTGTATACACTTCATATGCACAAAGAGAGAAAGATCAGCATACAGAGATACATATGCATAAAGAACTGTCATAATTGTTACTTAGAAGTCAGTGAAATGCTAACAGGCCATAGACGAAAGATTTATATATAAAATATATCATATTTATGTGTGCGATGTGTGTGTGTCTGTATGTAAAAATCTTTGTACAATATTTTGTATTATTGTATTTTAGAAAGGCAAATAAAATATAATCTATATATATTGGATTGTTAAATAAGCTTGCTCTCTGGTAATCTGGTAATGAATAACGCAGCGAGAAAGTTTAAGAAAGACTAAAATTTTGTGTACTTTCATTTTCTTATTAAGCATGCTTCGAAACGTAGAGTGCTATTGTAATTTCTATACGTGTATATGAGACTTCATAGTGGAAGCATATAGGAAAAGAAAAATGTCTCTGCTTGTCAGTTTCTGTGTTGCATTTACAATAACAAAAAGCTTGACTATGGAGATTTTTCTTTTGATTAGAGCAAAAAGTTACACAAAATTTCTTTCAACATCCCAATATATGAAATGGCAACATTGCACATAAATGTTTAGTTTGGTTGTTGGTTAAGCTTGAGTAAATTTTGTATTAACTTGTAATACAACAACAGTAACAAGATGATAAAAACATTAAAAATAACAACAACAAACAGCAACATAAGAATATATATTCAGTAACAATTGCAATTGAATTCTAAATCAATCAGATTTGAAATGACTGCTACTACTGCCTTTTCTACAATTATGACAATAACAATAACAATAACAATAACACTAACAACGTCAACAACAATGACAATTTGAAATTATAATCATAATATTAAGAATATACATTCATCCTAATAAGTTGTTTGTACGTGTATAAAAGATTTTGAAAGACGGCTTTTACATACAATAAATCTGTCATTTGAGAATTGTATGTATCAAATGAAATAAAATTAATCACAAATCATAAAAATTTAAAATAACTATATTAACGAATTTATACAATTCAATAAAATTGATTTGTTTTTATTAAAAGTGACAATTGCATTGCATTACCTCACATTATTATAATTAATTTATATAATAAAGTTGGACAGCAAAAAAATTCTGGATATGCTTGCATCTTTTTCCAGTTAGTATTAAATAAAGCACATTTGAATAATAATAATTTTATTAATTTGAATTATTGCATAAAAATTTTATTTTATTATTTGGCTGAGGTCACCATTTGGTTCATTTTCAATACCATGTATATGAACTTCCCATATTTTTCTCAAATTTGTACCCCTTTTTTGCGACCAGAAGAATATTTACCACAAACGGACCGAAGAATTTCGTTATTAAATATTAGCATTTAAATAGTAACTAACGGACGTCATATGTATCGCAACGTCCTACCAAATTTTGACAATTCGCATCAAATTTGCTAAATGTAAATCAATAATGGAAAAATTTGTGCCGTAACAATTCCAATAGAACTTCTTGCCGTAAAATCGTAAAATCAAATTAAATATTTGAAAGTAAGTAAATGTTTAAACAAAATTTATATATAACACTTTAATCACATCAATTTGTTCATTGACATATAAAATGTCAATGTCAATAGAAATTAAATCTTCTATTTGAATCATACAGATAAACATATATATAAATGTATGAACAAATGTTATGCATAGATAGTAAGTGTGTAAAAGCATTTTCAAACACTTTAAGGTGCCTTAGGTTAGATTAGAAAGACAAATATATAAAGATGTAAATAGACAGAAACATAAGAATACATATATAAAATTTTCTATATGTATTTGTGCAGAGAATTTAATCATACATTTGTACTATTAATGTTTGAATTAAAAGGTTTTTTTAAAAAAAACTGCTTTAGTGATATAGAGAGAACAGAAAATGAACACTTACAAATAGACTGAATGAGTGAACGCTTCGTATGTTGGAAACGCTTCGTATGTTGGAAACGATTAGAAAGAGATGGTATGTGAAAAAAACCGCAATTAAACTACACTTGCAGTATGGGATGCTATGTAATTACATATTTTACTTTAAGTATGATGGATATGTGTCGATAAGAAAAGAGAAGAAACTCATGAATCGTTTCTAGCAATTTCTATTTTAAATTGTGTCGGCATAAAACGGCACTTTAAAAACATATGTATCTTAAATAAATATTCACGCCCAATTTAAAGATATAGTGTACATAGAAAATGCCAAAGTAAAAGAAAGTAAAACGGATCAACTCAATGTTGTAACCACACTAAACTGATATCAATTTATAATGATAATAGAGGCAGTGATAGTGCTACTGTTCTTGACAATGACGATAAGAGTATTGTATGTGGTGTTTTATCAGTACAAAGTTATAAAACACTTAAGGTGATAATAAAGTTCATGAGCTAGTAAAATGTTTAAAGATGAAAGTTTGTAGGTTTTGTGGTTAACAATAGTAAATAGATTTCGTGGCCAAAAATTTTGCTTGAATAGAATTTATTGGTTACACCTTAACGATTAAATAAAGTTAAATTGAAAGTATATAATAAAATGACAAACAACATAAACCATAAAATAGTAATCGATACACACCTTGTCAAAAATATTAAGCAAAATTGTTTTTTTCTTTACTGTACTTGCACTGTGTTATTTCTCTTAAACGTTAAATAAACATAAAGTGGTACATACGAGTAGGTTTATGTTTCAATTTACTCTTATTTACTTTAACAATACTCAACGTAAAATAATAATCGTAAAAATTTTTATGTTATGTTTATTATGTTGAATAAACAAAATGAAAAAGCAAAGGTCCAAGTGAAAATTATTTTACTTTACAAAACCCATAAGTACCAAAATGTAAGCAATACTCTTAGGCCGTATGGGAGAGAACTTTTCCGTGTAAAGTTAGGCCGGGGCGGACTGATTGAAATCAAATCTTAGATATCCATCATCGAAATATTAGTATGGTCTACTTTTATAAATTGAAATTGTATGACCTCAACTAATTCAAATTCACGAGTTATCCAAGAAGTTCCTTATAAATCTGATTGGCAATAAATCTATGTTATAAAATATAATTTCTTTTTATGATTTATCAATGCTTTTAACAACAGCTGCTGGAGTGTGAGGGGTAATGTAATAAGAATAGTAGACATGTGTTGCAAAAAAGACGTTATCAAGGCTGCACGCAACAAAAAAAAAATCGTGAAAATTTGCATAAAACCGCGCATTTACTATAACAACCACTTGAGACATCCCATTCACATAAATCACGATGGGGTTGCTATAAGTAAAATACAATATTAAATACATATACACATATAAATACATATATAAATTCATATATAAAGGAAGTAATAGAAAAATGTCAATTGAATCTGTTGCTAGTTTAGCTTGCTCTCCTAATACATTTTTCTTTTATTTTTAATTTTTTTGTAAGAGCTTTAGGAAAATAACGTTTACATATTTCCTTAAACAAATGATTAATGATTTCATTTATTATATATATATATATATATATATATACAAAGTATTGAAAGGAAAGTGGGGCATACAGTGTATAATGAGATGAAACAACAATTTTAGATTATTTAAGTAAATTTACTTTTTCCCTTTGTGAATACGGTTAAATATGCGATAATTTATCCATAACCATTTTTAATGCAGCTTATATAGAAATTGTAACCAGAAGGATTGACATAGATCTATTTTTTACTTTTTTTCTGAATTGATGTAAGAACGTGCACGTCTGACTGTTCATTTAATATCTGCTTGGTATCAAGCTATATCTCACAATTTTCTAGATATTTGGATGATATTCATTAAACGGTTATTTTTTTTATTTGAAGACGAACAGTATTTAAAAGAAATGGATCAGATGTGATGTTTATAAGGCTTTACAAAAGAGATACTTTTGTAGTGGATAAAAACCGTGTCTGCTGAATATGAAGTATCATTTTTATATAAAAAACTTCTTAAGGTGCCGTTAAAATTTTGGTGTAGATAAGAAGAAGGTTTTGGCTTGCCTTCTATTCTGTCTTTAAAATAATGTATATACACATAAATATCTTCATAAATGCAAATAGTATAAATGTATGCTTGCGTTGCAAGTCTGTTTCACAGTCTGTATGAAAGTGATTAAATATTAAAAAAATGAACAATGAAAAAAAGTACCTCAAATTAGTCTTTTCAACTCACTAATAGAGTAAAAGAAAAGAAAAATTTATAATCATTCAATTATTAATAACGTAAAGATAAAAAATAATAAAAATAATAACAATAACAATAACAATAATTACGTTAATGATTATCTATCCAGACAGATAGACAAGTCAGTCAAAGCATTTGTCGACTTTTTTTTTTGTTTTGTTCTTTTTGTCATTTTTTTTTTTTGGAAAAGTGACGCGACTTATTAAACCTTCATCAAAGATGACTATCTCCTTTTTATACACGACAAGAGAAAATATGTGAAAAATGAGAGTTAAGAAGAAAGTTTTGTTATTTTATTGTGTTTAATGTGAAAAAAATGAGAACACCAAAACAACAACACTAATAACAAGTATGCACAAATTGGCAACATGTTTGTAAACATTACCGCCCAAAGTGAAATCAAATTCGCAAAACGTATGTCAAAAATGTTCATGTTTTAAATAACTAAATGTATGTGTATGTACTTATTGAATAATAGAAAATGAATACTTTTTTGATTATTACGCGTGGTTAAACGCAAAACAAGACCATTACCCCGCGTCAAATCAAAAAAAAAGAATGAAATTTACAAAAAATTATAATGAAAATTTTTCATTTTTGGTTGTTTTGCTTTTTTCTTATTTCAGTAACATTAGCAAAATATTTTTCTATGTCTTCAATTTGCGTTTTCTATAGAGAGAAAGCGCTAGAAACAAAAGAATGAATGGGAAGATAAACCAAATGGGGAAAAGAAAAATCGCATAAAATCCCACTTGACAGCCGTAGTTAGCGAAACATCAATCTATGTAAATATATATATATATATATATATATATATATATATATATATATACAATAACACAATACGTTACGTCACAACGTTCTCATTGACATTGTAAACGTAATCGTATCACATCGTCGTCATCAAGTACACGGCTTTCGTTTGCTCTCAACTTATACCTATCAATGGCAGACGTTTGATATATTGAACTGTTAAAGAGAAATTGAGCTATCCGCTTATATATATTCATTCAAATACACACACGCACACGCACATGTACATTTAAGTTTATACAGATATGTATCCAGTACGAAATAACTGTTTGACTGTGCTTAATGGCTTATTTAAATAAAATAGCTTAACAAAAATACATACACACGTGCATACATATGTATATATATATATATTTGAAATAGAAGCATAGAGTGTGAGTTATAATGTGGTCGATGGCATAACACAGTATAAAATTTTGAAAAATTGCTTAACAGTTTGTTTTCATCGTTTTTTTTTTGTAGAGCATACTTTTTTTCTTTTAATCAAAATAACTGGTAATGTATTGTTATTACTACTATTTTGTTGTTGTCATTACTTTGTGATTATGATGCTTTTCATACAAGACTTTATTCTCATAACTTAAAGTAAAGAAAGCAAAATTGACAGGAGAAACAGGAGAAAAAACCAAAAAAATGGGACACAAAACAAAAAATTTAAATAAATTGTAATTGCAAAAGTAATAAACCAAGAGAGTACGAAGGCAAAATTTGCATATTTTTAGAGTGATTAAGTGAATGATATGCCCCAATAAAAGACCCCTTTGTAGGCCGAGCAACAAACGTCTGACATTCTATTACATCGTACAACAATACAACAACAAAATATGTAAAATTTAAAAAAGAAAAGCATACGGATGATGAGATTTTGAGAAATGTAGAGAAGAAAATACCAAATAGAAGTCTTGGTTAAGCGAATGTGAGATGAAATTAATTTAATAACTAACACTGCTTATTTATTCGTGATTGTTATGGTTGTTTTTGTTATGTTGCTTTTTGTTAATGCTTCTGTCTTTCCGCTTATACAATCTTATAGAGTAACATCAACTGCGCTTCCTTAAAGCTAAAAAGGAGAGTTAACTGTGTTTGTTTTTGCTTGTACATATTTAAAGTTAAAATATTGCTAAACTATTTAATATGATTATTGTTGTTGTTGATGTTTTTCCTTTACAATTTTAGATTTATGATAAGTCAATTTTACAAGTCATTGATGCAGAAGATCGAAACTTCCGTGAATTTCATTTGTTAATCGATTTTTGCTGTTGTTACTTTAGCTGTTACTTATTGTATAAATTAAGGTGTCAAATGAACGGATGAGCTTTAAGATTAATGTGAATGAAAATAAATAAATAAACATATAAATAAATTTCTTAATGAAAATATTTAAACAATATATTAAAGAAAAAACGAAAAAGATATAGAAAAGGAATAGAAAGAGAACTGTACTAAATTATAAATGATTTAAATGTTGAATTGCGGTGATGATAAAAATGATGATAGAAAAAGTGATGGCGACATTGGATAAGAGTATCCCAATGAAATCAAGGACTCATTAAGAAACCGGATGAATGTAATCACAGTTTGAACTAAAAGAGTAAACTATATAATCGGCAAAAAGATAAAAAAAACTAACAAATTAAGGGCAACCATAATGACAATATGAGAAAGCAGTGAAGGAAAACTGCATACTAATTTCGCGATTAAAACAGTACAGTGTAGCAATTACAAATGGTGATTTTTATGAGGTTTTTATTTAATAGAAATTTGCACTATTATTATTGTTGTTTCGAGTTGTATTGCTGTTGTTAAGATTGCGGTTGCTAATGCTATGTGCTGTAGCGTATTTATTCATTAAATTTTCTTTCAGGAAAAAGAATTATAACGGAAGTGTGCACACACATACTTATGTAGGCAAAAAATAAAGTTTTATTTAAAAAGAAAATAAGAAGCGTCTTTAAGGTACGGGTTGCCTATTTCTTTTCTTCCTAAAAGGGCCATGGTTTTCTTATGTATAATAATAATTCCGCTTTATATCTTCTATTGTTAGTAAATTATGAAATATTATTCTTAAACTCTGCTTAATAATATTAAATAAAAGGAAATTTAAAAAAAAAGAAGAAAAAAAAGATTAAGCAATTTTTAAAATATATGTATAAAATTACACACTCTAAATTATTCATCTAGTACTAATACTAATGTACAATTGTAAAGCAAGTGTCAAATCTTTTTAAGGAGATGGAAATTCATATGCAAGCGGAAGGTACCAAATGCCACATGCAGGCGCGTTGCCTTTTGATAATTTCGGTGGGTTAAAATTTTTCTTTTCCTTGAACGGCCCGTATAAAACAGAATAGAAAAAATATCAAATAACAACAACAACAACAATAATAATAATAATAATAATAAAACCATAAATAAAAATAGTGCAACTTAAGTCTTTGTCAATGCTATTCTCACTTGTGCTGTTGTTGTTGCTACTGTTTTTATTTTTTTTTTTCTAAAAATTTTTCTTTTTGCTCCATTTTATCTTGATTTTGTTTTCCATGTCGTTGTTAATTATTATTATCATTGTTGTTTTTTTTCTTGTCGTTTCTTGTTGTTGTTATATTGCTTAAAACAAAAACAAAAAGCGTTTCCTTTTCATATCATAAAACTCGGATTTTAAATGCGGGCAAATGGCAAGCATATTCGTTGTACATTCATCATGCGCCGCAATCCTCTCCCATCTAAATTAATACACAACGAAATGCTCATTTTTCTCTCTCGTCATAGTTTTGCGTTTTCAATTTTTTTTTCTTTTTTGTACTTTTTTTATTTGTAATTTTTGCGTAAAAAGCAAACTTTTTATAATAATTTAGTAAAAAACAAACAAAAAAAAGAAAAAAAGAATTACAGAGGAAAAGACTAATAATAACAATGGCAACAACAGCTATAATGAGATATGAAATAAAATAAATGGACGCATAGCAAAGGAGGAAAAAAAGCAAAGCTAAAGCCTTTAAATTGTCGTGGCAGTTGTCATGTGGTCTCGCATCTTACTTTGTACATATCATAACGTTAAGATCAAAAGCTCTTACTACTATTATTTTTATTTTTGTTATTATTCTTAGTATTGTTGTTTCAGCTAACTCTACGGTTCTAGCGTTCAGTACAGTTTACTTCAAAAACAACAACAACAACATAAAAAAAATACTTAGTTATCTAAGTTAACTAGTCACTTACACCACATTAATTGTATATGTATGCGTATGGGTATGTGTGTGAGTGTGTAAGTGTGAAATATAATGACTAAAATAAAAATTCATAATTACATTTACCCCGGTAATTAAAAATTATTGTAATAAACAAGTGAAAAGTAGGAATAATAAAATAAAGAAAAGTAAAATAGAGAATACAAAAAAGAATTTAGCAAATAAATAAAGAAAAAGACAAAACGGTGATAATAAATGTGATTCCTTGACAGTAAAAAGGCAAAAGGAAAATAAAATGTTCTACAGTACAAAAAAAGAAGGTTTAAAGAAACGGTCTCATATGGAAAAAAATTTCTAAATGAAATAAATTTAACACATAGAACAAAGGCACAAATTTTCAATAATAATTACAAGCACCTGAAGCAATATAACATAGTTTACGAAAATAAATTATATCATTATTGTACAGCATAATATAATTAATGAAATAAACTTAAATTTTTGTTAAGTTTTGCCACATTCCCTATTGCAATTTTAACAGATTCTTTTAGGGTCACTTTCATTATTCTATTGGTTTGGTTATACCTTAATTTGGCAACAATAAAATGCAGCTGTCTAAATGAGCCTTTAAAATACTGCTTTAAATTTATAAGAAAAGCTTATGCCTTTTCATTTCTGCCAAAAGTTTTATACATATTTTTATACCCTACACCATTTGTGATACAAGGGATTACCAGTTTGTTCGAATATATGAAAAACTCTAAAAAAGTTGAGATAGATTAAGCTTTCACAATGCCGATCGATTTAGAATCATTTTCTGACTCAATTTAAGTACGTCTGTCTGTCCAACTGCTACTTGTCCATGTAAAGTTGTTATCCAAATAGACGGCGCAATTTTGGAACTATTGTATGATCGACATGGTTTAGCTAATTTAAATAATTATGACAAAAATTCGACTTTTATTATGACCAGGCTTTATGTAACGATTTATTTGGCAGAAAATTTCTATGTGGAAAATCTAATATTTATGGGCGCTCGTTTGTAAAAATTTCGTGTAGTGTAAGTTATATGATTTACTTTCTCTAAATGAAAAAATTCAAAATTCTTAAACTTATTATCATATTAAAGTGTGTTGTAGTAATCTTTAAGAAATTTCATTTCTTATGTACAAACAACATTTGTCGAACATAGCGATAAACTCATTTGACAATGGAATATATATTACTGGAAAGCAATATACATTTAAAATGACAAACTCTATATCAGATTTCGAGAAGTATTGTACTAAGAGATAAAATGCTAGAAAGCAAAGGAATGAGACAAATAGAAAAACAATAAACATCAAATGACAATTGATTGCTATGCTGGGCTATGTGTTTTACGGTGTTTGAGTTATGTGTTACTTTTCGTTAAAACAGCAAGACGACCTGCCAGGAATCCTTAATTTTTCGTCTCTTTTTTTTGTACATTTTATGGAAACGGTATCTAAAATGGAGGTAAAGTAGGACACTAACTTCTCTAACTTCAACATTTTTAATTCTATACCATTTTCATTATGAAACGAATGAAGCAAAAGAAGTTTTACATTATTTGCCATTTGGCTTTCTGTTCTATTAGATGACATTCCTTTTTTATTGTTGATTATTGTCTATACATAGGATTAAGTTTGTTTGTTTTTTTTTGTTTTTTTTTTGTTTTTTGCATTGTATACTTTTTACTTTTTTGTTTTTGTTTACTTTTTTGCTATTACTTCCTTTTTCGGGAAGATTTGTCAGACACAATAAACATCATTGTTTAATATCAAGTAAATTTGTTGTTGTTATTATTCTACTTGTTGTTGTTGTTCGAGTTTTATGCAGCTGAGAAGAACTGTCGTGCAAACAAATTAATTGATTAAAGGACATTACAAGATACTTAACAAGGTGAAGGTAATAGCAACTCTGTAGTGTAACAACAATGGTGAGAATAAGAATAAGAATAAGAATAAGAATAAGAATAAGAATAATAATAATAATGATAACAACAATAATAAGATAAGGCGTCAAATGTTTGAGTTATTGTACTTCTCGTTTTTCCTTCTTTTCATTGCATTTATGGGAAAATTAACTCTGACAAAAAAAAGTTCATTTCATAATCCCATTTAAGTGAAGTGAACAACTTTTGTTTTTTAAAAAAAAAAAAACGAAAACCTCGCTTGTAATTACGCTTAGTACGCTTTTTTAGAGCATTAAAAATTAAATGGTTAATACTTTTTTTGTTTAAAGCAAAATTAAATGTTTAGAGAATAGTTTATTTTATTACACAATTGATGTAGGTGTGGCTTGCGTTATTAATAGCAGGAGCATATCATTCTTTAGCCTTGAGTAATCGTATGTATCAGTCAAATCTTTTTGACATGTTATAAAGTCATTTGTAAAGTATGCTATTCATACATTATGCCTAACCTTTTCCCTTTCTCTCTCTCTCTCTTTTTCACTATGTTTCACTATGTTTCTGTTTTTCTGTTTTTTCTTTTTATCACTACTCAAGACATTGTTAATGATTTTGAAATGCTTTCACTTGGGTTAAGCAATTATTCACCTTTAGTTATTGGCTATTTATCTATTTTTCTATGTAAAATTCAAGGCAAAAAAAAGACAACAACAACAACAACACAAAAACTAAAACATAAAAGCTAAAGAAAGAAAAACAGAGTAAAAACAATCAAATACCAAGACGCATTCTTTATGGTTTTACTCCTCTTTAACCAACAAATTACTTAAAGTTTTTTGCTCTTCTTATTCTTTTCTTTATACTTCACTTCTGTCAATTTTCGTTGTAAGAATATTTAAGTATCGTATCATATCGTAACGTACAATATTGAAATTTTCTTTGTACTGCAAGGAATATCCAGTGTAAGATTAATTAACTTGATGTCCTCCAACTCCAAATTTAATCATTCTTCTACACTTTGTCTCTCTTTCACTAACACACTTCACCTTTTTGGATATTTTAATATTTTGCCTTCTCAATATATTGCGTTCATTAGTTATTTACACTCTAACCATTTTTTTTTATATAGAAAATGTTGTAATACTATGTGAACATGCCATCGTTCTTAGATTAAATGACAAGTGAAATTGATTGTTAGTTATTTAGAGACACATTTTTTCCCCCTCTTATTGAATTTCTCCTTTTTCCATACAATAACAACAACACAACGGAATAATATAAGGACAAATGGACGTGTTTTGTTTGGTTTGTTTTATATCAAGTCAATAAATGAATAAATGTAAGTAATTACAAGAAAAATAAACACTTACTTACTAATACAAAAAAAAAATTACTAAAGTGAAATCTAGAAGTATCAAAACGTACGAAACGTGCACTAAAAAAAAAATAATAAAGCTCAAACTTTCCAGAAACATTTGTGTAAATTAATATTAAAAGGCTATTTTCAAGAATTTTCAGTCAGATTGGTTAATTTCATAGAAACGAGACTTTATATGAATATTTTTAGAGCCTATTTCAAAAAGTTAAAACTGGCTTGAATCCTTATCATATAATGAAGTAAGAAACATTTACATTGCTTAAATAGTTATCAAACAAATATTTCTATATTTTTTATAAGCATAAAATAATAGTAAAAATTAAATACAAAATTTAATTTTTATGATTTTGTAAGTTAATTTTAAGTAAAAATGCCACAAAGGACTTTGTATTAAAATTCTGTTCTCTTTACATAAAAAAAAATTTATCGTTCATATTATCTTATATTATAAGACTTTTATATTATAAGAAACAAGTGAGAAAACTATATTTGACTGAGGCTAAATTTTTCATATCCACCATCCATACGGTATAGACATATAATTTAAAGTTGTACTGCCCAAACTTTTAATATCCTGCACCACAAGTATGCAGTATATTCTCAACTTACGTTGCATTGTGGATTGTGTTTTGTGATTGATTTTGCCAGTTTTCAATGCAAAAGCGTGCTTATGAATTTTAAATGTTTCTACCTACAGCGAAATGTATACCATACACGAACATGCACATACACGGACAGATATGTCTAAATCGTTTCAGAATTTAATGCTCATCAAGAATGAATGAATTTTATATGGCGTTACAAACGTAATGATAAAATGAATACACATCTGTAGGTGGTGGATATAAAAAATTTTAAAAATAAAAAAGCTTATAAGCTTTTGTTTTTAATTTGCTATTTCTATTACAAAAGGAAAATATTTTAACCAAAATTATAGCGATTTTTTTCCCGGTGTCACTTCTTACGTAAACATCTTTAATTTCATATGAAAAAAAGGTGATTAACAAAAAGATTGTGTATAAAGACATCTTTTTACATAAAAAATGCATACACAAAATATAAATACTTTACATAAAACGGTAGTAACAAAAGCAACAACAAATTATAAATTCTTAGCACCGCTTATTCTCTAGCTTTTTTTCGTGGTTTTTTTTTGTTTTTTCTTTCGTTTTAATTTAAACATTAAACAACTTAGAAGAAACACAAAGCGGGTACACACATTCAGTCAGACAGATAAATAGACAGATGGACAGACAAAAAAGATTATATATTCTGGTATTTTTAACAAAAAAAAAACCAAAACCCCAAAAAACAAAAAACTCCAAAAAGGCGCAATTTGAAGCAATGCAATGCTTTCACTGATATTTGCTGCTCAAACGCTTTTCGCTGTTATCCTTTTACTCTCCTTAAACCACATGCATATCCTTCCTCCTACCAAATATTTACTGAGAGTGAAGATCAACAAAAAATAATACATATAAATACAAATAAATAAAAAAGTTCAGTAAAACGCAAGGCGGGTTTAGTTTTAATGTTTAAAGAAAATATGCCTTTGTTTTCTTCCTTTCTTTTTAAACAAAATATTTTTAATGTGAAATATTTTTTCTTTTTTTTTTCTTTTTATTTTTCTAAAGAATATTTTGCCCAACTGTGTACATTGTGTAAAGACCAAACTAGAAGAGGCTGGAGAGAAGGCTGAAAAATCTCAGTCAAAAGAGTGTCACATGTGTTTTTTTTAATCTTATTCAAATTTTATAAACGGTTTATTTTTACATATTTTTTAAATGTATACCTATTTAGGCAGATAAAGAAATAACACTAAAGATGACACTTCATGGTTTCCATGAACGGACTTTTAGTTAAACCTTAAAATATTTTACATGGAAAAATATTTATTTGAAGATTACGTTAAAACAAAAAGAAAAATATGTAAACAAAACAGATAAAAAATGGAATAAGACAAGGAGATAGGAGATAGTTAGAGTACAACAGTAATGCACACAAGCATAATTTAGGCTTAGAATTGAATTTAGTATTTTTCCAGAGCTAATTAGCTTTAGAATTGTTGCTTATGTTGTTGCTTTTTTCTTTCCTTTTTTTTTAAATAATAACATTTTAACCTGTCATTCTACAGTTTGCACCCTCCCCCACCACTCTCCTTCTGTTATTATCGCTGCTTCATTTTCCGCTTTCCGTTTTCTATAGAGTGTACTACAATTTCATTAAATTTAAACACTATGTCAAGCAAAAATAATGTTTAAATAAATTATATTAAACAACAAAGGGCGAAACCATAAAAAAAGTATGATGGAGAAATGAAATGACTGAATGAAAGAATAAAAACCAAGATGATACATTGTCATTTGTATTACCAAGAGGGCTTATATTAAGTACGTTTTATATGGTAAAAAAGCAAAAGAAAATCATAGAAAGGCAACGCATTTATTGTTAAAATCATGACGGTAACATTAAAGTCTTCAAAAATTTGCCTCCTCAAATCTTTAGGACATGGATATGCGCTAGATTTAAAAAGATTATTCTATCCATATCATCATATCAATATTGAAGGCCAATTTTAAATTTATTATTAATATATTACGATAATAAAAAAAGTAGTAGAAATGAGCCACGAAGATGTGGACAAACAGATAGAGAGACAAAGGGATAAAGAAAGCAGCAGAATTGTCCAAGTAAATGTTTAGCATATTAAATTATATATCTTAACAACCAGTTCTACCTTTCGGCTAGCGACAGTAAATGGAAACATGATGCAGAACAGAGAGAATGCGAAAAATTAGTGTAACAGAAACAAATATAATTTTGATAAAGACATTTTTATAAAGAAAATTCTTTGTGTGTGTGTGTATGTGTTTTTGTTCTTTTGTTCATTGTTTATCATTGATATTGTTGTTATTGTTATTACATTAGAGATAATATGTTGGTTGCGTTTCTTGTATTTCTCTGCAAATTGTTCCCTGAATTGTGCATTGTTGCGGTTTACATTGACGAGTACGTGTTATGCAAGAAAATCCTTTGTAAACATTTGTGTACACTTTTTTTGTGTATGTAATTTATATCTTATATATCCAAAAATAATATGTATGTATTTTTTTTCTATTTTATACATGTTTACATTTTGTTAAGCATTTTTAACCAAATACACAAAATGTAAAAGGCCAAAATAGGATAAAAGAAGAAAGAAAAGATGGAAACAAGTGAAGTTAGGCAATTAAAATTTATTTCAATTATTTTCAGGTATTTATAGTGGTTATATATATTATTATTTTATTATATAACTCACTTCACACAAAAAAATATAACAAGTTAAAATGTTACTGAAAAAATATATTCAAATATAATTAAATTTATTTGGGGGAATTTACATGCACAGCCTTTTTGAAATGCTTTTGCTTTTTGAAAATTTCAAACAACACAAAAAAGCATAAATTTTTACGTATAATAAGTAAGAAATGATTAGTCTGTCGGGGCTTCCACCATTTTGGTCATAATGTTTAAAAAATCATAAAAGAGAAATACATGTCATCAAAGAAAAAATTTATATTTTTAAATTATTTAATGGGGTAGGGGTGGAAGGGGGGAGAGGGGAGACGAACAATGAACCAATCTGGACCAAATTTGATACACGAGTTGTTTATGTCAAAATGTAAAAAAATGCAAATATTTATCATTTTTTATCGGTGCAATAAAAAGAAGGTCCATCTTAACTACTTCCATACGGCAAGAGTATAGACAAATGTAATTTACACAAATATGGTGGTTAGCGTTACGAAAAATTCGAAACCAGCTATTGTAAAAATGTCAGAATTGTTTGAATAAATGAATACATTTTGCAACAAATTTTTAATTTCTTCACTAAATTTTATAATCATGCAGAAATTTGAAGATTCACATATCATAAAACTGTTTTGAAACAAATAAATTATTTATGAAGTAAGGACCAATTCTTTTCCATAAATGATATTACATATACAAAATATTTAAATAAATTATACAAATTGTAAAGTTCCAAACTATTATAAAGTGCGCGATTATTATCTTTATATATTATTGCATCATATCGCTTCATAAAACGAATTTTAAATATTTATAAATGTAATACAAAAAAGGGATAATTTTAATTAAATAACTATAAAACTATAAAAATTTCTTCATATTCTATTGAATAAAAGAAGATGAAAAGCCGAATTTATGTGGATAAAAAATAAACGTATTCTATTATTCATTTATCCTATCAAACAAATGACTAATTAACAGAGTTTGAAATACTTCATCCTTCCAACATAAGGCATATGAAAACATCTATAAAATATTAGGTGAGAAATCTTTTGTTTTAAATAAATAAACAATCAAGAAAATATGCCATTCGCACAAGCACGTACCATTCAACCATTCATCCATTTATCTATCCTTTTATCTATATATTTGATATATCGTAAAATATACAAACGACATAGTTTATACATATTCATTCCTGTATGTATTCCATAGTTATATTATTCATACATAAGGAATCGAATAGACTAAAGACTAAATAGATAGATAAAGAAGATAGAGAAGAAGAAATTGTTTTAAAGATGTCCCAGCAAATTATTATTGTATTTTATTATTATATTTTGGTAGAGCAAAATTTACATTACCTACCAATTCAAAAAGTTCCTACAGTTGAAGTAAACAATGTAAATATTCAAAGTACTATAATTTCTCACTTACTCACTTACTCACTTACTATTTTTTAAATTCTAGAATGAATGAGCCTTTTAATTTTGACGAAAGATAGTGTTAGCAACAAATGGACAGACATGCTTGGATCATTATGTGTCAAATAAAATTTCGTTCTAGATATTGTATAAGTGTTGATGAAACGAATAAACTATCTAGGCTGTGAAGAAATAGAGTAAACTTTCAACAGAGGGAGTGTGAGTGTAGATAAAATTTGTATTCAAAAATTCTATTCAAATTTTCTAGTTTTTGTTATATTTTTGTTTCTCTATTAGGTAAATAACTCCTTACATAGAGAAAGATTATTATTATTACAACAATAATGACAGCAATAACAATGAGAAGGTTACGACGAGGGTAGTGTAACTATATTAAGACACCGTGATGAAGAAAATTTTCAATAAACAATACCAAACATTCCAACAATTGTATCGTATTCAAATTTATGTATACAACAAATATAAGAAAAGTAATAATAATAAAAATAATAATAACAACGAAACATAGAAATAAATTAGATATTTGTTGAAAATATGCTTCTGCCTTCTTTTTCCTTTACTTTCTTTCATCGCAATACATAATTTTTTTACCTATTTCATACTTCATTATTTTATTCAGAAGATAACTTCAAATTTAGACTTGTGCGAGTGAAACTAATGATGTTAGAAGAAAGCCATTCTCTCTGGAACACACATTTCAAATATACAATTAATTGAATCCTTTTATAACAAAAGATTTAGTAGTGGAAATATAACACCAAAAAAGAAAAACTACAAACGAAAATCTTTAAAAAATTTTAAGAAAATCATATTTATTCTAAACGAATTACAATTTATGTAACAACTTTTATAAACAACTTCAATGTTTAGAGGTACCTTTAATTATATTTAGGAAATAATTACTAAAATGACCCACTTGCTGTTTCATAAGATGGTTGTTTTTTGTGACACAAAAGTAATCTCACAATAAATATAATTATTTTCTTAAGCAATGCAAATTTTCATAACGTTTAAACACACGGATTTATCCTCTCAATGACCCATACTTGTTTTTTTTTTGAGCAAAACACTGATTGCAACATTAGCTTTATATTCTTCTGATAAATGGAAACAATTTCTATTTTTATTTCAGTTAGTCATATAATAAAATTTTTATACTGTTTATATTACATTACATGTAGAGGTCTTTAACAATTATAGTGTGCTACAGTGTCGTATAATCTGGTTTATAATCATTCGATGTTTAGACGGTTTACGTTGGCCATTCGTGGCAAATTTATGGTCATTTTTAAGGCTAATAATAATGTTGCATAAAATGTTTGCATACAATGAACTTTGTTATTTATGCACTTGTTGCTAATATTGTTGTGTTCTTTGTTGTTGTTATTTTTTATTTTTTTGCTGGTTATATTACTTATTATTCTCATAAGTTATTAATGTATAAATCTTAGCAGATAACAATTAATTGTCATAGAACTGTCATATTTTCGACAATTTCCCCTTTAAATAGCTTTAAACTTTTACCAAAGTCTCTCTTTATTTAACTCCCTCGCTCTTTTCACTTTACTTAGAATTCTGAGTAAAGTGAAAAAAGAAAGAAGTAAAAGAAAGGCAATTCAGTCATAGTTATAAAAAATAACTCAAACATTGTCGTACTCAAACGTAATTGAGTAGTTATATAAAGTCGGAGTTGCAAGCAAATGATATCAGTAGGTTGGAAATGGATTCAGGTAATGTTTACATGCTTTTTTTTAATTTTTTGAAAGGTACACGAACATCATTCACTAAATTGAATGTCAACAATTTTGTGAAATCTGGACTTAATCTAAAACATTTTTTAAATTAAAATAATGATGCGCTTTAGCGTATGCCATATTGTACGTACGGATATGTACAATGTATTTTAAAAGGAATTGTTGGTTTTTTTAAAGGAATAGTACTAAGTAGATTTTTGGAATTTTTCCCACATTAAAGATTTTACAGAAAGTTTTAACTTGAAGGTCAATTTGTTGAGATCTTGCTTAATTTATTAAATAATTTATTGTTTTTGGTTGGTATTATCTTTCTAATTTTTACAGGCAAACATTATTTTAGTATCACTTTTTTCTTTTTTTTTGTTTTTCTAAATTGTTATTGTTATTAATTACATTAAAATTATGACAATTTATATGAATATGTAAGAATGTATTTACGATTGTGTTAGTATGTTAAAAGCGAAACATCATTTGTCATAACAAAAAGTACACAAGTAGACTAACAACAGCTTACATGATGATTATTGTTTGAATGCACGCATTTTTGGGGGCGCTTTATAACAACGCAATTTCATTCTGCCCTCTTTGTTTATAGCTCTGTTACTTTTTTCTTGTCTAATTTCGTCAGTTTTTTTCTGTACATACTTTTTTCGTTATGGAAGCGCGATTTATAAAATTTTCCCAATTTGTTGTTGTTGTTGTTGTTGTTGTTTTAATTGCTATTGTTATTATGGATTGTTTAGCATTACATGGAAAACATTTAATACCATGCCCATGATTATTAATGTTATCGTTATCGTCATCGTCATCGTCATCATTATCACCATCAACAACATCATTATTAAGTTGCTGTACGGCTAAGAGCGTGGAGTTATTATTTGTGAATTGCAACATAAATACTCATACTGACATGCACACATACACACACACACATATATACATTTCTATTAACATTTATATATTGTAACCTAAATCATATAACAACATGCCAGGATTCATTGTGTCCTGTCATGTTCAAGCAAGGCCTAACAATTGTGTCCGCTTTTTTTTCGCTGCTCTAAGTTATTTGTTTTTCTATTTTTGTTTTGCTTTTTTTTATTTTGTTTGCTTGTCTGTCTGGTTTATTCGTTTTGTTTGTTTGTTTGCTAATGCCCTTATGACCTTTATGCAATCTGTTTAAATTTGATGTTCATTGGTGGCTTTGCCATTTCGTCTCTTACTCGAGTTACTCTATTAACTGTATTTTTGTTCTACATGCATGGAAAAGTCAAATGATATATATAGAGAAAGCAATAAAAAAAAAGGGGGAAAGGTGTATAAACGCGAAAAGCTCAGTTGATGATGGACAACATCAAATATAACACAACATAACAATATATTTATTTAAACCGTAAACATATTTATACATATATATATATATATATATATATATATATATATGTATGTATATAGAGAATCATTTACATGCACATGTATAAGTCCATACAAACAATGGGCTAAGCAACATGTATAATACCATCATCAGATTTAAGGCGCGTGTTTGAATAGGAGAGTGCGTGTGTGCATACATTTTAGTACAGTAAATGTTTATACATTCACTCAATCTGTGGGGTTTTTGGTCAGCCAAAGTTGTTATTATTATTATTATTATTGCTGTTGTTTATTTATGCGAATTGGGGGAGCTCAGTCAAATATCAATTGCAGCATATTAACGCGGATTTCGCGGTCGATTATTTTAAGCCGTACACTTTGGTTGGTGGACTCTCATTTAACCAAATATAGGCAAACAAACAAACATATGTATATACGCATATATACATTTATATTCATATGCCAGTATTGAGGCAATACATTTGGTGTATTACATATGTTTTTGGTTAGTAAAAATTGAAGCGAAGGCATGGTGATGGATGGACAGAGAGCGAAACGGAGAGAATGATAGCGAATGATAGCGAATGTTGTATAAGAGATTTGTGTGTAAACGTGGGAAGTAAAAGTTGTTATCAACTCTTTATATGTTGTTTACAGGATAAATTATGAATGAGTTAAATAAAAAAAAAAAAGTAAAAGGAAAAGAAAAGCATCCAAAAAAATCCTTCTTCTTTGCTTAATATTTCTTTTTCCATATATTTATTGTTTTTATTGGTTAGCTAAACGCTACAATTAAACGTATTTTTGTTCTAATTGTTTTCAACTTTTATATAAACTTTTTTTTTATCAAATTTCATGAAAGTGAGTGGTAAAGACTAAACTTTATAATTTTTATGTAATTCCATCACTCGGTGAAAATTTGATCATGTTACTTCATGTTTCTTAAATTTAGATTCATAATCTTTAAAATTGCTTTTGGGATTTCCAGTATTCCTTCATTTTGCTGCACTTTACGTTCAATTTTATAAACAACATTTTTTAATTTTACATTAAGCACACAACATTTTTCCAGTTCATAAAAGCCTTTTGTATTAAAAAAAAAACAAGAAAAAGAATAAAGAAAATCTATGTGAACAGAATTTTGAGTATTTATAAAAGCCTTTCATTGAATATTATAATTATTAAAGTTCGATAGTTTGAGATAAGAAGCAAAAAAAAAAAACAAAGACAAAAATTCTAGTGAAAAGGAGTAGTTTTGTAATCTATGAACAGGTCAAGTCAATGAAATTTCAACCTTTTTTTTATTGGTTGTGATACGACCCCAGTGGTTGACTGGCTTTTGAATTATTTAAAATAATTTCTCTATACATCCTTCAGATATCCTTACATTACATAGTAGTGAAAAGACTTAAATGAATAATAAACTAAAAAAAAGGGAGAGCAGAGGTTTGTCCCCTTATTTTAATAATAACTTCACTTCACTTTTCAATGAAATGGTTTCTGATTACTAGACCAAATACTATTTTATAAAATATGCAGCAACAAATCCAATGATTTTTAAAATGGCTAGTTCATGAGCAATTGTCGTATATTTTTGAAATTTTATTATACAAATAACAGCAAGAACACCCTACAATACTTTATTAATGTGATACCATTAAAATTATAAATAAAGGGCAACAGCAATAGTTATTATAATTACAATAATACCAACAAGAATAACAAGAAAAAAAAAAAATTTTGGCAAAGCACTATTTTTGGATGAGAGAATTTAATAACGATAGGGATTGGATTATGTAAAGTATTCAATATTCAAAACTAAATAAATTCTTTGTAGCCTTTTCTCCTGCTTCCAGAAGGAAGAATCTTTCATTTCTTTAATTGTCCTCTTTGTTGCTAGTTATACTTTATTTTATGGTTGTTGCTGTTATTTCATTGCTAGAAGCTAACAATAATAACCCGTCATGGGACAACAATATATGATAGAGGTCAACCACCAAGAGCAACTTACTCAATCTTGTCGATAATAAAGTTTCTGCCGGTTCGTTCCTTTTCTTTTGCTTTATGTATTTATTAATTTTTTGTTTTTTTGACGGCACTTTTAAATATTAAAATGTTATGTTATGCTCTTGCCTCACACTGGTATCATCAACTACACTAAGTCATTCATTTCGCATCATATATTTAGTAATATCAAAGAATGGAATAGTCCAGAGTAGAATGGAACAAAATAGAACGGACAGGCTAGCACGTACTTTTGGTTGCCTTTGGTTTCTAGCAAGTTATAATATTGAATTTATTTAATTAAGGGTTCTAAGGCACATTAAAAAAACACATACTAATACCTATACGTTTGTGTTAGTCTGTAAAAAATATGAAATGAAAATAATTTGACAATATTACGAAAATCCATAAAATAATTTTGTATGTATACAATAATATATATATATATATATATATATATATATATATATATATATATATATATATCTGTCTCACTCATTTTTTGTTATACTGTCTTTCTTTCTCCAGAGAAATGTACTTGGTCCAGCTATAGCTTGGAAGCATGTTTTGTCACTTCAATGGGTTCATTTTCAGTTTGGTTAGTTCTTCTTTATTTGTGAACATGCATGAAAATAAATATAACATTTATAATTTTCATATTATTATTTTTTTTTTGATGTAAATGTTTTTATTAATGTTGCTACTGTTATTGCTAAGAAAATTCTATCCTTTTTCTATAACAATTATGACAGAAACGTGTTATGCAATAACAATTTAAGAAAAAAAAAACGCACAAGCAGACAATAATAGAAAGACGTTCAAATGAATAACAAGGGAATGGTTTATAGGTGAAGGAAAAATGTTGGCGAATGAAGACAGTTGTGGGAGAGAGATGAATATATTTACAAGTGATATTTTGAGTACTTGCCATTTGTTGTTGTACATTGATATTATAAAATGTATGAAGAGATGTCACCTTTATTAAAGTATAGCAAAAGGGAAATCAAAACAACAACAGTAGTAATAGTTTTATTTTAAATACAATAATTTCAGTTTTGCTTTACTTTTTTTTCTCGCTTTTTGTTTCTTTTTTTTGCTTTTGTTCAGAGTCTTTGTGTTTGTGGTTTATATACAGGATATACAGTATCCGGACACCCTGTTGTTAAGAGAGGTATGAATGTGTGTGTAAACTGTATGTGAATGTGACAAAAATCTCTAATCAACATCTCATACTTGCATCAACATCATTACGGCCATCAAATTTGAATATGAATCAATTCAAACCAAAACCAATTCAGCCCAACGTTACTAAAGCTGAAAGTAAAAAACCAATAACAATAGAAGCAAAAATTTAATATTTCATTTACCCATCTTTCCATTGAAATTCTCAAACCGAATCAAACATTGTGAATCCACATCAAACCAACGAACTTTATTTCTTTCCAGAATTGAAATGTTCCTCTTCTCATCGCTTTCAAACCCTCTCTATTTTATAATAGCAGTTAAAAAATATTACTCAAATCAACAATATCATAAATTTATAAAATATATCTAAATATACATATTTGAATGTCCTGCAAAAGTATAAGTGACCATACCAATTAATGGGATATTTTCTCTATGTATAAACTTTTATAACTCTTCTTCTCTCTTTTATAACTCTTTCTTCTCTCCTTTATACTTTATTAATTCCTGTTGAAAATTCATACATTTTGTACTATTTCTTTATTATCAATTTTCTTTTTTCAGTAAAAGTGAAGTTTTGTAATTTTTAAGCTAAAAGTAAAGTTTGAATTTTGTTTGATGTTAAAAAAATAAAATTATTTTCCGTACTAACATAAATTTACTCACTCTCTCGTACTTACTCTATTGCACAATACATTTGAGTTTTGACAATTGATATTTTTATTAGAACACTATGAACATTTTTAAGAGTATTGTAGTAATTTTTATAGAGACAAAAAGAAAAAGAGATGAAATGTACATTTCCATAAGATCATGGAAAGTATAGATTAAGAAAAATTGCGCCTTATACCATTCAACCATTCTTTTTTCCATATATTTAAGTATTTTTAGGTTATGGATAAAATTATTAAGCAACCTGATGGTTTATAGTTAACCATAAATTGAACTATCACATATATAAACCAAATGATCATTTTTTTATTCTATTTTTCTAGTACTCTACATTTTTTCAATAAACCATATAAATAAAAGAGCAAACGTAGTTATAAAATCGTAAAATATTTTGTGGTCAAATAATCATGTTTATCTATCTGCTTGTCAGTTTTAACATTTGTCTGTATTCATCTCTCCATTTTTTTAAATTTTACATTTCGGAGTTATAAAGCAATGAAGCAAAGTTGAATTCTCTACTGTATTCAGAGAGAACAGAGAAAAACAAGAAACAAACAATAAAAACAACAAGTAAAATAATGTACAATAACAATACAAACAAACAAGTAATGAAATGAAATAAATAAATTTAAAAAAATCGCAATAATTGCCGACGAAATGGATAAAAAAACAAGTGAGCGAATTATAATAACAAAATTACAACAACAAAAAGATGACGAAGAAGAAGAGAACAACAATATCAACAACAACAATATTAATAATAGTAAAAAAGCAATAAAAGCAATTACAAGAGTAATAATAATAATACAATAATATTAAAAAAAGGGGGCGTTGGTTGATTGTAGCTGTTTCTTTTGCTGCCGTTTACCTTTTTTTTTTTGGTGGGTTAAATGCTGAATGCTGGCCGGATAATTTTTATGTTTTAACCATAAATTGGACAATGCAGTAAAAGCAAAAGTAGGAGAAAAAAAAAGAAGGCCGTCCAAAATAAAGCAAATTAATCTACAGAGTGTGTACAGAGAGAGAGAGAGAGAGAGAGAGAGAGAGAGAGAGTGAGTAACAGAGACAGATGGAGTGGGAGAAGATAGGCATAATGTTAAAACCGAATGAAAATGATAAATTCATGAAAGTAAAAAAACCAATTTCATTAAGAATAAAAAAAATAGAAAAAAAACAACCACAAAATCCATAAAATTTGTATGTACGTATATGCAACATCATAGCAGCAATAATAATGATTAAAATAATCATAACAATTGAGAAGAGTAAAAAGAAAAAGGAGAATGAAATGCTTTTGCTTTTTGCGCAAATTTCACTCGCTGAGTTGAACTGAATTGTTAAGTCAAGTGTAATAAAAGAAATGTATATTTGTAAATTAAGCGTACAGACTCGCTAATGTAATGGAAAATAATTAATTACAATTTCCATTGTGTTTTTTTGCTTTTTTAAATTAATAATTTTTAAAACCACAATTATGGCTGAAGAAAATGAGAGAATTGAAGCAATAAAGTTAAAGCTTGAAATTATTTTACAAAAGTACACGACCTATTCAAAAAAAATCTGGATTTTTCTAAAAAAAGGTGAAAAAATGAAAATGAGCAAATAAAAGTAGAAACAATAAAAGCATAACGCATATTTATAGCTCTTAAGGGATTTTTTTTGCACAAAGTATATTTAATGTTGCTAATGTTGATACATTTCTTTCTTTCTAATTTTTTTACTCTGTCACTCTTTTTTTGAGACAATCTCATCCAAGTACCAGAATCATGTTTATTTATACGCGTTTAGGGGAATGAAATCATGACAAAGAAAGAGATACAGAAACCTACAAATAAAGAAACAGTTGATGATGGTGAAGCGCTTAAACACCCATAAGACCCATTAAAAAAATACGGCAATGCTATCACATACGATTTAAATATGTGGTATCCTTCTCTGTATGTATTTATATGCATGATTCTTTATACTTATCGCAATATTACCGCGTACACTTTCGTGTTTATTTTTCTTTTCACTATTTATATACCCTACACCACTTGTGATACAAAGTATTACTAGCTTGTGCAGATGTGTGTAACACCCAAAAGAACATTCTTCTATTATACCAATTGACCCAACATCCAAAATTTCTTGAATCGATTTAAGCTTTTCCGTCTGTCTGAGCCAGTACCACTTTTGGAGATTTCGAAAAGGTTTCTTACAAACCATTTCGCTTACACTGACTATGTTATTTTGACGAGGTATACACAAATCAAGTAAACTTTCACTTTGTTTACGTTTTTTCCGCGCTTTTAAAAAATATTATCTTTTAAAATTTTATTAGGCAAATCAAATTATATTTTGTTTGATTATTTGAATAGTTATTTTTAAATGAACAAATGAAAATTTCTTAAATCAATTTGTGAAAAATTTTCTCTTAACAAATTAATTTGCACAATAAAAATACATTTAACTGTAATTGTTTTACAATAAACTTTGAAATAACAACAACAATAACAGTGAAATTTATCACGTTAATATCTATAATTGGTCTATATCTTTCTCTTTCGATCCCTTTCGTATATCGTGATCTATTTCTCAAAATAATGCAAGAGATATTTTGTATTGAGTATTGTTGTTGTTTTTGTAATTTTTTTTTCTTTACAAAAAGCCTTTAGGCTTTTGAACCCTATCATTGCTTTCAAGCCAATAAGTAAGTACATGAAAGTTAGAAGGAGATAGTTATATATTGTATAAATTGTACGATAGAATTCTCGTTGAGGTGTGAAATATTAGCGTAGCTTATAAATTGTAACACCACAAGAAAAAACCATAAACGAACAATGAAAGAAGTTTTTTGAAATTGTTTTTCAAAACTTTCCATTTTAATTTGTCTATGGAAAACATGATTCTTTCGTTTGACTGCATGCTTGCCTAACTTTCCAATTGTTTACCTCACTGCGTAAATGCCTACTTCAAATGAGCCAGAATAAAAATTTTTGCTTCAAGCAAAATCGAGGTAAAGTGTATAGGAAAAGTACGTGTTCTCTACTTATATATTGGTTATAAAATACTTTCCAAAAAATCACAATAACAATAAAAATTACATTACAAATAATTGCGTACGACTTTTTTATTTTTGTTATTCTTATTCTCTGTAACAACTCTTTCTTTCTATTGTTATACATCCCACCCATAGGTGGAAGTATATTCATAATGTTTGCAACGCCCAAAAGGAAGCACCGGAGTCCCTACAAAATACGTACAGTTTTAATCAGCATCAAATTCTATATCGATTTTTGGCTTATTGCTCGAAAGTGGAAATTATTTACAAGTAGTCTACAATGCATGTGCAAAAATTATATAAATCGGTAACGCCTACATAAAATTATGTAATCCCAAATTTTAATTTTTTTGTGTTTAAGTTTTTCATCCATTATTCAAAAACTGGAACAGTCTCAGTACTATAACATCGTAAGTTTGGGTGGTGGATGTCCAAAATTTGATCCTAGCCAAATGTAACTTTTGCCTGTTTTATTTTTCTTATATATATATATATATATATATATATATATATATTTATTTATTTATTTATTTCAATTTATGTGGTGCTCTTTCGATGCGTCAGTGCTTGAGTAGTTTGAGTGCCTGGGTAGTCGTTTTGGGTAATGAACCATGTAGCGTATAAAAATATTTATTATTAAACATTAACGCAAAAGTTATATAAAACCAAAAAATAAATAGCAGATGGTTTTTCTTCTGGTTGATATTCATTTCTAATGCTTTTCTCAGACAGCAACACATGCGGCTTGGTAAATAGATATTCCACTATTATTATATGAATTTTGAATCCGCATATAAATATTACAAATGTCATTTATGTTAGACAAATAAGTAAGTTAATTGTATTAGCTGGGGCCAAATCTTGAATACTTCCCCATTCAGTGCAAAACTGATCAAGAATATATATTTTATTGTAGGTCTATGTAGGCCTATGCTTTCTTCGAGGTATTACTAACATTTTGAGTAAGTGTACAATAAGTATGATCTCAATATTTGATTGACATATATAAAAAATAATAAAGTAAACTTAGTAAAGTATTTCAAGTACAATTGAATTTAATTTTTCCATCAATTTCTATAAATTTTTTTTCAATTCGATCGACAGCGCCCAACAAACTACATGTGAAATATAAGAAGCACTTCTTCAATTTTGCAGTATTTTTAATTATTTAGTTTATGAAAATATGTGAAAGTATGAAATAATTTCTAAAATTATTAGCAATAATTTTTTTATTTATTTCTATTATTTTGTTATATTAAAGTATAGTTTATTGAAAACCATTATGTCAAAATTTATTAAGCAGCTTTAACGTTGTGTGTTTTTTACTATAAAGATAATGATTGCAAATCATCATCAACATAATTTTCAATGAATTTCTAATGGCTTATAAGTTCTTACTTTTTTTATCTTTCTATGTTCTTGTTTACCAATACAATTGTTTAATTTTGCCTTGTCTTTAAGAAAATGAAAGCAAGAAAAAGATATGTAAAATGTGAAATGCCAAATGGCAGAATCGTCATTGTCATTGTTGTCTTTCTCTAGAGGGCAATTAATTTTGTTGCCTAATATTATAGCGCATAATAATTACAATAAAAGTGGCAGCAAAACACGAAGCTCTAAGATATAAGAACACATTCTTTTTTTTGCGTTTTGTACTTTTTACAACGTATAAATTTCTTTTGTTGAAAGATTTTAGCAAATATTTTTATTGGAACTGTTTAAGAAAGTAAGTAGATTGGTTGATTGGTCCGTTTTTTTGTTATTGTTTTTGCTATTGTAAATTAACACCTAATGTTATTTGTTGCTGTTATTGTGTTATTGAGAAGTTTTAACACGCTCTAACACTTTCAGGCATTTTTCTCTGCAACGAAAATACTTTACAAGACGCTACAAGGGGAGTACAATTATTGAATGTGAAACTCTTTCTTTTAGCAAGCATTGGCAAAATGAGACAAAGTAATAGACAGACATCTAACCGTAGGGAGTGTTCAATTAATTAAGAGTGAGGTTAAAAAGTAATTGCGTAAGAAGCTTTAAACCTTAGAAAATTAACATCAGGAGAATGGAAAGAGATGTCTTTTTGTTTTAGAAATAACACCACTAATATTTATTACGTTTGATTACACACGTATAACATTACAAGAAAAGTGTCTACAAGAATTTTGTACTTTAATTTCTTTTTTAATACTATTTTATAACAAAAAGAACTAATATAAAACTTTTAACAGATAAACGCTACAACAACAAATTTTAGTCTTTGACAAATTTATTTCTTGCATCTTTTGTTTTTGTTTAAGTAATTGTTGCTACTGTTATTATTGTTGTGTGATGGTTGCTGTTGCTATTATTACTTTTGGTGTAATATTAGCAATTGAACAAAGTTTAAAAATAACATATCAAAAGTCTTAAGAAGAAAATATATGATCTGATATTGTTTGGGGTAGCCGAAAGAAAAATTAAATGTGTAATAAAAATCGCACAAACACATAACAAACAAAAATAATTTCCTATTAATATTTTATTGTTGTAATTTATTTATGTACCAAATCTACTATCTGCTCTCCATCTCTATTTAGGTATATTACCTTTTCATTCAATATTCAATGTTATTTTTTGTACGTTTCATTTTTCCTATTAAATTAGATTAAAATTATGTAAATTTTAACTTTCAACTTTTTACTCTATCTCTCTCTCTCTCCCTGAATCTCTACCTTTCTCTTTCATTGTGTGTGTCTGCCTCACTTCTTCTTTTCCGTTACCTTGTTTAGCAATGAAATTTACTTCAAATACTTTTACTATTTCAAATTATGCCCATTATTTCACTTTGGATTTTTCTCTATACGAAATATACTTAATGTCAAAGACCCTGTTTAGCATTGGAGAAATAGAATAGCAAAATACAAAAAAAGAAAAGAGGAGTGAGGAAGGTAGACAAAAGTAGACGTAAAGTTGTGACCGTTAATAAAAAAATAAGTAACACAAAAACAATGAAACAAAAACGAAAAACACTCTTTAAGTTAAATAAATGGAATCATAATTTTGTATGAGTTATGATTTATGCAACATTGACTTTTTTAAGCAGTAGCAGAGTTGAGTACTGTCAATAAAAGTATTTCAAATTTAAATTAATACTTATACAAATAATTTTCTGTAACTGGTAAAAATCTAACCTAAAATATCAATGAATGTTATGAAAACGGCAGCGTTTTTCATTTTAAATCTACTCTTCCATAAAATTGGAAATAAAATTGAATTTGAAAATATCAAATAAACTTCGAACTTGCTATATTGAGAATTTTTTTTACTACTAATAAATATCGCGGAACTTTAAAGAGCAAAGAGCAAAATTAGCTAAGCTAAAAGCGATAATGAATTTCATTTCAAATGGTTAGCAGACCAGTGGAAGGACGCACAGAAAGCCATTTATGAATGGAATAACATTTAGGTGCTTGTTTTTTGATTTGCTTTTTCTTTTTCTTTCTGTTCTTTTGTTTTCGCTTCGTGCTTTTCTCTGTTATCAGTTAATCGTATAGTTTAAACAGATTTATTATATAAATTGTATTTGCGTGAATTTATATTTTTAATTATTCATATATCCAACAAAGCATTGCTTCAATTTCCAATTTTTGTTTTATTGTCGATTCATACAGTAAAAAAAATCTGCATATTGTTTGTTATATATAAAATTTTTCAAAAGGATATTTTCGTGTTATTATTGATATTGTTGTTTCTATTGCTATGGTCAAGGTAACTTTTAATTCTGGCCATAAAATTTAAATTATATGGCTAACAGGCATTCATCTACCGCAGTAATAAATTTCTTTCAACTTAATTATTATCATAAGCAGTAGGTAAGCCAGCAACAACGATATTACGTATATATATAAATAAATATGCATATACGTGACAACAAAAGCAACCATGCAGTACGATTCAGTTAAAAAATGCTAAAAATCGACCATTATATTAAAAAGAAATATAATCATAATTATAAGAGTAGCAATAAATTTATATTAATAAAGTCACATTAATATAATAAGAATGAAAATGCGCAAGAGAGAATGAAAAGAATAAAAATTCGCAATATACTTATAAAAGGAGATTAGTAAGATAATGGGAAATATAAAGAAGACCTTTTTATTGATTGGGTCAATATGTCTCGAAATATTTCTTTTTTTAGTTTTTTAGTTTTTGGCGGAGACCATTAACAACCCATTCAAACTAGATAAACAAACAATAAAACACAATTATTACTACAAATAAATTTTTGTTAAGTTTAATTAAAGAGTAATAAGCAATAATCTTATAAAAATCATTATTCTTTAATAATCCTTAATGAATTAATGAAGAGAATTAAAAAAAAAATTGATTGGACGAACGAAAGTTTCTGAAATAGATGGTTTGCAAATTTATTGTCAATAATTCTTATTGTGAGGTTTTCTTAAGTTTTCTTTGCTTTTCCTGATAATTGAAAAATCCTTTGAATAGGCTAAAAAAATGTCCTTAAAGAAGAGTTTCTATCATATATAAAGCATATATTCTTATTTGTATTATAAGGATAAATATTATAAGAATTTTCAATAAAAAAATTAAAGTTTCTTGAAAAAACTTTTTCTCTCTTTTAACAAGATAAAAAAAATTTAATCATAACTTAAAGAATTTCTTTACAACCGCAAACATGTATGTATATATATTGATAATATAAAGACAACGCCCACAATTTATTAACGCGGTAATATCCTGCTGTGTTTATAATGCGCTTTATGATTTTTCTCGCTGTTTTCGTTCGTTTTCTCTTACACTCATGCTTTTTGGCCTTTTACGGTGTTTTTACCATGAGTAACCAAGTTTAAGGTAATTCAAACGAAGCGATGTAAAATTAAATAGAAAAATATGAAACAATAACAATAACAACATAAAAAAAATAATAAATAATAATCATCATCTATATTCATGGATTAAGATTCAATTTTTTTTCATTTTTTTTTGGCTTGTTATATTGTACAATAATTTTTTATACAGTGCTGGAGTTGTGGAGGCAAAAAAAAGTGAAAGAAAGATAGCAAATATAAAACAAGGTATAGCATAAATTGGAAAAATAAATGAAGTTTTTATATTTGTGCCAGCTTAAAAAAAATGATGAAGAAGTGAATTTTGGATTTCAGTAAACAATACTATGGTTACAGTTAAAGTGATTAAACTAATGCCCTACCATGAACTTTTACATTGAAATCCAATAATCTAATAATTTTTTTACTATTACAAGACATTTCTATTTATTCAACTACATTATGTAATCTTTAATCTCACTGTGTTTGAAAATTATCAAGATATCAGATACGTATTTTTAGTAAATTACTTAAAGTCAGAAGTCGCAAAATGAACAAGGAAAAAAAAGTACCATTCATTATTACTATTTTGTCTCAATCAATATAACCTTAGGAAATTATTATAAAAAAAAGTAGGAACAAACGAACCAAAGTGAATAAAAACGAAAATGAATTTTAAGTAAAAGTTTAAATGTGAAGACAAGAGAGAGAACGGAGAGCTAAGTAATATAAAATGTTAATAAATTTTTAATACAACTTATATAACATAAAATAATAATAATAATAATAACAAAAACGTAAACAATAACAACAGACGTAACATTACAAGAAAACAGATATTAAGAGGAAGGATATTTAAAGGAACAGGCTTTTATTTAAATGTGAGTATTTCGAAATTTAGAGTTTTAAATTTTTTTTTGTTTGAATTTAAGAGCCCTCAAATGTAAACAAGAGTTCAATTCTCCTGATACCGAATATATTTAGCATAAAGTGAAAATAAGGACAATTTTTTTTTCTTTTGTTACCTTTAAACTGAAATATATAATAATAATTTTTCAGAAAAAAATTGCAAAAGTTTTGCTATGAAAAATATGAAAATATGTTTGCTGTTCCTGATATTTTACGTATGATTATTGTTTTGATATAATTCATTTTAAGACGATTGCAAAATAATTATAGAATTTAATTTATTCGTTTAGTTCCTTGATTTTTATTCAATATTCTTGTGTCTTCTCTCTCTCTCGTAGTATTCAAAAAAATACTATACCATCGCCGTCAAATCGAATTGAATCATAATGAAAGGCACGTTAAATAGATTGAAATAAGTCTTTGCCTGAATGTATTTATCTATGTACATGGGTAAATTTCTGTTGTATGAAAAGGAGCATCGATAGCAATAAGCAACAACAATTTGAATAATAGCATACGTAACGCCACTGGGGTTAATAAGTAATTTAAATTTTCGTTTTACTTTTTCTTTTGACATTTATTTATGTATATTTTCATAAATAGTAACATTTACAACAACAACCATAAAAATAATAATAATAATTGAAGTAATAAAAGTAAAATGTAAAATGTAGTAAATAAAAAGTTTTTCAATACTTGTGTATATGAACATACACAAAAATTGAAGTAACTTTTAAAAGCATAATAAATAATTTCATTTTGGAATAATAGAACAAATCAAAGAGAAACTATACGAATTGGATAATAATTATTATCTAAAAGTGTTTTCTTAATATCGGCCAAATCACCACTCAAGCATTTCATTGTGGATCAATATTACGCGTCTCTCGATCAATTAATATTAATTGATACGAAAAAACTACTATTGTCTTATTGATTACTTGAGTACGAATTTTTTGCGAACTATGATGTCGATAGAAATATTTAAATTTGTTCAGGTAAGATGATAAGAAATTCATAGTAGCATAGTAGGCATACAAATATTAAAAAATTGGCTAATAAAAGGAAAGCTAAATCTTAAAAAAGAAATTAATAAAAAAAAAAGAGAATGAATAAATAAATAGAAAAGTGAAAGAAAAGTTTCTTCAATCTTAAATAAACAATGTCAATAATTTCTATCTCTCTCTCAATAAAGTTTTGTAAAAAAACTTTTCTCATATATAAAAGTATAGGCTATCTCTTTTATGATATATGATTATACACACATACACAAATACAAGTCAAAAATTTTTAATTAAAATTTGTCGTCAAATCTTATAAAATTGGTTGCCTTTTTGTCTTGTTTTTTTTGTACATATATGATAAATATAATAACAACAAAACTAATAAGAACAACGAAAAGAGTTCCAGAAAAATTTTAAAAGCTAAACTCATAAATTAAAACAGAAAAGATATCATTTATCTCTTTCTAACTCATACATTATATTATCTGTTATTATTGTTATTAGACTTTCCTGCTCATACATACAGAAAATGAAAATTGTAATGGTTTTGTTGGAAAGTGAGATTAAGAAAAGCAATATGAAGAAAAAAAAATTAAAACAAAGAAAAAAGCAAAAAAATTGAAAAAAAATTAAAACTTGTCTTTTGCAATATATTTATGTAGAGATATGTCTAATTATATGTTCTTATAGACACAAGCTATATTTATTCGAATCACTAAATAAAATATAATAAAAAATAAAAATAGAATTAAAAATGGAGACAATAAAAATAAAACTTTATTATTAAAAATTCGTGCTATACTTAAGTATATCTATTCAATTATAAAAGTAAAATAAGATCTAATGAAGAAAACAATAAAAAAAAATTTGCGATTATACACAAACGCACATACATGAGCATTCAGTACTTGATCAACTATTTACTCAGCCGTATTAGATTTACGAGACCAAAAATTTCTCTTAAAGAGCTTCTTCGTATAAAATTTTTAAGATGAAGTTCTCTGAGAAAGTTTAAATATCGATAGTCAATTATTTTATAGAATGTTACCTATGTTATAATGCAATTATTATAACCGCTTGAAATCGTTTATAACTATTGAAATAACATAATAAAAATTTATAGTAAAAATTATTTATTTCTTAATTTATTTCTTAATGATACAAGACGTTTTACGTATCTATGCATATAAAATGTAAGTAATAAAACAGATTTTCTGATGTTCAAACATTTTGAATGTTACACCTTGTCAATATTTGTACTTATATTTATATTAATATAACGAATATAATGAAAAATCTTTTATAACTAACTTTTTCTACGCATCACACAATATTCATATATAATTCATATATATATATATATATATATATATATATATATATATATATATATATATATATATATATACATATACATATATTTAGATATGTATATACATATTTATATTTATATATATATGGATAACAAGATTCGTGCATTAATAATTTCATATTAAGCATGCATGTTTTTTCATGATTTTCGTAATTTTATTATTTCACCTAAAAAAAAGGTATAAACTTACTGAGATCACCTTAAAAGTCCAGCATTTTAAAAAATTAGAAAAAATCGAAAAACTTCTGCAAAGAGTAATTATTCAAAGCGGACTTTATATTGTTCCAAAACATTTAAAATTATATTCTAGTATTCTAAACATGCACATGATGTTCCCTGTATTAATATAATTTGACTATTCTGTGTACGAGTTCTTTTATTTTTCTCAATTTTTCTCTTATCTGCTTCCTGCTAAAAAAAAAAGACAAAATTATGAAGAAAGTTTTCTCAGTTTTTTGTAGCAACAAAAAAATTTTATTACTAATACGTTAAATTCTTTTATTTATTTATTGTACTTATTTTATTGAAACTTTTCTTGTTTATAGCAAAATATGAAGAAAGAAATATTTGCCCTTTTTAATCAACACTTTTAAACCTTTATCAAAAATAACATTAAATACAAAAAAGGAAAAAGAAACAGAAAAATCTGTAAATGATTTCTTTTCAATTTATGTTTTGAGGTTATCTTCTTACATCTTTTTCCATATATCGAAAGACAGATAAATTCTCCTTTTCCCTCGAAATACTCTAATTGATGTAGAAAGCAAAGATTCATGAGTAAAAAAAAAAACAAGTGGTGTTGTCGAAGAATGTTTTCTTGTAAAGACAAGTGTACAATCTATTAAATAAACCACAAAAAAGATGACCTTTACATGAAATTCTTCGCAGCTAAAGAGGAAAGGATTAGAAAAATTATAAGATGATCGTTCATCGTAGAGTTATTTTTTGAATGGATAAATTTGTTGAAAGTTTGTTGCTTTAACAAAGTTTGTCTTCCGGTTATTGATATTTGCAGTTATTTATACAACAGTTAACTTTTTCTTATAGCATTTTATGGTAATGAAATTAAGAAAAAAGAGGAAAAATTTGAAGAAGGACAACAAGACAACAAGACATGTCTTTCATTTCTTCGTACATTGGGTCAGTTTGTATATTTTTATTGTACATTTCAACTTCATGTAGAAAGAAAGACCTTGGAGAAGGCTGAAATAGAGTTTAATAGGAAAATAATAAACAACAAATTACAATAACAACATTATAAACTAATATGCAAATGTAGAATTCATGAACTGTTTTAAAATAATGTTCAATAAGGAAAACATAAGAAAGAAAACCTAACAAAACTTCAAGAAGAAAGAGAAAGCAAACTTTAGGTTAGCTAAGTAGAACGTTAGAAAGGTATAAATGTACAGTAAGATATGTGAAGAAAATATTAAAAGGTTAAAGGGTAATGTCAATGAAATTCATTTCAAATTTGGACAAAGTTTTAGTATTTTAATTTATAAATATTTTCCATTATATGGATGAAATTCTAGGTTTATGCCAATAAATGCTCATTTATATTCATAATAAAACTATAACTTTTTATTGGAAAAATAGAAAAACAAGGTAACAAAAGGAAAAGCTAAAATAGAAACAAAATATCCAATTGTTCAAACTCTTTAATTGCTATTACAAATCATACTTTGTATAAATTTTATATTTTTAAAAACCACTGTTTTTTTATTATTATTTTATTAAAAACACAAGCTCAACAAAAGTCGTTTAAAATGACAGAATTCTAGTCTGCATTTTTATCTTTAGCTGTGTCAATTTATGTCATTTAGTTAGTTAGTTTAATTTATAAAATCTGGCATTAATACCCTCCATGAAATAACAATGAGAGAATATTGTTACAATTTAAACTTTCTACGAACGTTAGCAATATAAAAATGATGCGTTCAAATATTATGTGTAAGAATTCTTTTAAGCATTATGAGTCTTGTTTGTTTTTTTTAAAGAAGTAATCTTAACATTTTTCTTTCTTTCTTTCTGTTTATACCTTCCTTTATCTATTAACATTCTTCTTATGTCTCTCTAAGTCCATGATCATAATTATTAATTATAAAAAAAGTATAGAAACAAAAGAAAATTATATTTGACTGGGACCAAATATTGGATACCTACCATTGAACACCATTCAGAATTTGCTCCGATTTTTCAGCAGTAGATAGAAAATGTAAACATAAAAAAGTGGAAGCATAATGACAAAATGAGCCCACACCCCAACTTCTAGGTAGTGGCTATAACAAAATAAATGAATAGTTGGAATGAACCATACATGCATTGCACTGGATATTCTTGTGTGATTGTGTGGGTGTATCTGCGCAATATATAAATCAAACATTTTGTATAGTTATTACTTGTGATTGTTATTAACACGATCCATGCAAACGTAATGAATAAAAAGAGTAAATAAAAGCGAATGAATGAAAGAGTAAATGAAACGATTAATTATGTAAAGAGTTATTGTTGTTGTGCAGCTATTATTTCGCTGCATTGTTAATATTTCAGTTTATTTTAAGTATATTTATTTATTTAGTATTAAACTAATTTTAGTGGTAAACTTCAACACTTTTATATTATCTCTTTACTTACGTGCATATTTTTCTATACATTTTAGAATTTTGTTGTTTTCTTTTTTTTTTTTGGAAATATTTTTTTGTAAAATGAAATACATTTATTTTACTGTATATTTGTCCTAAATGAAATAGCAATCACATTAAAATTTATATCACAATTTTAATATCATAGTAAAAATAACAATAACCACAATGCAAATAATATTTCATGTTATATTTGTTGTTGCTACTTATTGTATTATTTAATGTGCAACGGACGATGCTTTTACATTATCATCATTACACTATTATTATTAAAGCCGTTACAATATTACAATATTTTTATGGATGTATAATAAACGCTTGTGTGTGTATGCATTAGCTATGTATATATATATATATATATATATATATATATATATATATATATAGCACCATTAATTAACAAATAAAATGTCAATTAATTTTATAACTTCGCTCAAACAAACAAATAAACAAATGATAATACAAAATAAAGTTTATACCAATTTGTATGCCCAACCAAAAAAAAAATATATATATATAAACACCAAAACAAACAATAACTGACTTTCAGGCTTTATTTATTCATATACACATTTATTTCTTTGTACCTTTCACGTAGATATAAATGTATGCAATATATATATATATATATATATATATATATATATATATATGTGTGTGTGTGTGTGTGTGTGTGTGTGTGAAAGATACAACGGGATCATTTTACGTACTTTGAATTGTATTGTATTTTATTATGTTGTAAATATATATATATATATATATATAGAGTGAGAAAGAGAGAACGTTGAATTTGAGAGTATATGTATACCGCAAAGCGATTGCATGTACAGACATGCATGCATACAACAAAAAAAAGAGAAAAAAAAATAAGATGAAAATAAAATTATTATTATTATTATTATTTTATGGCACATTGTAAGCAAATATTAAAAACTCATATATGCATATACAATTCATATGCCATATATATATATATATATATATATATATATATATCTATATATATATAAAATATGAAAAATTAAAGCCTAAGTGATACAATTCTGAAAGTGATGTACGATACATCGCTGCATTTATTAGTGCAATTCTTTGTGAAGCATTCGTTAAAGCCCTTGTTATTTTACGATTATTTTCTTAATAATACGATAGAAAGTAAAAAAGCAATCTTAAGCTTAACTAAGGAAAGCTTTTCTATACATTTAATTTAGTATTTAATCTACTTTAAATTTAATAAACACATTATATATAAGACTTGTTTAGTTTTTCTACGTCTTTTTTGTACTATTTAAATTCTTTTTATTTGTATTTTAGTATAAACTTTTTAGAGGTGGAATGGAGAATGATGATTTTTCTAATTTTGTAAAATTATCATGCTATATAGTTACATTATTCGAATTAAATTCACATGACAGCTTTAAAAATTGCGAAATATATTTGAATAAGTTTTCTTTAGACAATTTTGCCTTTAATTTTATTACTTAAATGATCAACTTATGGCTATTATATATTAAAACAAATGTCTGTTTTTTTTCCTTCTCTTTCTGAGCCAGTTCTGTTATATTTTGGTTTATTTTGGTATTATTTGTTGAGCTTGATTATATGTATATTATTATATGGGCCCTATTGGCCTGTTAAAAATGTTAAAAGCCATATTTGTTCGGTTCATTGTCATTGCAATTGTTTTTATTTTGTTAATATGGTTGTTGCTTTTACTTTTACTTTTTTCTTTTGTATTTATTCGTCTTTCTCATTTTTACATGCATGTAATGTAATGCATGTAATTGAGTGAGTGAACGTTTTTATATAAATGTATATTTGGTAAATTTAAATATTTAATTGAATGTTAAATAAATTTACCACTCATACGCACCGGTGTACTGTTTAACTGAATGATTGTGTAACTGGTCGATTGGTAAAGGGAAATACGTTTTATTTACATAATGAAAAGTAATTGTATGTATATATTAAGCACATATAACACTATTTACCTTATGTATTTACATATGCTTATAAAAATACATTTTATAGCTTTATTTTTTGTTTTATATTTTCATGCGATTAAGTAAAAATTTTTCCGAAAAATTTCTTTTATTCTTTTTTTTGTTTTTTTATTTTGTTATATTTAAAGTTTAACTATAAGAATAAAGAATAATACATAAACAATTGAAAATATCTTAATGTGAAAGTTTTTATTAGCAGAAAAATCAATATATTAAATAATGTTCATATACGCAGACAATTAATATAATTCCCAATTAATTTTAATAAGAATTCTTTTCCGTATTGTAGTTGATTTGCTAGGGAACAGAAAACATCAATACGATCTAAATCAAACTTGATTAAAACAAATTCTCAATACATTTATATATATTCTATAGTTTATAAAATATACTAAATAAATCACAAACAATCACCATAAAGCGTGTGTAAACCTATAAAGTAACGTTATATCATTCAATATAGTGACAGAGGAAGAAAGATGGAGAAAGAGAGATCGCGAATTTTTCATGAATATCCAGGTTATTAACTTGGAAAAATATTTGTTTGCTTTAATCTATTATTAAACGATATTTGTATATAATTTTCCTGGTAAATTTTGAAGCATTCCTTAAAAATAGTTTGTTAGAGTATTCATTATAAAACAAAACAAAAAGGAAAAGTCCAATAAAAGTAAAATTCAAATGAAGTAAATATATAAAATTTTTTGAGCTTTACTTTCATTGAAAAACCAAAAAGTAAAGACTACTAACAATGAATTCTTGATATGCAAATAAAATACACGTTCTTACAATAGTTTAAAATTAAAATAAATAGGTAAGCAATTAAAAATACGAAATACTAGAATAAAATCAAAGACATATGTATAAAAAATTCAGTATTTAGATGAGATTTTTACTAAAATTATCCATTGTGTAAGGATTTCAATGATTCATGTATATCAAAAAAAGCAAAATCGAAAAAAGTATATAATTTGGAATTCATTTAGTAATAAACAATTAAATGCAATAACAATTTTTTTTGGCATTGTGGCAAAAAAAAGAGAAATATATGAAGCGTAAATGGAAACAGTAACATTAACAATAACTGAATAGTGAATAAGTGAATAAAGTAAAAACCCATTTGCAGTAACAACAATAACTACAACAACTACAAGTTATAATAAGAATAACATTAAACGAATCTAGTTAAATGAAAAACATGAGAAATAAAAAGAATAAGAATGAAATGAAAATGTAGGAATCAAAAATTCAAGGTAAAATTAAAGTTTGTAGAATCATTTTTACAATAAGTGTAAATGAAGCAGGAGAAACGGAATAAGTGAACATTTAGCGTATTCATAAAAAGCAATTTTCTTCACCTCTCTCATTTTCTTTATCCAACTTTTCTTTCTTTTTGTGCCTTTCTTTGGCCTACAATATATGTAACAATAAGAAAGACTGTTGCTACTAATTGCTGATAGTTTGTAAATACTATTATTGTTGCGTCTATCATCCTAAAACAAAACAAAAAAAAATTGAAATAAACAACACACAAAATAACAATAACCTTAGTCATAACAATAATGCAGAAAATGGAAAGTAACTATAAAATTTTATGACTATTTTTTGGCAGTTACGTTTTTATTTCTTTACTTATTTTGCTTAGAAAAGGCAACAAAGACATAAACAAAAACAAAAATAAACGCAAAAGCGTTTCATGCTTTTAGGTAGTTAATAAAACACGTCATTTTAAGTCAGAGAGGGAGATAATATATTCTAATCAAACACATGGTTTGTTACAAAGTTATACATTGTTTTTAGTTTTTCCTCTTATTCTTTTTAATAACAAAACAATAAACCGTTATTGAGTTAGAGAAGGAGAGAAAATGACTGAGTGTCAGAATTAAGAAAAAAAAATAACAAGAATCAACTTAACAGACAATTGAACAAATTGTTTTAACGTAAATTAAGATAACAGGAAAAACTAGTTATAACGTAAGAAACAGAAGAAGAGAATGTATAACCAAAAGAAAAATAATTAAAATTGATATTGGTTTTGCAAAATTAAAGTAATAAACAAGAAAAAGGAATGAGTTCTATATGAACAAAGTTAAGCTGCCTTTCAATAAAACTTTCCATTTAATTTTGATTAAATTTTACAATTTTTTTATTAGTTACATTCAAAAAGTTATCGGTACAGATATTGATAGCTATTTTTTAGATTATTCATTCATTTAAAGTAAAATTTTGTTACATTTACTTCGAAAGTTTCTTATCACTTCAAGGTCTTATTTTTGTTTCTATATCTTAAAATGTATCATGACTACAGTTATGATTAGCTGTTAGGATAAGATAGATTAAGAGGTTCAGATCATTAAAAAAAGCAATTTTCGTTTTATCGAATTAATTTTATTTTTTTATTTCTTGTGTGGGAAAAAAAAGAGTTAAGAGAAGCAAATATTTTTTGAATCATAAAATTTTAATTCCATTGCACTGTTACCATAAAACCAGTACATTACAATATTGTACTGTACCGAATAATTTCACATATATCACATTTTAATTCTTTGCTTAAGTAAGAAAAGAAGAAAATCAACAACAGCACTACACACAAGAAAAAATGTTCATTTCTTTGCATAAATTTATAGCTGCAATGAAAATTATTATTACTTGTATGATATAATTTTACTGAATACTCTGCTTTTCAAGAATTATTGGCGTGTGTAAAAATATATACACGTTTATAATACACATATAAAAATGTACATTTATTTATATATACAAATAATTCATAAATGGTTTATGTTTACATCGTCTCTATGATGACATTAATCTGTTTTAATATATATATTTATTTATTTGTTGTTATTATTGGTTTATTGTTAGTACTCTACATGTATTTATTTATTTATTTTTTTTTAGGTTTTTTGCGAGAGGCAATTTTTATGAGCATATTAAGTGATTTATATTAAAATGAGATTATAAAAATATAAATATCTTCTAGTTGCTGTCTTTTATTTTTTTTAATAAAATAAAATTGTCATAATGTACAGCTGATAGCAAAAATACCTAAGATTGCTTGGTATTTGCTCTACTGTTTTGTACAAAGAATGTTAGATCGTTTAGAAAATTATTTTGCTGCTTACTTTCGAATTAAAAAATCAAAAATGCTCAGGTAACTGTGCTAAATATTAAGATGTGCTTTTGCTTGATGGAGTTAGACTGTTGGCGAATTTTAAGAAGTGCTGATCTTAATGAAAAATTGATAAAACTTTTCGAACGATGTACAAATACATTAAAATAAAAAAGGTTTTTTTTACAATTTTAAAAAGTTCAATTTTCTTTCATAAAAATAAAGTTTGGAAAGTTCGCACTTCAAATATGTATTTTAAGGGGGACTGAAAAACTGTCGAGAAAAGAGTATTTCGTAAATGATCTTGCCTTTTAACGATATTCGCATTCTCAAGGATAACAAAATCTTATAGAGTCGCAAGTGTTATTCTTCAATAGATTATAAATATTTTTACTTTAAAGAGAATTATTTCAAATATAATTCAGGGCAATTGATACAAATGTGTAATTAATTATGCTTCCTACGCAATTCTCCGATTGTTATAAATAATTTAATAAAGTGAAATAAATCTAAAACACTATGAATTTGGCATAACAAAATTTGATACTTAAATGTCAAATGTCAAATGTCAAATGATATGAAAAATTTTTTCTTAATCTTGTTCTTTAATCTGCCCTGTAGTGATAAACTATACAAAACAATATGTTAAACAAATCGATTTCCTGTACTAAAATAAAGGAGGAATCTTAATAAAATTATCACTAAAGTATTCTTAAAAAATAAAATTAACTTTCAATTGCCTTTATAAACGTTTCTCTTTCTTTCTTGTTCTCCTAAATAGAACTTAACGCCTTCATTCGCTTTAGAAAGCAGAAGAGACAGTAAGTAAATAAGTTTATGCAAAATATATATAAACAGACATTATAACAACAAATAAGACAACGAGAATAAGAAGCTAAGTATGAAAATATAAAGAAATCGCCTTAAGTGGTGAAATAAAAGATAAAATAAAAAAATGAAAAGACTTCATATAATAAAATCAAGTAAATTATGTGAACAAACCAAAAAAAAAACAAGCATTAGTATAGAAAAGTAACAAACTTACCCACATATGGTATAATTTGCTTTGCCCTGTGTCGTGTTATGTAGGAATATATTGTGGTTACAGTGATTTGTTCAATAACCCTTGTAAATATGCCTTTAAGGCCAAAAGATCACATTACACATGAACCTTTTTTTCACTATTTTTTTTTCCTTTCTCCTTTTTTTTTTTTTGAAAAATTTTCTCTGAAAAAGAAAAAAGAAATAAAAGGCATAAAAAATAACATGATTAGTTATCAAAAAAAGAAAAAAAAGGAAAAAATGTGTTCAATGATTGTTGAATGTTTAGAGTCCATCACAAAAATGACATGTAAGATATGTAAGAAAGGTGTATGAGAAAAAAAGTCAAAATTCACTTCACTTTTCTATATTCATCTAACATGACTTGGAAGAATCTTTTTAATCCACTCATGATGTCTACAGGTATAAAACATCCACAAGAATACAATATAAAATATTAAGAAAGAATATAACTCATAAAAAACCAACCCTTTTCTTTTAACCTTTGCAACTACAACTATGAACCCGAATAACTTAACACGTAAGTATTATGAGTATTTGAATGTATGTACATCCAGATTTATGCTTGCGTGAAAGAAGAAAAGAGGATGAAAGGAAGAAACGAAAAACGAAAAAATGACATGATTTTAACAATTGATCATAAAATTATGGCAAATCACTGAAATTACTACAACAATAATAACAATAACAATAATGAACAATTCAATCAAAATTGTTTGCCTCATCAAACATTCAATTACGAAAATTATATTAGTTTCTTATTTTGTTATTTAACATAAATCCCTTTTATAGCGTATTGAAAAGTGTATAAAGTTTTTTAGAAATTTTTGTTACACAATAAAACAAGAAATTCTCTCAAACTTATTTATTTATTTTCACTCATACGTATAAATTGATTTTTTGTAGTAGATGTAGAAATATCCGGGAATTCTTTAACAAAGAGAAAATCAAAAAATCTTATCATGGGTGTTGTGTTCCCACTGGACCAAATATGTTAAAATCGGACTAAATGATAAAGCAAAATATTTTGAGGTTTTAAATGTCAATTATAAGAAATATGTATTCCTAAAAATTTTAACTCATCCCCAGAATTACTGGCACATATTTGACAGATTTTGGCAGAAATTGTTTGCTCAATTATTAGAAAACTTTTATGAGTAGTTATTTTAACAATCGCATCAACTTTGCTGTAATATTTATAGACTTTGATGACTTGCCCTTTTTCTCAATGTAATTGAATTCATTTTAACCCTTTTCTTTAGATTTCTACTTTCCATTTTTCGGCCTTTTTCTTTTAGAAATATTTTTGTCAAGCTGATAAATTCAATAGCTTTATTAAGATAAAATAAAAATAATAATAACAACGAAATGAATGGCCAAAAAGAAAAATGAAACACATCAATAAAAATATAAGACAAATGGCGACATATTAACAACCCTTTAAGTAAATTAATAAATTGGATATAATGTATAAGCAAAACGAAATATATATAAACAAAAATAACTTATAACTAAACAATTTGTCAATATAATCAGTAAAGTAGTTTCATTCTTCTCTACATCTTCTTATTTATTATTTCAAGTAATCTATTAATAAACGATATTGTAAAATGCAAACTTATTTGTTAGAAGTCTTAAATTAAAAAAAGAAACCACAAACTATGGCCGTTTAAATTGTGTTCAATAGTTCATGCCAAATATTTTGATTAATGAATTTTTACATAAATATCGTTTGGTGACTATTTCACGTCATTCTTTGTTAATTATATAATAAAATTAACTTTCTTACATAATAAAACGCAACTCTTAAATTTGATATTTCATTGAGTTTTTTGTATTTGGTTTTGCTGCACAAAATCGGAATTTTCATATATTAATCTAAAGAGCAAAACAAAGAGAAATTTAGCTGCTATTATCAAAAATTTTTCTATTATTTCTTCCCTTATATGAAAATTTTATATTATAATTATTATTCTTATTAAAAAACTCTTAAGCAATTATTAAAAATGAAGAAAAAATAAAATGAAATAACAATAAATAAATACTGAAAAAAACTGTCAAGTCAACAACAGCAGCGACAGCAATAAGAATAATAAAAATAATAATAAAACTGAAAAACCAAAGCAACAAAAATACAAAAATTACAAAACCATATATATATACGAAATGTGTAAAAGTAAGTAGAAATAATTAGAATACCTTAAGTGTGCTAAACGCCATTGCAATCATGCCATCTCTATTCATACCATCATCCAACAAGCCATCATATTTCTCATCAGGTGTATTATCATCGCTAACATCCAAATGTATGCTTAACACAATTGGAATAACAATAATAATAAAAACAACAACAACAACAACAAATTTATCACTTATCACCATACATCAGAAATAAGTGCCTTTACTAGTATTTTTACAATAGGTCCTCTTTTTAATGTTATTCTTATTCTTCTTCAAATTACATATCAACATATTTACAATAGAAATATATTTTCATTAATATGTATTACATATATATGCCTGCACAGTGTACTCGTGCCACGCCTCATCACCTTAACTTATGTTTGTGAATTAGAAGAAAAAACGAGTCTACCCCACTCACGGAATCTACAATACACTAGATATGCATTATACATCAATGAAATGCGACTTTTGAATCATTCTACGATATGCCAGTTAGAATTTCTGATTGAACACTTAGAATAAAAATTTGCGAAAATTTTTCCATAGGATGCTCTTATATGAATAACGTTTGTAAAAATAGTTCATTCTTATACAATTTGATTTCTCATGGAACAAAGGACCTTGGATTAGTAAAAATAAAAAATAAAAGCAGTTATTTAAAATGATGCACATCTATCGTTTTTGTGTTATGGACATGCTAATAAACTTATATTTTGTTGTTTACGATACAAGCAAGAAGAAGAAAATACAATTTAAATGATGATGATGTACGAATGATTTACAAACTTTTAACAATAATAATACGAAGAAATTATGAGAAAATAAAAAACACACCTCCAAACACACGTACTGGCATTAACTTAACTCAAGTGGTCTCACTCAAATACACCTAACTTTTTTATATGTATTTTTTCGTATACATCTCCTCCAACATGTCATAAGTTGATGGTTATGGTAGGATTAAGGATATAAGGTAAAATTTATTTATGCTAGAGGGTGAGAAAAATGGTTTGTTTAAAAAATAATAGTTATGATAGATAGTTGTTGCTATTGTGTTAGTTGTTATTTTTGTTACTCTTATAGTCAGTAGTGTAGTAATTCTAACATTAATTGTAGAATGTGTAATATTTAGAATAATAAAGAAAAAAAGAAGGCAAACTGTACCCAAAGCATATGAACCTTTTTACTTTATTGTTTTTCTTTCTTATTTTATTTATTATTACAAACAGCAACAATGACAACGTCCAGTGGTATTTTGATTTTCTATATCTGTCTCTCTTTTTTTCATTTTATTTTTTCACACAAAATATAGATTGCGTTTGAGATTTTATCATCTTAGATATTCTTCGTATTCTTCTCTCATACGAATTATATAAACAAAATATTTGCGTAAGTGTAAATTTGCGTTTGTGTATACATGTGTACCTGTATTAATGTTGGAAAGCAATTATTTATAAAAGATAAAATACAACAATCATCATCATTCCTATTATGATGATGGTGATGTTTTTTCCTCGCCCCCCCACCCCTCGCAACAACAAAACAATAATCCAAGCACCAGCACTCTTCCACAACCTACATTTCTTAAATTATAGTTGTTGTATATGTTAAATAAAAATTAAGAAAATAGAAGAAGAAATAGAAAACAAAAATGGAAAACATATGAAAATTTACAATGCAATTGAGTATGCAAATATTGCTTGCTTCACAGTGGTATGAAAAATAAACGTAAGATGGCAACAAAAAAACCAAAAAAAAAAAGGAAAAAGTAAAACATGAGGGCAGAGAATTGACAGTAGTAGTAGAAGAATGAGAGTGAGACATATAAATGTCGCGCATTTTGTTTGCTTCTTCACATTTCTTTTTTTTTATTTGCACTAATTCTTTTGAGATATATATTTAAAAATTCACCTTCATGTTTGCATGCATATATGTGTGTAAGTATGGCACAACTGAATGCATTCATGGTGCACCATGTTATAATAAGGGAGACGTTGTTCCATAATATAATTGTCTATGACATGGCGTGTGTCTTGGCTAACGTTACTGAGTAAAAATTTGACTAAAAACAAAAATTACAAAAAAAAAAAATAAACTTATTATTGTAAAATACAAATATTTTCCTCCCATTCCATTTTATTATAAGTGATATTACTTATAATGAATATTGCACTGAAATTTTCACCAAAAATAAATGGTCAACGTTTTCCTCGGGAAATTTTCAAAATATGATTTTCAACAGTGAATAAACATGCACACAAGTAGTACAAAAACAAAAACAATGAAAAAATCAAAAGCAAAGCGAAAGTAACACAACACCAATTATGTACAAATTTAATTATTTTAATGCAAAAACAATACAAAAGACATAATTCAAAAAAACCTATGCAAAAGACAATCACGCAGAATCTTACGCAAAAGCAATACTAAGGCCATGAAGAGATAATGTAAAAACTATATTGGATTCTTTTTTTAACTTCAGACCAAAAGTAACACTGCTACTTTCAGTTTATGTCTTGAACACGTGATCTTAAGATCATGATCCCATAACTTTGAAGTCTAATATTATAATTTACAATTTAGAATAACAAAGGCACAAACCAAGAAGAGCGTAATGAAATAACTTCGCTTAAGTTGAAAGTGATGAAAAGTGAGAAATATGAATGGCTTTTATATTTATGATATACATTCATGTACGAATATTTATACATATGTGATCTCATTGTTAATGCTTATATATGCAACTATATGTCCCATACTACAACAATAATAATAAATTATAACAAGAAATTTTAGTATGTTAAATAATTTCTTCTTCAAAAGGCTTTTGACTTTTCTACAATTATCTTTCTTTTTTATATATTTCTTTATTTCTTGCTTTAGCCTTTGTCTTATTTTTATTTTTCATGATTTCTTCATTGCTCTCGCATATTTATTTTAATAAATAGTAAAAAAATAGGCAAAAGTGTAACAACAATTAAAATAATAATAATGGTAACAACAACAACATAATTGTAACAACCAAGCGCTATATTTAGTAACATATAAATAATAATAATAATAATGATAAGTAGTAGCAGAAGAAGAAGAAGAAATCAGCCATTGAAAATGTTCGTGCTTCGTTTCCTTATATATATTCATAAAGAGAGACATATATGGACAGCCATATATACATTAACATGTAAAGCCAAAAACATTAATACATTTACAAATTTTTTATTCAATACTAGAAATAGAATATAAAAATATAAACGATTTGAAGAATAGAAATTTGCTTTACATATTAGAGATAAAAAGCAAAACATAACACAAGAATAGCAAAATAAATGTACGATTTTATAAGGCAGCTGCTCATTTTCAATTTTGTTTTATTAATTTTCTTACACAAATGCTTTAAGTCTCAAAAAATATTCTATTATTAAGTTATTTCAAGCGTTTTAATTATTGTTCTTGTTGCTGTGATTTTTTTTTTTTGAATCTGTTCTAACTATTTATTGTAGCCTACACCTCCTACACCTGTGGTACAAGGCATTATAAGTTTGTGAAATGCTTTATAACACTCAAAGGGCGTACAGTCAATTTTCTTTTAACGCTTAAATGTAAGAGTCCAAGATCTTTCTTATTTAAGGTTTTTCGGAATCAATTTTAACAGACTTTGTACTTATTGAAGTTACATACGTATTTTATTGGAATTTTAATTTGCTGTACCACTAAAACCTTTTTATGTTCATGACAATTTCCTTTTTTCAATATGTAATATACGAAAAGTATATTCAGAAAAAAGATTATTTATTAAGAAGAAGAAGAAATTTATTTATGTAGATAAATAAATTCAAAATCTTCCACAGATCTCAATAATTACAAAATCTACTTTGTCTTTTTGGTTTTATTGTTTATACCAAATTTCTTCTTGATTTGTGACATATATCAAAACTATACAAAAGCTCTTTCTTGCACCAAGCACGGTGTCTGCACTCTTAATTACATATTATAACAACAATAAGAACAATAAGAAAAGATAATAATAGTGAAATAACAAAAATTTGTTTTACCTGTAACTAGTTAGCATTGATAAGTCACAAAGATGATACTGAAATTGGCCAAAGAATTCTAAACGAGGAAATCATACAACAATGATCGTACAATGGACCGATTCGGTCCTAATTTGGTACACACGTTTTATAAGTTAAAACAAAACTAAACGCCCATTTACATTTAAACGTTTGAAAAAATGAAATTTTTTTAACTTTTTTTTAAGAAGGGCGTTATATGGGGCATCGTCATAAAAATGCTACAATTTTAATCATTTTCAAATAAGGTGCGTTTTGAGCTAGAACACACTTATGTACCAGCTTTATTTAAAGTATCTTAAAAAATTGCAACTTAAAGCTTACACACTAACGGACAGACAGTCAGGAGTAAATCGAATCAGTAAGAGGTTATAGATCTATCAGTACAACAAGAAATAGCTCTATCTCAACTCCTTCTAAATGTTACAAATATCTGTACAGACTGCACCATAAGAGTGTACGATGTATAAAAAACCAGCTTAAAAACCAAACAAAATATACTTATTATATGTTATACATTTCATGAGTGGAATATATTCCATTCATTCGTATTCTGTATATTAATAAAGGAAAAAATTAAGATTCAAACTGGAGTTCACAAAATAAATGCTTATTTTTATTATTAGGAGACAAAAAAAACAGAAGGAAAACGGGCAAAATATAGAGAGCAGAATTGTGCAGGAACCAGCAGCAATATGTAAAAATAACAATATGACAATAAAAAAGGGCAAAGGCTTAACGTACAACAAAAATTATCATGCTACGAGTGGCAATAATAAAAATAAGCCAGTAAAAAGATGGGAAGGCAGATTAAACAAAACGAAATTAATAAATTACATAAAATATAGAAAAGTTATATAAAATTTTTAAATGTAGAAAAAGAATTATTGAAATATATTCTTGAATTATTTTTTATGCTAAAAAATGTCTAATATAAATACATTAATTCGTAAAATTCTTAAAGAAACTTAAGAGTTAAACACGTTTTTTTTGTTGTTTTTATCGCCACATTTGAAATACACCTAAGTGTGCTTTAAAAGAATTGATTTTTTTCTGAAAAATTATTCAATTTAAATCATAAAGTTTTAATCCATTACACACTTTTGAGTGTAAAATATTTTGCTTTTTGAAAATAAGTAAAATTTATAAGGTACAAAATTATAAGCAGCATTTACGATTACCTATGAATTTGAAACCGAATGTATATTTGGAGAATTTTTCATGCTGCGGTATTTCATTTCGAAAGGTGGCATCGTATTTTTGAATTCAAACTTCTTACTTTTATATACATTTATATGCATGTTTTACATATTCTACTTTACTACTTTAACTAAAGAAGAATCTGTTATTTGGTTTTCACAAAATAACGATAATTACAACAATAAAAATAATTTGAATTAGCCTAACCCAAATTATACGGTGACTGTGAGCTGACAATCAAATAGTAAATATGAAATATGAAATATGAAAATTATTTATGCATGTATAGAAAAAAGCTAAAACAATATAAAAATAATCAAAAAGCGGTATATATTTGTTAAGTATTGTTGTTGGTTGTTGTACTTAAAGATAATGAAACAAAGATAAAATATATACCGATTTTACATTGCCTTTTTTTCTCTTACTTTTTGGTTAGTTTCGTCTGACATTTGTAGGGTTGCTGTTCGATGCGCTTAAATATTGTAAAATAACGAATGTACATTTTCTGTTAGTTGTTTCTTTCTTACTATAACCCACCATCATCATATGACGCTTTTGTTATTCAAATAACAATTCAACGTTACAAAAGTAACGTTGGTATGTTCATTCATTTTCTTTACTTTTCACCATTTTTTTTTCCAATTATCTTTTTGAGTTGATGTAAACCATTTTGACCATTTCAGATGAAATTTTATATTTGTATACTATGCTATATAATCTCATGTTGTCCTATGTGTATTCAAATAATGACAATAGAAAACAAGTTGATGTACTACATCAACCAATGGTATATGTGTATGTATGTATATGTATATACGTATTGTTTTATTATTAGTATTTGTTTTTATTTTATCATCCATTCTATTTGCTATATTTTATTCATTTCTAAGTTATTCTGTTTTGGTTTGTATTGTGCTTTTCATTTCTGTGTCTCTGTACGCTGGTCGGGATCAAAGATCCCACAGACATAAAATATTGTTCAGGTTACTTTGTGTAAACAAATGATTTCTTATTATTATTTTGATTAGTGTTATGTTGCTTTTATCTTCTTATACATAAACAAATTTTGAAGTAATGTTCTTCAATTATTGTTTTTGTTGTTGTTGTAATTGTTGTTATTGTTACTCATTCATCAAGACAAGTTTCATAAAGTAAAATGTCCTCCAGTTAAAACAACCGTCCTTGCCATACTTTATTGTTATTGTTATTATCGCACTTTTTATGCTTATTATTAATAACCAAAATAATGATAACCTTCATAAAAATTGGAAAATATATCATTACTTTTATAACCTTTTTATACCATTGAGCCATTTCTAAACAACATAAATATATAAAAAAAAACTAGAACAAGACGTGTTATAGAATAAAAAGGAGGAGCACACAAAGGGAAGACTCTAATTATATGAAGCACATTTTATATATTATAACGTATGTATGTGTAGTTTATGACAAATGATAATCAATTTCTATATGCATTGAGAATTTTTAAATAGTTTTTCTTTATCTATAGACACTCACAACACACCTAAGACTATTTAAAGATGTTAGAGTTATAAAACTGGCTGGCAAACATTGCTACAGCTGCTTAATAATTCTCCTACTATTATTAAGTTTAACTTAAGGCTTTATATATATCATACATTAAGTGTATGTATGTTAGTGGGTGGTGTTAACACTAATGCTTGTTTTTGTTTTTGTTTTATTCTTTCTATACAATTGATATACATGAAAAATGATCATTTTGACATATTTCATTTTCTTTCCTTTTTTCATGTTTCTATGTTATTGCTTGTGCATTTTTTTGCTCTTCTTTTATTTAGTTAACCCCGTATGAGAATTAGTATACATGTATATATATATATATATATATATATAAATGAGTACTATACGTGTGAGTGGGAATATCAGAGACGCATTATAAAGTATAAGGTGAGCCAATCTTTAATCTTATACTTATACGCTGTGACATTTTTCAAATAGAACTGTTACATTTAAGCATTAACTATTGAAAATATTACAATTCGTTTGCGTTTAGGTAGATGGAAAAATTGAAGAAAATGAGCAGGAATTGTGACAATAAATTATTTTGCTTATATTTAGTTTGACAGTAAAATGTCACAGATGACATAAATAATAATTATACATTATAGATATTCCATATTAGCCATATTAATGCCATTGTTGTCCTTTTTCTTCAATATTTGTCTTTTAATTTTTTTTTTTTTTTTGGAAAATGTTGATGAGTAGAAACTTAGAGGTTCGATGTATCTTATGATACTTAAAAAGCAGAATTAATCATACAAATTATCCTGTATTCTATAACAGTAAAACGTTATTAAACATCTTTAAAAGATGATTTGTAATAACTTTAAAAAGAATGTTTGTAAACATTTGATATTTATCTTGTTGAATTTTTTGAAGAATCAATGAGTACAAAATTAATCAGTCGATAAGTTAATTCATAATATAACGCCAATAAATAATTTTTGCAGAGGGCTCATTACACTTGCTTTCACCATTTTTTGTGTTACACTTTTGTATTAAAGCTTTAAGGCACTTTTATGGCAGATGTATACACATAACAGCACAACAGAATGAGAGAGAGAGAGTAAAAGAAAGCGAGGGCACCTTATAAAATATTAATAAAATGTTAACAAAAAAGCTGAAAGAAACAGTTTTACTTTTATTTTTTATTTTTCTCTCTATTCATCTCGGTCTTCTTTTCAAATAATTTCCATTTGCCTAAATGAAAATCGATACAGAAAAAAATGCTTTGAAATTGAAATTAAATTTTTCTTCTAAGATGATTTCAATTCGTCAATCGTTGCACATTAGTGTATATTATCTTGTCGCTGTACTGTTTTATTATTATTGTTGCTATTGTCTCAGTGACATTGATTTGCTTGTTGACATAATATAAAGTACTTGTCAAATTACCTTAAGGCGTGCTCTTCACTAGCTTAGTACTTCAATGTCAATAAATATTAAAAAATTTTCTAAGAAGAATAAAAAGATGATGAAATCAAAGCGGGCTTCATTCGGTTTAAACTAAAAAGTTTAATATTATGGTATTGCATATTATACGAGGGTAGTTTGATTAGACTTTAAAAAAAATCCGCACATTTCTCGTACACTAAAAAGAAAAATTTTTTATTTTTCAATGTATTCTTCTTTTGGTTTAACTTATTTAAAGAGACTTTTGTAAGATCTTTAAAATAAACGTTTGTCATTCAACTGAAATGTCTTACTGACATTGATGGTATAGGGCCTTTATAGTATTTACAAGATTATTCTATAATTTCGGTAATTAAATTTATGAAAAAATTTTTACTTTTTTAATGTTTAAAATGCAGTTTTTTCATGTGTGTTATAATTAACATAAACAGTTATCTTACAAAGGCAAAATTTAGAAGTTAGGAGGAGCAGTTGATATTTAAAAATGGGAATTTAAAAAGTTGCAGAATCCTCATGCTACCTCCGTAGCGTAAAGTAATGGTAGTACGGTTGTAAGTTTGCGTGCGCGCCTTTTCATTTTCATTCATTTATATATTTTGATTGCTATTAAATATAAATTCTTGACATTGTTGTTCTTTCCAACGAAATTGTCACATGGTAGAAAGCGCACCAACATTGACTTGTTTGTTTGATTATGTGGGGTGAAGGATAGACCAGGGGAGGAAATATTAATTTCTCTTCCCTTTCTGGTGATTCTAAAAAAAGAATGTCATTTATTAAATAAAATGTGAAAACAAAAATTTTCATATTTTGTAATTTAATTTAAAAAAAAATTACTTTAAATATTTTGCAATTGTTGTTGTTGTGCGTTGTTTATGTGTTGTCATGAAATTTTTCATATATTTTTGTTAAATTCTCAATGGATTTGTATGATAACAAAAAAAGTGGAGAAAACATCATAAATATGTTATTTTATTTTATTTTCTTTCTTTTTTTATTAGAATACTTTATTAGCAATTGATTTGCATTTTCATAGAATTTTGAAATAATTTCATTGGAGTAAAGAATACAGAACTTAAAAGAAAATCAAATAAGAGACCTCTTAAGTAAAACACGCGACCACCTTTTTTGTAGTTAAACAAAAAGAGGCTGAAATAATATATGGAATGGGGCGTCGAGGGTTTGTTTTCTTAAATATTTATCAACACATTTTTTGAAAGCAATAACTGTGTAACTGTATAGATGTACGTAAATGTGAAGTTTTAGGTTGTTGTATATAAATATGGTTCATTCAAAACAGGCGCTACTGCGGCATTACAGGTCATCGCATGTTGTAATAACCCTTTCATGTGTTTAACTTTCATTCAGCCGAGAAACCATGTTTCCTTTCGTTTAGGTTTTTCATTTTTTTGTTTGTTTGAATTTTTCTTGTTATTTTTTCTTTTAAAAAAAAGCTGCGATAATAAATATGCTCACGGTTTAAAATCAAATAAAATATATAAGTAAAGAATTGTGGATAAGAATAGTAACAATAACAACAAGAACTCAATTGCAATCTAATACTTATAATAAAATTATTATAGAAAATGTGTAAGCAGGGAAAAGGAGTGATAAAATGAAAGACATCATTTGAAAAAAGTTTAGCATGCAAATTAGATAGATAAACCAAAAAGCAGACATCACCATTACATTATATTCTAAGAGGCAGCAATAGTACGAGAGAGAGGCCGAGAGTTAGAATAAATGAATGAATAAATGAATTGATTGAAAATTCGATTGTTATACCTTTTCATTTTAAATATGTTATGCCCTAGCGAAAAAAGGCGCTCTTGTAAGGGATGGACGGGCTATATTGTTATTTTTACAGCTCTTGTTTTATATAGCGTTAGTTATTTTTAGGGTTATTGTTATTTTTTTACTCTTTAGAAGCGATAATTATAAAATTTATATTCCTCTGTCTTTGTCTAATTATCTTTAATCAGCATTATTTAATTTAGATAACAAAAAGTTTCAATGACATGAATTGTAAGTTGTAAAGGAAACTACAATAAAAGGGATAAAGTCTTTAAGATCACATTGTATTTTAGTATTACCAAAAACTAAATGACGTAATTATTTAGTATGCTTAAAAGTACTAATTAATTAACTAATATAAAAGTTTGAAGATTACGGTGATGATAACAAAAAAATGTGTGAATCAAAATCTAATAGATTCACATGTGCATCAATATAAATTTAATAATAGATTTTCTAACTGTTGCTATGAATTTAAATTTATTGAGTTAAATTTAATGCAAATTTAGATTTCCAAGTTCTTTCAAATTATTTAGTCCGTTTATTGCTTTAATTTTTAGTACTTTATATAATTATAATAACATAAAGTTTTCAAATAGATCAATAAAGTGCCTTAAGTTCTATCGTAGTATAATTTACAAGCCCTTTAAAAATTAATAACTTAATTAATAAAAAAATGAAAAATTCTTACCAAGTCTTCTTAATATAAGTCTATTCTACTTTAAATCATTTGAATTAAAATTATATTTTTACTTAATAATTTACATATAAAAATTAATAAAATTCAATATTTTAATGTTGCACGCTTACGCGCCAATTTGTTTAATACAATGACATTCAAATTAATGACCATAAAACTTCCCCTATTTACTTTTGCCTTTCGATCATACTGTTGATTTTGTATTGCTTTTTTGGGTTTAATTTCTTAGAAAAAAAAATCCTGTGAATGATAAACGGAAAACGGAAATCAAACGACCAGAACATGAAGAAAGTATCAAACAGAAAATTTTTTAATGTCTTTACACCCAAATAAAAAAAAAGAAAAGAAACCAAAAAAACAAAAAAAAACATGAAACAAAATTTTCATATTTCAAAAGTATATTGAATCTGCCTAACTCAGACGCCACAAGTTTCAAATACAAGGTAAAATATGGCTGGGCCAATGCTAAGGAGAATTGTGGACACTTGTTTTTAATGTTGTTGGCTTTTAAATGGCACAGAAAGTGAAACTGAGGGGAAATGAAGGCCAGGAAAATTTTGGCTACTTTTTGTTGGTTTTCTTCTGTTCTGTCGTGTAATGTTTTACAGATATTAATAACAAGCATTCAAAACAACAACAGATATAATACACTCGTTTATTGTTGCTGTTGTATTTCATATCTTCGTTATGAAAATTTTAACAGAAATAAAAATGAAAGAAAATATTTCGTTCGCTTTTTTTACCTCATTAGGATTAAGTTTTCTTTACCCCCCTCAACACCTTTTTCAACAAAAATTTGAATTTTCCGTTTTTGTAATTTTTGGAATTTTTTTTTGGGCACATTTTTTATCCTTAAAAAAGCTTCTAAAACAATAAATTTCTATTTATTTATTCTTTTATTTATCTCTATCTATCTAATTGTCAGTTTGCCTGCCTGTCTACCTTTTCGCCTGACTGTTCACCCGCTAACCAACCAAACCATTCAAATTTGATTTAAAACATTTGAAGATGGAAACACGTTTTCTTAGATGACTTTACTGCGACGCTTGAAGTCGTATGCAAAAATTGTGTTTAATGATTTATGAATAATCGCCATTTTGGTTGATGACTGTGATATGTTGGGCAATGCCTGGCTTTCTTACATAAAGATAGACAAACGGATATTTGTTTGCTTTATTATTGTGGCTTTTCCTTTCGTTGTGGGTACTTTAAAGGGATGATTTTTGGGTGCTAATAATTTTGTTGTTTTCTTCGGTTTTTTTAATGTTTTTTTTTCGTTAATTTTAACATTATAGTTTTAAGTGCTTCTTTCACGCTTTTTTTATTATTTCTTTAAATAGTCTCTCGATTAAGAATGGAATGGCATGGGAAAGAGACTTGTAGTGATTTAATAGATAAAGCAGCCAGCATGAGCGCATTGTAAGTTATACAGGCAAGGGCGTGCGCTTTTAATTTTGATATTTGATATTTGTATATAAAGTAATAGCGTGCAACAATAGCCGCAATAAATAAAAATCTATTTAAAAGTCTTTAAAATATTATTAACAATTACCAAAGCAATTGATATTAAACAAGGTACTGAATATTAAATAGATAAATAGAAAAAAGGGGTGAATGGAAAATCTAAACAGGAATGCCAAATAAATTTTTTTTACGGGAAATTTCCTCTTCATAGAATTTTTTATTGATATTTAACTTTATCAATAAAATTTGTCTAGGCAAAAAAAAGGCTCAACCCTGCGCCAGACTATGCAGATGGACATCATATTATGATAATCAGTTCAGAGTCGTTCATTAAATCAAATCCATCTACATAAATGAAAATTCACCTAAAACTTTATTAATGTTTATCATTATTAATGAAAGATCATAATATATGAGAAATATTTAGAAAAAAAACAAGGTCTATTGAAAGTAAATTAGGTCAACATTTTTAAAAATTTTATATATTTAAAACCGCTTTAAAACAAATAACAGAATCAATGACATTTTCTTCTAATGACATTTAACTTCCAGCATTTTATTTTTGTTATTTTACGCTATTGTAACCATATTAAAGTCATTTCAAGTAACTGCATTCGGCTTTAAATGCTTAAGAAGTTTGAATATTTTAAGAGAAAACATTAAATTTGTATAATGAATTCTCTTTAAATTTAAATTAGTCTGATTTTAAAAATGTTGATTTTGAAAATGTTTATATGAAAGACATTTCCATAAATAATTGAAATATTGACAGATTTATAGAGAAAATATTTTCCAAATATTATCAAAATTGAAAAATTTAATTTTAATAAATAATTTATGATTTGTAATCATAAAATAGCAAAATAAAAGTATAAAAAACATATCGTTGCTTCACTTTTATCAATTGCTCTACAAATAAATTTAAAAAGCAAGGAGTGAAGTGAATGAGGACAATGAGGACAATGAGACATACAAAAAATGTTCATTAAAAATTTATAGTCATAAAAATGTTTCACATTTCTTAAGAAATTTTCTATAACGTCTTGATATTGATAATATTTTTATATCATATTCATATTGATGTTATTCTTAGTGTTGTCATACGGATCTTATACAACGAGAGGAAAACAAATAGAGAATAAGGATATTTGCCAATATAAGGAATATGTAAATAAAAATAAAAAATAAGTGGTTGATTGTATTATACTTTTACACAATGTAATCGAGAATTAAACAAACAAACAAACAACTACGTACATTGTATTGTATGTAGTAACATGTATTGCCAGTTGACTTTTTTATAACCATTATAACCAACAATCACTTGATGAATACACTTAAGTGTTGTTGTTTGTTGTTTCTTCTTTTTCTTTTTTTTCTTTTTAAGCATGTTTGTGTACGTCTGCCTATAATATATATATATATATATATAAATATATAAACGTATGTGGAACGTATGTTAAATAACTTGTGTATAACCACATAGGCGTATGTCAAGTTGTGTTATTGTTTCAGTTATATTTGATTCTCATATTTTCTTATATGCAAGAAAACAAAAAAAAAATGTAAGTAAAGCACAATATTTATCCTGGGGAGCAAAATATTTATACCCTAGGGTAATTTTGTCTCCATTTTCTATCTTATTGTCACGCTGGCGGCGTCTACGTTAGTATGCAAATTTCCGTTTTCAAATTTTTCCACATATTAGTACCAGTATGTCATATAAGAATCTCCTAAACTTTAAGCTTATTGGAGTTTGAGTTATTAGTACAATAATAAAGTAGAGTGAGTAAAAAAGTAAGAAAGAGAATGAGAGATGGTAAGAAAGGTGGAGTGAGAACAATAAGTGATATATATAAAAGTACGATTACCAGCATTATTTATATCGAATACAAAATACTATGACGTACGTTCATTTCAATTTATACATATGTTTCAAAATAATTGTCCGTTTTTATTCTGCATATCTGTACGCAATTTATACATACGCATAACACTTATGTTAAAAAAAAAAATCAAGAAATTGGAGAAAATAACGAGTCGCTATTAAGATATTAAAAACAATCTTTTGGGAAAAAAATTGTTATGTCAATTGAGTATTAAGAATTCATGCCAATAGTAGAATGAATTCTACTGTTTTTCTATCTAATAAAGTCATTAATATCATATCGAATTGTCTCAATTTCAAGTGATTTGAGACTACACATTTAATTTGATGTATAACGTCGCACACTTTAGGGCAATGATTATATAGAAATTCGCTAGTAAACTTATTACTTCAACGTAGCATACGTTACTGCGACACAACGCCTAATATCTATATACTAATCCAAGTATTTTGATTGCTTAGTTGCTACACAACATGGAACTAAAGTGAAAGTTCTATATATATATGAAATATGGGTTTTTACATCGTGGAGTCAAAAACTCAAGAATCATTTCGATACAGCAATACGGTTAATTTTACTTTATAATGAGGATTATAATTAGACATTAAATGTACAATCAACAAGCATACAAATATGCAAACAATGGCGATAAATTCGTTTAACAAAAGTATTTGTAAAAAGTTAAAACTTTAAGTTCTGATGTTTGCTTTATTTTGTGGCTTACTCTATACAATCGTTGAATGTATCCTTTGCTTTCTTATGAAAATTCTAAAAAGAAGTTGTGAAAATTTTTTTCTAAAGGTTTTCCCTTTAAAAAGGGTATCAAATATTTACATATAATGTATTGTCATAATTTTTCATATTTTATTATTTATTTTAGTTTCCCTTTATTTCTCGGCCATAACCATCATCTTGCACCAATAATAATAATATTATTGGTAGAAAAATCACAAACATAATAACAAAGTAAAGAAATTTTAAAGGACAAGGAAGTTTATTTGTTTAAAACTTATTGATGGTAATAAGTTGATTTATTTTATTTATAAATGTAACCATTTTGGCTACATATATATAAATATATAAAGCCTTAAGGACATAAATGATAGCTTCATATTTATATATATATAATGCAGAAAGAGTTTACAACATCCACCACCCACAGGATTGGTTGACTATTTGCTAGTTTGTTATCTGACGCTTTAAATGGCAAATTGTAAAAAAAAAATACCGAATATTTACTATAAGCTGCGTTTGAATAAGTGTGTGAAAAAATTTTTTTAGGGATAACTAAAGGACATAACTGATTTGTTTGATTATAATAATCATAATAAGACAACACAATATAACTTGTACACTTTTTGTTCATATGACAAAATACAAATGTAAAAAATGTATGTAAAACAAACGAAGGATACTCGGTGACTAAATAAAAGAGACTAAAATAAGAAAAAAGACTGATTATTCTTTCTTATCTTTGCATATAAATGCTCCTACCGTATTGTATTAGAAAGGATGAATGTTCTAGTTATTTGATTTTTTTGCATCTTATTTAAATGTATTTCTTCAGTATATTGCTGGTATTTTCATAACCACAAAACACAATCGTCTGCTTATCAAATTTATTGACATTTCTTCATATTCAAAATATTCCGTTCTATCACAAACTATGACTATTTCTGTTACGTTTATATCCTTAAATATGTTTTTATTACTTTTAACAAAATATTTTAAACTAAAATAATATTTGATATATGTACTCTCGTCCTTATTTTCTTTCCGCATCATCAGAAAGCAGCATAAAAAATTCACACTGGAAAAATGTGAAAAAAAATTTACGGTATGATAAAGAAAAAAATGAGCAAACAACTTTTTATCAATTGTTGTTACCTATTGAAGAAAAATTTTATGACTTTTATTACAATTTTTCATATTATTTTTCCCATTGGTTTTGTTTTTTGGCTTTTTTTCCCATTTTTATTGCTCAAGTGTACCCAGCGGCGCTTCTCGTATTACTTTTAACTGTTTGCTGTTCAATTTGAATGTATGCGTGGGTTTGCAAACAACAGTTACAGTTTTCTATTTTCATTTCAATTTGTTTTTTTGTATAAGTTCGCTGTAATTTGAATAAATACAATAATAAAAGTGATTCTTATTGTTGCATTTTGTAAAGCTACCAAAGATTTTTTCATTTTTCCGCTTTTTTTTTATAATAACAATCACGAAAAAAGGGTTCTCTTTACACTTTTACCTTGCAATATATTTTCTAAAGTTTTTTTTCTTTTTTTGGAGAATGAGAAACGAAAGACGGACATTTTCTCTTTGGTTTGCTGCTTTGCCTTTTTTTGGTTATTTACTTTTTTTCATTTTTTTATTTTTTTTAAAAAGGATTTTTTTCACTATTTCATTCATATTATTTTGCATTTAAAAATAGATTCACATATTTATTTGTGTGTGTGTGTGTGTGTGTGTGGTATGGCGTAACCAATTGATTTATGATATAATACTTTTTATTCTTCTCACTCATTGTTATTGCGCTTGTTTAGCGAAAAGTTTTTTTCCCTTGTTCGTTTCAATTTCATTTTCAATTCATTTGGTTTTCGTTATTTAGTTATATAAAAAAAAAAATATTATGGTTATAGTAAAAACAATAGCACCAATTCCATAGACAACAATAATCTTCATTGTGATCATCGAATATTTCTATAATATTGTTCTTGTTGCTTTTGCCATTTTTTGTTTGTGGTTATTTTTCTTGGCATTGATAATTTTTGATACCCACCACCCACAAATAGAGAGTACGCTCATTTTGTTATTATATTTTGTATTGCCTAAAAGAAGGAGTCGGAGACCCTATAAATTCCTGATCAGCACCAAACTCTGAAGCGATTTAGACATTTCTGTCTGTCTATGTGTATGTCCATGCGTAATAAACATTTTCGCAAAAAAGAGACATCGATTTTCAATTATACATTATTATCAACGAAATGAATGTTTAAGCAACACTTTATTTTGTTGTTTAATAAAATATTTATACGGTAAGTTTTTGGAAAGTAGTTTAAAATATTAACCTGTCTCTTAGACATTTCAAGTATAGGCATCTCATGTGGAACTAACATGTAAATTTTATAAGGAAAACTTTATAGAAATACTTTGACATTGTTCTCTATCAGAATCTTTAAAAATAAATGAAAAGTAGAAGAATTTATTGGAAATTAATAACCCAAAAAGTGTGATCAGTCTAATCAGAATGTACTTATTCTAATTAATGTGTATTGTTGCCTATTTTAAAAAATGCAATTTATTTTAAAATATGTTTTTAAAAATGAATAAAATATATTGTTAAAGTTTCTCTAATATTATTTCAATTTTTTTTATCACATTCAAGTAAATACAAAGGAATATGAAATGTGCACTTTTTTATATATAAAAAAACAAGTAAGAACTTTATATTCAGTCAGACTCTTAAGTACTCAAAACTATTTTGTTAATATAATTAAAGTTAAATCAAAGAAGTTCAAACCAATAATAATGGAAAAATTGTAACTTCACAAGAAGTTCGAAATGTAAGAAGTTCGTTATGTGAGTGGAAGTTCAATAAATTCAAAACTCTAGATCATTTGTGGTACACATATTTTGAATGTCAAGCAAAGTATCTCAAAAATTGTAGTCTTTAACTTAATAAAACATTTACATGGACATATATAAGCGGACAGACGGACAGGCAGGCTTAAATCAAATCAAGGAGTGATTTTAACTCAGTGTAAAAGAGGCAAAACACGTTTTTGGGTGTTATAAATATCTGCACAAATTTATACCTTATACCTTAGAAGTGGTGTAAGGTATAACATTTCTAGGTGATTTCTTTTTACAAAACTGAAATGAAATGATTTTCTTTTTAGAATGAATGTGAATTATATTTCTTCCATTCATATACACATGCATAATATTTTATAGACATATATCCACACATACATATCATATTTGTTTAAATATGTCACGTTCACACATTCAAATGGCATTCATCACAATCCTAGTTACTGCTGCTGCCACTGTACCATAATTCTTTTAAAAGAAGAATTTTCAAAAAAAAAGAAAAAGAAAAATGTGAAAAATAAAAACGCTGCACAAAAAAAGCACTAACAGAATAAAAAAAGAAAAAATGAAACGTATAATAATACTAAGTAAACCTGTATATTTATTTCCAGTAATTTAAACATGGTCATACATCCCAGCATCCCTTCCTACATATTTTTGTTAACACTCACGCATTATGAATCAAAATAATACGAATTGAAGGGTGGCAAGTGAGACAGTGAGAGAGATAGAGAGGAATATGCCATTACTAAAGTTATGTAGGTGCTTCAATGAAAATGCACGTGGAAGAGAGAAAGGAAAAGAAAAAGCGCGAGGTGGAGCAAGAAAATGCTATAACAAATTACAAACGTTATATTATGCATGATGATGCATTTGCTAAGTTAACTGCTGATGACATATACTTTGTGGCTTAACCTGCACACACATATACACATATATCAATGTGCATGCATGAATGCATAAAATAATAAAAGTAAAATCGAAAAGCTGAAACCAAAATATGTGAATAAAAAGCAAGAGATACGGCGAAAAATGTTAAGTTAAAGCAAAGCACGAAACGTACGATTTGCTTGATTGTTAGAGATTTCTTTTTCTTTACTACTTTTTGACGTATTACCTCTATAGTATTTACTGTATGTTAGAAAAATTTCCATACATTTTGCTTTTGCATTTTAAATTATAATGTGAAAAAATTATTAAATAAAAGAAATGTTATGATTGTATGTTGCCAATTATTTTACATGTGCCATCAACACGAAGTTAGGTACTCTTGCCATTTCTCATCTATATTTTTACTTCCACCATCAATAGAATAAAGGTGTGAAATGAAAATTATATGATGAAAAATCATCAAGAAATAAATGTTATATACACATATATATAAAACAAAAAATAAATCATCTGTTTGTTGTATGATAATGAAAATTCTAAATGAATATATAAAAAAGGGAAAAAGGCGAACAAAAGAAAGATGAAATGCTTGGGAAGAAAAACGTGCTTACTTTATGCGAGTAAAACAAATGGATTTATATATGTGAATACATAGTTAACATTGTTTCTCTGTGTCCCTGAATTCTCGTCTTTCCACTCATTCTACACTTTATGCCTTCAATTTTGTAGATACATGAAATTATCATAAATTTTAATCAACCCTTAAAAGGAGGTACTTTTTAGAACGACTTATTTCTTCTTCCAATATCGATCATTTTCTAAATTTTACTATAAATTATTACTCAATTTTATATATCTGTAAAGTATTTTTTTTTATAAATTATATGGTAAATATTGAAATTTATAATATTTCTTTAGAAAAGTTTCCGTTAAACAAAATTTATTAAAGTTTTTCCCTTACATTTTAAAATACATAATATAGAATATTAATGTAAAGCATTTGTAATGAAAATTAAAATTTTATGAATTTTATATGATGGACGCCTCTTCCTCTTCTTCTTCCTTTTCTTCTTCTTTTTTATACTAAACATTTTCTAAAACACTTATTATAAATTGTTACACAAGTGAATCACATTTCTATGTATTTTAAATTCACCATTTATATAAATTTTTTCTACTTCTTCTGCAGTAACAATAAAATAGTTGGGACGCTCAATAGTTGGCTTGAAAGTACATTAAATTCTTTTCATTTTTTTATATTGATTCAATTCTCTTTCCTATTAGCTAAGTGTCTCTTTCTCTATGAACCCTTAACTTTTCATTTTACTACTCTTCTCATCAACTTTCTCTATTTCTTCTTGCTGCTCTAATGTTGTGTGATGTTTTGTGAATTTTTAACTATTGGCTTTGAAAAGTTGTCATTCAATTCGTATTTTTTTTTATTTGTTTGTACTATTTGTATTTTATTTCATTTTCCACAATTACTTTTCTTTCATTATATTATCTATTCCTTCCCATCTTGCTTTCATATATTTATCGCCCCGTTTTTTACTTTAACTTTATTCCATTCTCTTCTATTTGTATACTTCAACAACTAACTGTTGAACCAAGCAACCACTATAAAATATTTATATGGTCAGTTTTTTGCCTAGAAATGTATAAGAGTTAACGTAAGTGAAACACAGAGGCGAAGGTGCAATAATAAAAATAAAAACTAAAAAAGGAAAAGGAAAACAAAAAGAATGAATAAAATGAATGTGTGTATAAGTGTGAGAGTACGAGAAAGATTTAATAAAAGTGTAAGAAAAGAAGAAAATTTAATAAAAATGCTACAGCATGGGAGAGTGAGGTAGACCTAGAAAATGTAAGAATATATAAGTTGATATTTTACTATATATGTGTGAATGTGTGAGACCTTTTATATAATATGCATAGAAATTAAACTTGTATAATGTTTTGGTAAATTAAAATTGGCAATGACGTTAAAAGGTTTTACAATGCAACCAAAATGAAAACAGAGACAAGCTAAAAAGTAAATATTATATATAAAAAAGGACATAGACATGTAATGACAACAATCACAATAATGCTATCGGTTTCAAGAGTATTATATATATATATATATATATATATATATATATATATATATATATATATATATATATATATATATATATATATTATATATATATATATTATATATATATATATATATATATATATATATATATATATATATATATATTTATATATATATTTATTTATATGTATTATATTTATGTATATTCGAACTCAATTTAACACAATAACTTGGAGTTCATTTCAATTATACAACTGGGCAATGGTCTATCGCCATAGGACTCTCTATATCTATCTCTTTCACTCTTTCGCTTACTCTATCTTAGTATTTCCCTCTTTCACAATCTTTTTTACACTCTCACCGTTTTAATGGCGTATATGTTTGCATTCTGGGTAGAACTAGCTGTAGAGGATGCAGTTAGTTGTTAAGTAATATGAGGTAAAGTGTGCAGACATAAAGTTAAATAGAAAGTGTAAATTAAAAACTTCCTGAGATTTTTGCTTCTTGCTTTGCAATTTGTTCTCTTGTTTTCTACGATTTTTATTAGCATTTTCTTTTTCTCCATCTTCTTTATTTACACATTTAGTGCTTTTTGCACTATTTTTTTCAACTTTGATTCCAAATAAATAAAAATGCATATTTTATATTGAATTTGATTTGACTTTATTTCTACCTTCTCATTTTTTATACAAAATGCCATTCAGAAATTACTCAAAATTGTAAATTATAATTTCTATAAAATATATATCTACGACTGCAGACAAACTGAATTGAAACTTAAATAAAAATTACGCCGCCTTCTTTTAACAAAATAATCACCAGACCGCTTCTAAGATTTTGGTATTAAAAAATTTAAAATATGATTTGTTCAGGACGACATGGCGCATACTTTAATTATTGAATTAAAAGCTCCCCGCTTGAATAGAAAAGGAAGATGAATAAGCATAAAGAATTGGAAAGGTAGAACGGTATAAAAATTAGCCCCCAGGTGTTTAATAAGCATAAGACAATTCAGTTTTTTCCTTCTCATTTCTCATGTCTCATTTTCGATTTTTGTTTGTCTCTTTACTTTTTTATTTATTTTCATTAACGTTTTGATGGAAACGTTAACGCGAACCCCGAAAATACGGTGAAACGATGGGGCATTTTCTCCTGTTTATATCTACATTCTTATTTTAAATGATTAAAGTAAAAAATTCTTCTCGCATCTAAAGCTCAATGACATCTGCTTGATTTTCTTACATTAACAACACTAATATTTAAGTCTGCTCTTTTCACCTCTCCACCCATGCCAACACAATTTGTATTTTATTTTTTTGATTATTAATGAAATATTAAACAAAAAAAACAAAAAAAAACAAAAAAAAACAAATTATTGTATTAGCTCATTTATTGTACTTTGTTATTAGTCTACTTCTTCCCTTGCTCTGTTTACCATTTTCTATGCTTTTGACCGTAATCAATTTACCTTAAGGGCTCATAATATATTCTGCATTTATAGAGAGAATAATGAAGAAAAATTCCTATTAAAAAATTCAAAAGGAAATTCTACCAAACCTTAAAAAAAATTATGGAAATTTTTTTTCATTTGCTAACAAATCTAACAATTGTAGTCGACTCTCACAGTCATAGAAAACTCAGAACCAAACTTTAAGAAATAGTTGCATCTTAAGAGAAATGTTTATATTGAATGAAGTCTAAATTAAATCCAAATTTTTAAATATAACACTACAGCAAATTCTTATTAAAATTCCGTACTTTCAGCCTTCAACATCGATTACCTCTTATTTTAAATTGATTCAAAAAGTGAGTATTTAATGACTGATATAATCTTATTATTATTATTTTAAGTGTTACCTACATCTGGATGAACATTTTATGTGCATAAAATGTAGTCTATAATAAAAGGAAGAAGGTATAAGGAAAATTTATGAATTAGAGAGAAATTGTTAAGAAATTGTTTTTTATGTTTTCCAAAAGTTTCGTTTTTGTTGCTATTAAATGGTAAAAGAAGCTGAAAATTGTTGCCATTTTATATTTTTTTAATTTGTTGTTTTTATAAAAAGCATTCCTTAGGGACAATTTTTATGGACCGTCTCTCAATATAATATAAATGGATATTTACATATTTTAGGCGTAAAAATTAATCACTAATTTTTTTTTACGTTTTTTCTCTTAAATTGTGCTTATCTTAAAGTCGCCTTTACGCTACATAGAGACAGAAGTAATGAGAGAAAGATAAAGATGGCACTCTTACTGGATACAGCGTAAAGTAACAATGGACGATAATGTAATCAAATTATAATTGCAAAATTATTATATTGTTGTTTTTATTAATTATAATAACTTGTCTAGTAATGACATAAAAATTATTGTAAAGAAATCTATTCCGAAAATTTTCTGGATTAGGGAATGGGTGTCATGCAAACGCAATTTTCATATAAGTCAAGTGGAATTCTAAATTTGATTCTCGAAAAAAATCGAAGTATATTTATACGTCAAATTGTGCGTATTATAAATGTATATGTAAGTAAAGCTATAGCGGTAAATGGGCTCCATAAAGTAGGGTAGGGTAGGTAAATAGAAAAAAGAAGAAGATTATAGGAAATTTGTATTATACGAATTAAAAGAAAAAGAGAAAACTAAGTATAAATCCTTTTACTAAAGAAGGCATATATTTCCACACTTACATTGCCGATAGTTAAACAAAAATTCATATAAACTTCAATGGAAATTCCCTTTTTAAGGAAATTCACATTTAAGTATGCAAAGTATGCAAATGTCATGACATATTTCTTGATAAAGCTTATTAGAATTTTCACCTCCTTACTTTATCAAGTAACTTATTTTTTGGTCTTTCCTTTATTCAAAGCAGAATGTGTGTTATGTTACCGTTATCAATTCCAACAGTTCTTATTAGAATAACTCAAAGCATATGCATTAGCACTCAGTAAAACATTATGCAGAAAAAAAGGAGTAAAAAGGGATTTTGGACTACTCTATTGTTATTATTACCGTAGGTTGAATATTTATCTTTATTTGTGTTGTACTGCTTTAGCGGTCTTTTCGATTACAATTCGTCATCGTTGACTTTATATTCCATCTATACAATTTTTCATATATGTCTTCATTTTTTATACTTATATTCATAATTTTCCATTCCTCTTTTTATACCCTCTACCACTTGTGATACAGGATATTATAAGTTTGTACAGACATTTGTAATACCCAAACCGGGAGCAGATATACCCTCTTTATATTATGCCAGTCAAATTAGAATCAGTCTCTAATTCGATTTAAGCCTGTCTGTCCATCTGTGTCTGAAAAATGTAAATTTGTTATCAAATTACAGGTCGCATTTTTAGTGGAATTTATTTTAGTGGAATTTAGAATATAAGTAAGCTTTGGCCTAGAGAGGACCTTTATTGAATTATTTTTATGAACACATCTCACATAAAAAACATGGGCACCAAATTTGGTACGGATAGGTTCATATTTGAAGCCTCTCTCAAATAAAGAACTCTTTAAATAATTGAAGCTTTTAATTCGGTTTCTTGACATTAAGCAGCAATGTATAGCATTTAAGAGTCATAAGATCATAAAGATCTTATTTGTTTTTCTTTCTTTCTTTCTTTCTATTTGCCAAATCTTTCTCAGCTTCGCACACTTTGCCGTTTCATGTCCTTTTCATCTGTACTACTTTTAGGCATGTATAAAAATTTACCTATAAATCATATGTCATAGTATATTAGCATATATTTATGTTTATGCATAAAGTAAAAATGAGGCAAAGGCTAACTTCTCCCTAAATTGTGGTGACAGTGGATGTCTGTTATAGATGAAGTAAGGGAAAGACATAGTTCATTTAGGAGCGCAAAATTTCTATTTACTTTGTTGAAGAAAAAAATCACATTGCAAACATACTTGAAATAATTTCACATATAACAATGCCAATACCAAGCAAAATAAAAAAAAAGGACTTAAAGTACAAAATGCACAGTAAGGTAAAATGGGGGGAAAAAGAGTAAGAAGTACAGTTAAGAATTGCCAACACATTGTTAGATGAATCGTGAATTGAATTCCATTTTTCTTCTCTATTTTCTACTTTTGCTTTCTTTTGAATTATTGTTGTATTGTTGTGTTTTGAAAGCTCTCTAAATGTTTGTTTCTTCAGGTTTTTCGCTTTTTATTTCTTTCGTTATTTTATTCGTTATTATTATTATTATTATTGGTTTTGTTGATATTTTGCTCTTTTTGTATACTTGGAATACATCAAGTATGCTCTCAATGATGTATGATTTATTTGTTGTACATATATGCATACATAATTTGTATATCTATTTATTTAAGTATTTTATTGGGATCATACTATTTGCAAAAAGAAGATACGTACACAAATATATGCCTTCATGTATTTATACTCAATAAGTTATTTTTATAAAAATGGCATAAATTCCAAAAAAAGGACATCTTCTATTTAAGATTGTGTATTTGTTTAATAAAATACATTATTTTTGTATTTTGCAAGAAAAGAAAAAATTGTAAATATACAAATGTGAAGTATACTTTTTGGTATTCATGCATGATTTGCGTGACATTTGTTATTTTTACTTCCTTAATTTAGGAATATCAGAATTCCATAACTACGAAAATAGATGGAAAAAAATGAAAGGAGATATAGTGAAAGGAATATAAAATAAAAGAGATTTAACTTATTTTTGACAAATCCACTTATGTGTGGCGACTGTAAGTGATTTATTACGATTTTATTAAGTGTATTATACTTCCTTTTCTTTGTTCGTTTTTCTTTTTAGGTTTTCCCGTATTATTTGTTTAACTATTTAGTTAAGTCTTTGAGATATTTTCCTTTCTAATTTTCTCTTATTTCATATAATTGACGTTAGCATCTTTTATAATTATAGTTTTTTGTTGCCATTATTATTGTATAACATTTTTTTTAAATAAATTCAAATATTTTCTATTTTCTCTATGATATAAAATATATAGTATGCCTGAACGCTATGCTATGCTATGCTATACTTACCATATTTTGGAATATTTATTTAACCTGAAAAGTATGCAATTTCTAATTAAACCTCAATAATTTGTAAAATTACTTGGAAAAGGCAGAGGTAACAAGTATATAAGAAAAACAAACATTTCTAATTATATAACATCCTTTCTTAAAGAGAAAAGGGCACCCGGTAACGTTAAAAAATAATGCAAATAATACTAACATCATCATCTATCTAAAATATTTGGCTGCTATCTGAGCGAAACATATGTTCACATTTAGCTTATGTTTTACTCTAAATTATGCCCTCAAAAATTATTTTAATAACATTTTCACATACTAAGACTTTTCTTGTTATTCTTCTCACTCACTCATCTTTAGAAAATTGTTTTCTTCTACGCTTTTTATAAAATACCGTGTAAAATTGAAAATTTTCAATTTTCGTGACCATACATTTAACATGGCATGATAATAACCGAAAAAGCAATAATGGCAGCAGTAATAGCAACAACAACAGCAACAATCTAATAACAAGATGTATCCATCTAAATAATACATACATATTTACATATATATATATATATATATATATATATATATATATAAGTCATAGAGGGAGAAAGAGAGTGAGAGAGAGAGAGATATAGAGAGAAAGAGAGACAAAAACAAAAAAAGAAAGTTATTTTAAGAAAGTATTCTTTCTCAAACTCTGTAGATTTTATACCGCAATTACAAAAGTTTTTGGTAAAACTTATTCAAAACAAAAACAAAATCATCAAAATAGAGATCGCGTAGGAAAAACATGCATTCACATTTACTGGAAAAATATTTATAAATACACACATATACAGTACATATATATGGACACACGTAAAATCATGCATATGTATGCATAAATAATATTTATGTAAATGAAATTTTTTCTTTGGGAAAAACTGTTAATTTCGTTTTGAAATTCTTGCATATGTTAACGTTACACATACAAATATATGAATACATGAATAAATTAAACACACACATTCAATCGTACACCCATTAAATGGTGTCAGATTTAAATTGTTTAAACTTTAGCATCATCTAAAAAAGTATCCTCCAACAAATGCGTATAAACAGTAAACAGAGATAAATATACAAGGTGCAAGAAAGAGATATACATAAAATACACCATCTATACACCATAAGATTCTTAGACCATACATCTTACGATATTGATATTGCTTTTCAAAATAAACAAGAGAAAGGCAGAAGATATAGTGAGAAAAAGTGAAGTGAAGGAGATTCTTAGTATTGCACTTATAATGATAATAATAATAATGATGCTACGTGTATAGTTTTCCAGGATATTGATTTTCATTACTTTTACACGTTTTGCACGTTTAAGAAATAAGACCAAACACTAAAATAAGGAAAACACATAAAATAGCAAACAAGAACAACAACAACAACAACAAAAACGAACCCATTGTTTGATAGAAAATAACGTAAGTAAAAGCACACACATGGCTTTCTAAGTGGTTCTTTTTTTTAACGCAAACACAATTTCACACGTGCATTTGTGTATATTTTTTGCATTTGTGTATACGTCATGTAACAGTATTGCTCTTGTTACAGTTAGAGCTTCTTCTTCTTCCATACAAAAGTTCATACTTGAGGTATTACATTGCATTGTATTGTGTTTTGATGTTTGTCTGTCCATCCGCCAAATTGTAGGTTTGTCTGTTCGTCTGTCCATTTGCTTACTTTGCATGAAAATTCTTCGGTTCACCACTGCAATTTACTGCCTTTTTCAATGTCCTTGTTGTTGGCGGTGTTGACACTGTTGTTGCTGTTAAAAGCGCCCACCATTTCTCGCAGTTTTTCAAGGTATTTTTTTTACTTCGTTTTTACATTGTTTTGCACTGTAGCTGCACTAGTATGTGTACATACATAACCTCTTGTATACTTTTAGGGTTTCGATTATTTTTCAATATACTTTCTTCTTTGTTTAGCTCTTTTGCTTGCCGTTAAAGTCAGAATAAGCAAAATTGTGAGAAAGTGAAATAAAATTATACAAAATAAAATTTAAACGAACCTTAGTCTGTCATAATTGGCCTCTAATAATATTTGCATACATATACACACGTATGCACACATGAATGAAATAAGGAAATTTAATATTTTTAGTAGTAGTAAGGATGGTGACGTATACATGACGATATACACATATTTTCACACAAAGAAAAAAATAAAACTAAAAAATTGAGATTGGAAAATGCGACAAAATAAAATAGTGGAGAAGTTAATGGTGCTTTATTTTTATGTATTTTTATCAACATTAAATTTTATAGTATTTAATTTAACAAATTTTATTAAATTGAACTAGTATGAAACCGAAGATAGTAACAACAGATAGCAACAAAAACAATAATAGAAATTTCATAAAGAAGTAATTGAATAATTGCATTAGCGATAACAAAAAAATTTATTCGCACACATTAATAATTTTTCTTTATGAAATAATTGTGAATATGTACATTTTATAGAAGATGAGTTTATATTCTCAAATTCTAGCTTAAGTGTTCCTAACAAGTTAATTTATCAATTTCTCCAAATTTACAGTCTTATGAAAATATTTCTATGATAAAATAAAAATATCACAAGGGATAATTACTCATTAGCAGGTTTCCTTGTTCCATTTGTTATTATTCGCGAACAATAACAATTTTCCAATAATTATTTCAAAAAGTGTCATTTAGTGCCTTTAAGATGTAAAATACAATCATTTTCATACATTAAGTTTTATTATATTACAAATATCATTGATCAACGCAAAAAGTGAAAAGATTAATTTAAGCTACCTGTTCAAGAGTTCTAAATCGATTTCTAATATGTAATAAACACTTTTGCTTCTAATATCTAAAACTTTGCCAAACATGCCAATCCATTTCAATTTCTTCTTCATCCAACCATCACATAAAAAAATTTGTGTTTCATGGTGCGACACTCGTTCCTCAGAAAGTGTAGAAGATTTAGGAAAAAGTGTGCCTAACAAAACCCTGTTTACTTATATTGAAATTCGTACCCAGAAGTGCTTAAATTTGGAATAATTTGGAAAATATGAATTCCATGTTTGGCAAAATTTAATATATACTTATAGCTTCTATTTTGCTTCTTGCTATTTTTCTAATATCCACTTTCCTTTCTTCTACATATCCAAATACTTTTACTTTTTAAAATGAAAAAAAAAGCAAAAAAAGCAACAAGATCGTAGACTATAACACACAAAATCGTTTATCGTATTTATTTGTATTTATTTATTGTTTTTCACAGAGTCCTTAGTTTGTCATAAATAACAATTGACCTTTAGTCCAATACAAAGAACTTTAGGTTAACATTTAGATAGTTAACCAGTACTGCAGCTTACACTAGTTAAACATGTCACTTGATATCAGTTGAGTTTTTAAATTGTTTCCTATTGGTATGGTTGTTATAGAGGTTGTAGAAATTATAGAGAACTTTATCCATTGTTATGTGGTTTTTTGCAATTTATTTAGAGTAACAATAACTTGACAAACATTTACACTTACTCTTACTATCAGTTTCCGTATCTTTTTTTCTCCTCCTTCACTCTCTGTGTGTGTACATTTCTTTGCTTTTTTTTTTTAATATCTGTCATTGTCTATTATACTTCAATACTTTTGCATAAAATATATTGAAAGCTCTAACAAAAAACAACTTCCGTAATATTTTTGTTGGCCCTTTTATTATTCCCTTTTTTTCTTTTACTAGCAAACCAAATGTTTGGTATTAGTTATTTCTATTATTGTTATTGTTATTGTTATTATTATTGTTAGTCTATAGTTAAGAAAACTATTTTTGTGGTTTAAATTGCTCTAGGGACAATTTAACAATTTTCCCCCGTCATTAGTGTGTATTTGGCAGCTTAAAAAAATATATGAATTTGGTATTTTGCATGTTGCCATGAATTACAATAAAACAATAATGAAATAATAGTAAATTATTTCTTCTTATTATAACTAGACAAAGGATTTAAGGACTACATTGATATCTGTTTACAACTGATAAAAAATTTGTTGATTATTTTATTATCAAGCCTTTTTTGCCTTCATTTTTCGATTACTTCTTTCTTTTCCTTAGTTTGGTTGGGTTTATTGCCTTTCAAGTTTAATTTATCCGGCAGTTTATAAGGACAACATCTTAAATACTTGGTTAAACAATCTTATTATTATTAATATTGCATTTTCTTTTCTCTTTTACAACATTGTTGCCTCTATAACGGTTGCTCGAGAATATTACAAGAAGGCATTTTCAAAATTGATACTGAAGAAAAAGGCGAAAAAAAATGTGATAGGAAAAATGTATAAACTTATCCTTTGAAGGATTATATATATTCTTAAATATTGTTTGATGACTTTTAATAATAATATAAGAGATAATAATGAAAATTGAAACTTCAAAGTTAAAATACAAATCAAACACGGCACTTGAACATGAAATTCAATTAAAAAGAAACAGCGCAACGACAAAATCTTCCATTATATCAACATATATATATATATATATATATATATATATATATGTATGTATATATTGCAAGGCAATAAAATAAAAGTTAATACACATTCGTGCTGGCAACTTGATTGTCCTTTGTTTTGATTTTTGTACGTTGAAGCCACCGTCACAACTCCATAAATTACATTCATACAATTATTAGCTACGCTAGTTAACTACACTGCTATTCTACTACTGTCTACTGTACCTTACTCACTACAATTCAATGAAAAATACAAGGTAATAGCGTAAACGCAAATTACGCTGGTGCATATGATTGTAAATCATAACAATGAGCAATTGCAAATTTAACACCCACATGCACTAACCAAATTGCATTACATTAGAGCCGTTTAAGAAAAACACAAAATGCAGAACATTTCAAAGAGTTTTATTTAGGTATAAGCAAATATTAGAGTCCTACCATCCTGGCACTTTATTGTACCAAATGCAAAATACCTATCTTGCTTAACTAAGCTAAAACTTTAGGACGATAAGATGTTTGTTACATTCTTTTATTTTCTGCAATTCACAGCTAAATAAAGTTGGAATTGAACTGAATTGTGGTTGTCAAACTTGAGTTTTTGGGTATTGCAAACGTTTTGGTAAAATGAGTATACTTCTAGCCTGGGAATACTGAGCTCAAAAAAAAATAAGAATTATATTAAGTTGTGCATAATTTTTTATGGAGTCTAATAAAGGTTAAGTAACAATAGGCTGAAATAATGATACATTAATGAAGGACATTCATATATAAACATAATTTATATATGAATTTATCAAATATTAACTTGCATTCATAATCAGATTGTAAGAAATTGTTACCATCAATTTATACTTAAGTTTTTAAATATATAAAACGCTTAACTTATAATCTTGTAAAATTTTATATTAAAGTATGACCCTATCTCAACTTGTTTTGGATGTTACAAACACCTGCATAAATTTATAATATCCTATAATACAAGTGGTATAGTATAGTAAAAAATTCTTTATATATATATATATATATATATATATATATATATAAATAACATAAGAAGCAAAACATATTAAAATATGTAATGATAAAACTTCTGTTGCAATTTAAAAGTTTATACTTTCCTTTAAAGTGTACACTTTTTATTTACCTTTAAATTCACTGTAAAATTCTGTTAAATTTTTATTGAAGCAAGAATAAATGAGATAAACTGTCAGGAACAATTTATATAATTTTTCTTTAAATTTACATGTAGTTGCCTTATCAGAAATATATCGTAATTGGGAATGATGTATTTGCATCATCTATAAAGTAAATGCCTTATTAGTTTGCTATAAATTATTTCTTAATAATATAAGTTAATCTTTGCCCCAATGTTTCTTAGACGGCTCAATTTCGAAAAAAAAATATAAATGAAAAGTGAAAATGAAATCGTAATATATAAAAAAAAAATTGGTCTCATTATAAATAAATGAATTTTAAGACCTAATATATATGTATAGGTACGTAAATAGCAGTTGAGTTTTTGTAGCCGTCACATGCCACAAATAAATCACTTAATTCAATCATCTCGAAAATTGATAACAAACCATTTACAAATGACAACTAATCAGACCCCAAAAGAAAGTATTCGGAAAATAAAAAAAAACGGCAAGCAAAAAGGAAAAAAATATCTCCAAAATACAAAAACCAAACATAACAAAACAAGAAAACCACAATAGGAAATTTTTTATATCTTTTACTTCTTCCTATTTATAATAAAATAGAAAACCCCCTACACGTGTCCAATATGAAGAAAAACAAACAGCCTTTTTTTATAATAAATATAAAAGCATAAAAAACAAGGCGAAGAAAAAGATGGAAAAAATATAATAGCTAAAAAAAAAAGAAGAAAATTTTTTTTAAATGAATTTTTCAAAGCAAGCATCAGTACAGTACAACAATAATAATACCAATAACACCAACAACAAATATTGACCATTGATACTCAATTCCCACAATGGTCTTCTCCCCCAAAAATGTTTCATGACGAATACAATGTACCCAAAAGATGCGGTAATGATGGCATAATATCAGTAACCAAATTATTGTTTTTGTTGCAATTGTTGTTCTTTCTGTTATTGTTATTATTATTATTATTATTATTTTTTGTTAGTCTCTTGTTCAAATATACATTGAATATATATTTATAGGTATAGTCATAGAATTCTCCTCTTAAGAGGCCATCGAAACTCATTGATAATGCTGAACACGATATCATTGTTGCATTATAATTTTCTATTGTATTAGGAACAAAAGCTGCTTGTTTTTCTTTTTTTCTCTGCTTTTTGCTTTTGTTTTTCTGTTTTTTTTCTTTGATTTTGCATTTATAGAATAAATTTTTCAAAAAAATTCTTCTTTTTTTGTAATATTGTTGCTCTCCTGAGTTTGTTGTTATACCCCCAAATGTATACAATTGATTTCTATACGCATTTGCGTGTTACAAGCGGTGTGTACATGTGTATGTATTTATATACATGTATGAAAGACCTTTGACTCTGTATTTGGTATAAAGGAATATTTGAGTTGTTCATTTTTTATAGTGTACTTTACTTAGGACTTAAAAGTTTAAGGCACAGTTCATCTTCTGTTGTACTAGAGCAACTCAATAATCAGATCTGAATCGATTTAAATACATTTCTCCATTTGCCCATAGCGTTCTATTATTTGCCCGTTTAATATCCGTATTTATATTTGTATTTTTATTAGCAAAGAGTAAGCTACAAATTTTGATACGATGTATTTTACGTTTTTCGAAAGAGAACTTTTTTCAGGCAGCAGTTTAGTTTAGCGAAAATTGCATTAAATAGACTAAATTAGGAACCACTTCTTCTAAAAGAGATTACTTTATTTTATAAATATAATAGTGCCTTAAGGTACTTAGGTATCGACTTCCTCTAACTATTACATTTTTACCTTGCTTTTTTTCAGTTTGCATTTCTCCCTTTCGTTAAATTTTTTCTTTTTCTGTTATTTTTAACAACGATCAAGTGTAAGTTAAGTGATTTGCTACGTGATATTTGAATAGGAAACAATACAGAGAGAATGAAAGAGAAAGTAATCAGTAATGCCATGTTAAGCTTTATAACCGCAATAGAAAACAAAAAAAGAAGAAAATAATGTAATTGTTGCTTAAGGATATCAACTTTTTATTGTACATTATATGTAAAAAAAATACAAAAGAAATATAAAAAAATACAGAAAAAAATTGGTAACATCAATTTTGTTTAATTGATTGATTTTCCTTCTCGTGGCAACATTTTTAAAAATGAAAGATTTCATGTGCATTTTTTTTAAATAGAGATTAGTTCAAACTGCATGAAATAATAATGAGATGTTACATTATAAAAAAAGTGTAAATTAATGCATAAAGGAATGAAGATTAAAGTAACAATTTCAACTAGTGTTAAGCATTCATATAAAAGTGCATTAGTACAAAGAAGTTTGTTGTTGATTCCTTAATTTTCTGTTTCCTCTTAAAGGGTAATGATATAACAAGTTATATTTTTCTAGGTCAAATCGAATAAGTAAATTAATAAAATTATTTATAAAACACACTGAAAAAGTTCCAATATTTTTTATTTGGCTTCGTACATAACTTCACAGTTAAATTTTAGATCTATATCAGTAAAAGTCATTCATCTTTCTACGTATACGTTGAAACAATGTATATCTCGATGGTTTTTTATAGTTGTAAGAGCAAGACCATTTAATAAACTTTAGCGGAAATTTATAGAAACCATACTAAGAAAGGATTCTCTGCTCATCTCAAAGCAATAAGAAAATTACTTAGAAATTTTGCACTTAGTTAAGTAATACAAAGGAAAACATATGTAAGAATAAATATAAAAAGAATAAAAGTATTCATAATGTTACACTGCGTCTCTTCCCTTTAATGTAAGATTTTCTTAAGGTAAGATATCACTTAATAAATAAATCATATCATTTCATTCACTATCCTCTTGATATTAAATGTTAATAAGAAAACGAAAAATAACAAGAAGAAACGATTCTTCTCTCTCTCACTCTCTCTCTTTGAAACTTTTTCATTACCATATAATTTTTAAAGTAAACAGTACAACAACAACAACGATGAACACGTTTTTTATACTACTTTACTCTCTAAGGTATTATTGAGAATAAAAAAGCAAAAAGGAAAAACAATACTATTTTTCACTTTAGATTCATATGTGAACATACGAAGAACATTTTATAATGAAAATATGTTGGTAGAAATAAATAAAAGTGGTAGAGAAACGCAAGAGGAGTTCACTTTATAATGTGAATTTACTTACTAGTTAATTAATTCAAATGTTACTAATTGCATTTTATTTGTGTAGAGATAACAGATTTTCTATAAAAGCATTAAACAAAGATAATTTAAAAGAAAAACAGTTTACATAAAAATAACAAAAACTACTTCTATTCTTACTTATACTTATACCACTACAAAAAATAAAGACAAAAAAAAAACAACTACAATAAAAGTTAATGAAATAACGAACAAAAACGAAGAGGCTAACGATATTACAAAATTGCATTTTTTTTCTTTTTTTAACTCTTTTCCAAAACTGTTTTAATTATTTTTAAATATATTTAATATTAACCATTAATAGTAAAACGCCTTAATTAAAGAATGCAAATCTAACAAACAAAAAAAAGCAGATGAAAAACAAAAAAGGGAAAAGAAAAAAGTAATCACTTGAGGCACATACTGTTCATTTGATTTTTCATTATATAAAAGTATTTAGCCACCATATCCATTCAGTCTAGGCCATTTCAATCCACTTTAGATGACAGTGTGGCGTATAAAGTTTTGCGGTGCAAAGGTAATGCTGAAGATTAAATAAATAAATCACTTGTTAAAATATAAATTAAAAAAAAAATAGGAGAAAAAAATTGAAATAAAAATACAACAATAAAGGAAAAGCAGACACTAAAAGAATCAATACAAGAGAATGCCAGCAGTGAACTACAACAGATATTTTTCTTAAGTTAAAAAAGACACAAATAAAAAAAATACATAAAAACCAACACAATTCTTTTGTGAATGATGGAATTTTTTCTCTGGCATTTTCATTCATTTTTTCATTTCACCATTTTATTTCTACAATGCACATTAGCACGTTCAACAAACTTATGCGAAATCAAACTCATACCAGTTAATAAGCGAAAATATGACTTTAATATTAACAAACGTTTATGTATGTACGCTTGGTGTGTGGGTGAATAAATGAGAAAGTGAGTGAGTCTATTAATATTTTTCTTTAAATTAATGAAGATTTTTCTCTTCTTTATACTTTTCATGTTTTTCTTTTAGTGATTTTTTTTTAATGTTTCGCAAAAGGGTTTATAAAAATCGTAAATAGACGATGAATTTTATACATTGGGTTTGGTTTGATACTTGAGAAGGCAGAAAAAATATCATTTGATTTTTAATTATGCCGATTTTTTTCTATTCAACATTGGTTGGAGAACGGATAAAAATGAATTGAAAAAATGTTACAAATGGCAGAAATGAAACATAAAAAATAAATAAATATAACAGAAATTACGATGCTCTTTCTTTTTTTTTTGTTGCAATAGCCTCAATCCTTGTTTTGGGTTCCTTCTTCCTTCGGAAACTTTACCCACACTCATAGTTTCATTTGACTCGTTCTGTCTCTAAGGACTTATTTCCAAGCACTTGACAGCTACTTGCAAGTTTTGTCACAGCTTGACTAAGCAAAAACCTTAACTTCTTCTTCGATTTCTCATTCATTCTACCACTTTTTCTTCTTCCATCTTTTCGTACTTCTATTTTTACTAAGTTCCTATTTGACATTCTTAACTTTTCATTCCTAACAGTTGAGGTTTTTCAACTTAATTAAACCTGCTTTTTCCTGGCTTCACTTTTTCATTTGTAATACTCTTTTTTATTCTTCTTCTTCCTCTGTATCTTTTTGCTTTTTCTCTTACAAATAGACTTTAAAAATGAATAACATTGAAAAAGATAATAAAGTCAAAATAAATAACGCAATTGTCATCATATTGGTTATAATTAATTGACAGCTAAAGTGCCTTAAAAATTATTATTGTAATTCTTTCTTTCTTTCTTAACTGTTTTTTTATCTCTTTGATTTTAATTAAAATATTTTCTAAGTAACAAAAGCATCTCTTTTGCAACATTTAAAGTAAAAAAGGATTATTATATAAGTCGATAGGAAATTCTATTAAATTGTAAAAAGTTTTATATAAAATTATCTTGAGATAATTTAAAATAGATTTCTACTTTCATCTTATATGCGGTCTAATTAAATAATTGGTGTGACCTAAGTTGTTTTTTAATTTATTTTGTAAAGATATTACAAAATATTGTTAAAATATTGCAATTCTCAAAAATTTTCTTAAAGAAAATTAGTTCAAAGTTTTACACCACCAGACTACTTCTTTACGTTAATTTTTGGAGTTAGAGTACTTTCTGGCGTTAATTGTTTAACAAGAAAAAAAATCTGAAAAAGAGAATTTTCCGTTCTATCAAAATGTAGTAAAAGGGATAATAATAGATAAATAAAGTTGGTCCTTGTACAAAATTCGCAGATTGCATGTTGAAAATTTGTATGTGCCTAAAATTTCTACGACTTTGAAAAGTTCCAAAAAATGAGAAATGAGCATTTATAAATCTTATCAATGTAAAAACATTATTCCACGTAGGAGTAGCATACAAGACGATAATAAAGTAAAGCACATAGATTTATGGGGAACGGGAATTATCGCCCAAGTAGAAAGAATATCTATAAAGAAAATTCTATTATAATAAAATGAAGCGCAAGAAAGAAAAAAGAAATATTTTATACGTTCTATTATTTTGTACTTACATAAAAATAATGGTAACAGTAACAACAACAACAAAGTTATCATAAATGTATACATTTTAGTATATCAACTATTGATAACATTAAAAGCAAAATATATAAAAATTTTACAGGTGGTCGGAACTGATTCTTAAATAGCCTACTTTATTTTGTTTGATAAGATTGAAGTTATATAAAAGATTTACAAAAAATTGGTATTGAAAAAATTGCAATTTCTCCATTATTTAAAGAGTTTGTTATACGAGAGGAATTATAAAAAGTGAACCTGTCTGGACCAAATTCTGATTTTTTTCCATGTAATAATTTTTTTAAGAAAGGCATGACATGACATCGGCAAGTGATTCTGGTTTAATTGGTATAATAAAAGAACCGTCTGCCTCAACTTCTTTCGGGTGTTACAAACATGTTCGCAAACTTATAATACACCATTCCATAAGTGTTGTAGGGTAAAAACCAAGCAAAAACAAGACAACACACACATACATGTATATACAAATAAAATATATTAACCTTTTACTTTTATTGTGGTCACCAAAATATTAGTTCCTTTGATTCTTGTCGACATTTAACAGTTACAGCTGTTGGCAGTTTTATGATTGTTTTCTTATTACTTTTGGAGTACACACAATAGACATACACCCAAATGCATGTAAATACATTCGCACACATATGCATGTATCCAATATTTTATTTGCTTGCCCGCCTCATTCAATCATTGTGTCTCACTCTGTCACTCAATTTCATCTTACAATGGGGCAAATCACTAAAAATACACGTCACCCGTATATTTTCAAGGATGTTCGTGTGCGTGTGCATGTGTATGTATGAAAATGTTTATATATATATATATATATATATATATATATATATATATATATATGTGCAGTGATATCATATATAAATATTATTTAATCTTTTGATATACTTAAAAGATGTGTCTGTCCACAAATTTCTTTACGTCTCTTTTTCACTTTTCCATAGAATACGGTGTTTGCGCTGTTATTTTTATAATTGTTGCTATTCCAATAATTTCTTATTATTGTTGCTGTCAAAAAGCAATAATCATCAATTGTGATTTTCAACATAAAAAGAAAGTCGATGTACAATAGAGAGAGAGGTTAGAGAGCTGATTTCTCTTGGTCAGGTCTGGTTTTGCTTTGTTCAATAAACTTTTGCAAAATATTTATATGCGAGTGTGTATGTTTCGTTATTAAGCATTAGTTATTAGTTATTATTAACATTAATTGAAATTTATTGAATGTACGTAGGGATGTCTTTTTGTATGTGCATGTACATTTCATAACCTATAAGAAATTTCATCAATATCAATGAAGAAAAATGGATGGAAGAAAAAATAAAAAAAAGAAAAATATAAACAAAAACAAAATAGGAAAATCACAAAATATATGAAAAAAAGCTTCACATAACTTTCTGGAATAAACTATATTTTGGTTATAGTTGGTATATTTAAGTTGGTATTGTTGTTGTTATAATCAAATAAACATTCTATAAATATTAAATGTAACGAAATATTTTACTCATTTTGCTTGTTCTTTTTTGCTCCTTCTCTATTTCTCTATTTTTAAACCATGCAATAGATTTAAGGCAACTGCTGTTTGCTGCATTGTTCGAGTACATTATATCAGAGTCAATATTATTGTATTGTATTCAGTGTCTTTGTTTTTATTATTGCTATTTTTGTTACTCTTACAATTTCTTATAACTTCCAATTAAAAACATTTGTGACAAAACAATAACAACGCCAGCAATGTATATAAACAAAATTTCACAAATACGTATAATTACAAATTGAACCTTTTGCTACAAAATGTTCACAGAATGTGTTCATGTGCTTGTATAAATAATTGAAAAATGTATCTACGCATACGCCGCAAATATTCATACATAAAATAATTATTGATGGACGCTTTGGTGTATTGTAGATATTTTGTCATTTATACCAAAATAAAATATCGTTTGTTGTTTGCTCTTTTCCTTTTTTTAATGGAAAACTAACTTGATATGCGAATAATAGTTAGATAAATGTAGAACGGGAATCCATAATAACAATACTATATTAAATTTTTTCCTTATTGGATGAAACAGACAAAGATAGAAGAACTAATTCTAACAATTGAACTTTTCATTATTGGTGTTGTTTTTCTTGTTTGCTTTGTTTTCATATACGCAAATGTATAAATTTTACACACTGAAAGTCAAATCGCATTGGATCCATTAACGAAGCGCAGTGAAGCAAGTGTGGCCGATGTAAACGCAGCAACAATAAATTCTGTATATTTCGTAGCATTTTTCGTTTTAGTTTTTGGTCAAAGCAGGTGCCATTTTTAAGTACCAATAACTTAAAGGATTTAAATCTAATTAAACTTTCCTTGAAAGTTTAAAACAAAAGTGTAAGCTTAATTGGTTCAAGCAAGGCAATCAAAAGTAAATAGTGAAAATAATAGTTGTAATTAAATTGGATGAATGTCAAATGAAGTTAGCGGCCTCCAGATTAGACGACGGAAAAAAATCAAATAATTCTGGATTCTGTACGCTAGAATTCAGTGAAGCCTTAAAATGCAAAGTTATCTTATTAAAAAGTTAGTATCTTTTTAAAAAAAGATATTCGATGAACATATCTAAAAACAAAGTGATTACATAGACATTTCTTTGAGATTTCATAACTTACACAATAATTTGACTTAAATATTCTACGTTCGCATCGAAACAACAACTCGATTTTCATATATCTTCTGTTTCAATATAAAATCTATTTTCCAAAACTACTTTATTAATATTTATTTCGATTTTCAACTTTGGCTATAATAAATCTAATGATAATGTCAAAGTAATTCACTTTCTGTGCCTTTCAAACCACAACAAAATATTTCATTAAGCTTAATAATATGTGCCGATTCCCCTTTTCGCCGTCATATAGACACAATGTCTGCTCCTCTCCTTCAACTATTTCCTGTCATTATTATATAAAGCGATGTTTATAAAATTAACAGCAACAATAATAACAACAACAATGAACAATGAGCATATTATGGTTTAAAGGATATGATAAAACATTTGTATTCAAAATGTATTCATTTTAGTACATTGTGCACATACGCACACACCAATATAGAAATCAAAAAATTAAACAGAAAGAATATAAAATAAAAAATTTTTTTACAACACAAATATGAAGTGAAAATTTAAACATACGAATGAACATGTACATATGTACTTATGTACATTAATATGTACATAAAAAGTTGATTCATTTGCAATGAATATATTTAATTTATTTTTTGCTATAATGAAAGCCATAACTTCAACTTAAATTTAATCATGTCCCTGCCATCTTTTTCCTGTAGATTATATTACGATTATTGTTATTATGTATCATTGTATTTTCCTTATAAAAAATCAATGAAAATACATTTTTCTTATATCTTTCCCCGTCTTCTTCTTCTTGTATATTATTAAAATAAATGCTTAACGTATGGTACACATACTTGTACACATTAAGAAATACATTCAGAAATGCATATTTTTTAGATTAGACATTGTGCTACTGTTGCCTTGATTTAAAATCACTTAACGATCATGTTATTGTCACGTCACTATAGAAACTATAGAAACTGCTGTATTCTCTTGATTACGATTTCAATAAAAGGTATGAAAGAGAAAAATTAAAATATGAAACTAGAAATGTTATACGAAGAAGATGGAAAAGATTATTAATCACTCTACAAATACTGTAACTCGAAATCGAAGATATAATCAATAAGTTGTGCATAGAAATTACTAACACATTAAGAAGAAAAAAACATTTTTTAATAAATTGACCAATATGTAAAATTGACTATTTTTAATATGCAAAAATGTCGCTAACAGTTTGAAGTAATGACAAAAATTAAACTTATTACATTCATTACATTATTTACTTGAACGAAATTTTCACTTAAATTATTTAGATAATTGAAATATAATGCTTGCCCATAATTTCTTTTAAAATAAATGTACCCTAATCAAGCATGATGAAATAAAACTATATCTATAGAATGATTTAATTTGATTAAAAATATTGTAACAAACTTAATTTATCAATTACTGCAAAAGTGGTGGGATATAAAAAAAATTAGCAAACTATAAGGAAATGCTTCATATCCATGTGGACACAGTTTGTGTGTATGTGTGTGTGTGCGTTTATATAAAAAAAATTTTTTACTCTAACAACTTGTTGGCGTATCAATATTTGACTTAACTTGAACTCTATTCCTTTTTTTTACTTTTTTTTGTTTTCCCTTTTCTTCTTATTCCTCTTCTTTTAGCTTTTTGAATCAACCTAATCAAGCTCAATAGTACGATGACTCTAGTCGTATACGGTGTTGATAGTATTGCCACGTTTAAGCATCGATACTATCTCTGACCACATGCAACAACAAGAACAACAAGAACAACAATGACAACAACAACAAGGCAAAATATCATGCCAATCAAACTCCGAACATACCAAATGTGCTGAATAAATAAACAAAGAAACGAACAACAACAGCATTCATACCATTTGTTAGCCTTTGATGTTCGATAATTGCAAATTCTTGAGACGTGTTCCAGCCAGAGTACGGATCAAATCGTTTTGCAAGATCGGATTTAAATCAGTAACGCATTCTGCGCTAAATTGCTCTTTTATCACTACAGTAACCACAACAACAACAACAACAACAACAACAACAACAACAACAACAACAACAACAACAACAAGAAGAAGAAGAAGAAGAAGAAGAAGAAGAAGAAGAAGAACAAAAAGAACATGTTGTTGTCATACGACAACAGCAATCAGAACGATCAAAAATCTACATCGAAATTATTTTTCTTTTCTTCTTTATCTGTTCGTTCTCTTCTGTTCTTTTACTGTACGTTAAGTTATCTAAACATAATTTAACTTAAGTTTGTATACGTTTTACATAAGATAGGCAAGAAAAGTGTGAAAAGATAGATGAAGAAGTCAGAGGCGGAAGAAATTGAGAAGTAAAATGACATTTGATTTAAGAAATTTAAACGTAATAAATACAACAAATTTTTTACTTCTGTTACTGCTGTTTGTTGTTATTCATGCTAAACATATAAAATAGTTACCGTGACGAAAATGGATTAAAATCAGCAATAACAATAATAACAAACAATAACGAAGTAAAATATCAGTACAATAGGTACCGCAAGGTAAAAATTATATAGAGAATTTACAAAGATATGAAAGGCGCACAAGACACAATCTAGATCTATGCAACATTGATTTAAAATAGGATTTCAATTACAAAAATAATAGAAAAGTATAGTTTACAAATATAAACCTAAAAAGTTTTTTAAGTTATCGATTATTACGAAAATTTCAATTACAATAGAAATAAAGTTATTCACTAAAGAATTTAAATCTTGCAAAAAAGTAACCCTTTTTTTTACTTTAATGATCTAAATAAAGAAAAACTAATTATGGGGGATTATTGTGAATTTCTTATTCTCTTTTTTTTATTCATTCGCATATGATAAAATTTTAATTAAACAAAACAAACCACACCGAGATTTTATCAAACCAACATTACACTGGCAAATTTTAATCACTTATTTCCTCTATTATTTCGTTAATAAATTATTCCATTCGAAAAGCATAAATGATCCGATACTTTTCATTATTTTTGTTTTCTGTAAATTTTCACTATACATATATAAACTCATTTTTTTAATAATCATAACACTGAATAAAATATAAAATAATAAAAAAAAGCATAAATATTGGTGATTTTATTTATGAAAAACATTTGATGTTAGAAAATTGGGCTGAAATTACTTTTATCGAAGGACATGAACAATACAAATACATTCTTTCTTCGATATGACTTACTTAGTTACTTCTGCATTAAGCTAAATCAATAAGTGAATCATTTATTTTTCTTGGTTTTTTATACATTTGATGTTTGCCGCATTTATTCAGACATCAGTACATTAATTTATGCTGCATTATGTTGGTCATATTCAATAAGAAAAACCAAAGAGGCAAAACGAAATTTAATGATGTTCAAATAATGATGCACAAGAAACAATAGCAATAACAACAAAGAAAACTTCAATTGAAATTCATTCAATGATTTCTTTCTTTTATTCAATAATTTAATTTTGTTGTTATTGCCCCTTTTTTAGGTAATACATTTAATAATTGACATTATCAATCACAAAAAACTACTTTTGTTTGCTTTTTCTTTCTGTTTCTTTTTGTATTTAAACAATCTGATCAAACATTTTAACACTTAAGTCAGACAATCACACCTTTAAAAGGAAACTTAATTTTTAAAATGATAAATTGAATTGAATTGAAATCTTTAATGATTCTTTCATTTTGTTGGAGGTAATGATTATTGCGTGCAAAGGCATTTCAACACGTTTCCAATTTTTAAATTGTTTTTGAAATATTTCTACCTTTTTGAGTTTCCCACTATTTTTCTGCTCTGTCAACTTAATCAAGTACAACATTTACAAATTGAGTTCTTAAAATCTTATGTATGCTGTGTAATAAACTACACTAAGCTAAGTAAGTTAGCACAGAAGTATGAAACTTTAATGTGTGACAAAAGTTAAAAGTTTCAACATTTTTCGCGCAACATTTAAGCAATAAATTATTGATAATTTTATAGTTATTCGTATAGTTGATGCTGTTGTTCGTTATTTAATTTTTGTGGTTTTTTCTTAGCTGAAATGTTTAATTTTTATTCAAATAGTTTTGCAAACTTTCGTAATATTTAGGAAATTTTGAACGGTTATTTCGTCCAAAATACAACAAGAACAAGAACAGCAAAAGCAACAGCCACAACAACAAGAAATAAAAGTGAAAGCAACATAACAATAAACATAATAATTGTTTCAAGTTCTTGAACAAGTGTTGTTTTATACGTAGTTGTAATTTTTCGTATGTATTGTTGTTGCCGCCACTTTACCTCCTTTTTTTATGCCCTACAACAACCCTTGTGGTGCAGTGTATTATAAATTTGTGCAGATGTTTGTAACACTCAAAAAATCTTAATATAGACTCATATTTTTTTATAACTATTAACTCAGAATCAATTTCTAATTCAATTTAACTCTGTATATCCGTCTGTCCATATTAATTCGTTGTCAAGCTACAGATTGGAAATTCTGACATATTTTAGTGAAATTTAGCTTATCGATCCAGAGATAAATTATCCTAAAAATTATTAAAATCGAACAATTTTTATTTCCATGCCGCAGTTTTGTGTTTTGACATTAAAATTGTGCATCAATTTTCGATCAATTTTGTGAAACTTTTCTCATATAACGAACTTTTTTTATTGATTAAGGAATTACAATTTTTCTAATATTAGTGGCTTGTACTATTCTTATTTGAATTTAGTCGCATTAAGCAAAGCGGCTTAAAGTATTTAACAGTCGGCTCCGAGCGACTATAAAGTTCGTGCTTATTTAGGTTTTAAGTTGTTGCTTTTAAATCCTCGACTACACTTCAAGTTGAGCATAACATAAAATAATAAAACTCAATAACAATGATGGTAACAGAATTTATATACATTCATTTATAAAGCTTTATAAGTTTATTGTAAAAGTTTTTCGATAATATTCCAAAATATGATGTGTTTTACAATACATTGCTCAAGTGTTTTGACAATCAACAAATATATGCAGCAATCTATTTGTATATTTAAATTGAAATCATAATTTTCGTGTAAATTTTCTAGGAAAAATTGTTAAATTAAATGTTGTCACGTACAAAAGTGAACATATAAGAGTAAATCGGAAACGAAATTTTCTTCCTTTTTTGTCTTATTTACAGCAATTCGCCTAAAACTTTAGTAACGATTCAATTGTAAATAACAAAAGCACAAACAAAGATGGATACGGAAGTTGGGCGTTTTTTTATGTTTTGCATAACATTTTATAAAATTTTGATAATAGTATGATTGGATTAACTTTTTCAAAACGCAAAATCATTGAACGCGTTATTGTATAAATATTAAAGAAATGCATTGGAAAGCTGCAATGAAATGGAAGACTAAATGCATGAAATTCCTTAAGAATAAATACTTGTTTGAGAAAATGTTAAAAGAAAGAAAATCTTAATTGCTTAGCACATATAATAAATAAACTGAATGAAAAAGATCCAAAGGTGCATAAATATATGTAAAAGAAATGAAAATCTTAGAGAAAATAAAAAAATCAACTTTCTAATGAAAATGATAGAATGAATATGAAAGGAGAACATCTATCAACCACCAACTATACAATAAAAGCGACAATTTTTGGTATATTGAGTTGCCAGAATAAAACTGCTTCTCTCCATCACTCCAACTATTATTTGTAAAGCCATCAGCATATTTTCAATAAATTATTTTAAGCGTAACCTAAAAATTTGACTAATTTCTCTCTCGGATCTTGTGTTCTGCATTCAGACATATATCTTTATTTGGACTTTATAACAACTTTATATGAAACGTAAGTAGTAACATTTTTAATGCGTTTTTTCTGTATTTTAGCCTAAAGCAAAATTTTCCATAAATGAACTAAAAAAGAATTCATAGAGAAATTCCAAAAAAAAAACCTTAAAAACATATAATTTTTAAAATTTATAATAATAGAAAAAAATCTTCCCCAAAAATTCAGTCTCTTGCGAAAGAAAAAGAGACGCAAAGAAGCATTAATTAAAGAAAGAAATTAAAAAGAAGCATAAGAAAATTGTACAACATAGAAAATTACTTAAGTAGAAAATACCTCCCTTGATACAATTATAAATCATTTTTGATAAAAATTGATTTTTAATTATCCATGCATTCAGTTTTACAAAATGTTTTGACCAATAACCAACAACAATCGCAATAACATTTTCTGCAAACCATCAGCCAAAATTCTATTACATATAAATATATATGCATGTATTTATATATATATATATATATATATATTCTGTCCTTTTACCTCTCTCTCTTTTTTTTTAGCGACATCTCACACTCATTATTTCTTTCATTCATTCATATTTCTGAAATTTCACATAAATATTTATATGGATAATGAGAAATAATAGTAACAACAACAACAACAATAATAATAAAAATATAACAAATGACAAGCAATGATACATCAACAGCATCACCTACGAATTCAAAAACGCATTGATTTTTATGTCATTGTTGTTTTGCGCGTTTTTGATGATGCACTCACATTCATACAAAAATATAAAAAAAATCTCCAATGTAGTGCATCATACATACCAAAAAACAACATAGCTACGAATATCATTGCAATACGGTTGACATTTGTGAAAATTTATGAGTTTGGTTTTTGCAAAAATTGTCTCATTAGCATAAATGCAAAATAATTTATTGACTTTAAAGGTGATCAAGCAGCGCCAAAAAGGCGTGAAGTTATACATGTACAAATTTGCAACATAAGAAATATACATAAATATAGTTTGCTTACATACGAACATACAAACACCTTAATCATTCATTCATTTATTTATTCATATAAAATTTTGCGTTTATGAATGAATGAATGCCTTGAAGATGGAAAGAAATAAAGTGCAATGAATGAGTGAATAAAATTATATACCAATATTGAGGAATACACGCGCCAAATACTCCTACATTAAATGTCGTACAAGTTTACATATTTATATATTTATATATATATGTAAAGGATTACTATTTGCATTTAGTGCTCGCAACAACAATAGTTACAAAATAATATTAATGGCAGAAAAAGAAAAATTCTACGTTCAAATCAATAACGATAACAGTAAAAATAACGAAGATTGTGCAGCGAAAATCATTTTTAATTACAAAAATATATACACAAAAATAAGAATAAAAGTATAATACAAGCTCAAAGAAAATATATAGAATATTGGTCAATTGAATGAATTGTATCTAATCTCTGTAATAAATCGAATTTGTTATGAAAATAGATTTAGATTTGGATTTCAGGCACAAGGCATTAAAATTTTTCTCACTTGTTGTTAAGAAGAAGATGTTATAAACTTTAGACAGTTGCTTATGATATTTATTGGCAATACTTTCACGATTTCTAAGTTAAAGAAAAGTTTTCGGAGTTGCGAAAGCCGTTAAATCATTCTTTTGCTATCAAGCAATGGCTTAAATTATACAGATGTGAATTACTTTAATTAAATATTTTAATTACTTTTTTAAGTGCATGTCACATTCATGTTTCAAATGTGCCCAGGGACTCTATTTATAAAACTTCAAAGGCCTTCAATGCTACATCATCATCACATTTGCAACTCTATTATTGGATACTTCAGTAAATGTTTTACTGTGAAAATTTTATATTACTATTTTTAGAACATGGATTACCTTAGCGCTTAAACAAAAATACAGACATTTAAACTTGGAACTTTCACTTGGTCTGAATGCACAACATGCCATTATATAACAAATTCTTCGTTGCCATATTTTAACGTATAATAACTTATATATGAGCCACGTCAATTAATTACACTAAATACGGCACTGTTGTCATTGGCATTGTTGCCTTTTTCGTGTCGTTATTATTATTTTTATTGTTATTATTGTATGCTGTTAAGCAAATTCAGTAGTGTAATCATTGAAAGGTTTCATTAACATATTAAACTCAACAATACGTTGCGTTACTTGTAGTTGGCTTAATTCATCTATTACTCCTGTTTAGATAGATGGGCAATAATAAAAAAAGACAAAACCTGAAAACCCTTATGTTGACATTTGATATATAATATTAATTACGGTCCTAGAGAAACAAAGAAATAGAGTGACAAGGACACAGAATAATATAAACAAGAACCATTTTACTGTTGACATTGGTTTTGCATTTATTGTTGTTGTTGGTGCTACCTGTACTCCATTTTTCTCAAGAGTGTGTATATTGTTAATTCAATAATTAATTAATTTATTTATTTATTGTATTTTTAGATTTTTTATTTTATTTTAATGTCTCTTTTTCATTGCAAAAAAAGAAAACAAAAATTAATTAATTTGCAATAACATGGACTAATTTTACATACAATGCAATAATATGAAAAAATTTATAATATTAATTAATATAGAAAAATTATGTATATTTAAATCATTCGTTTACTCAACTAAATGTAATACTGTAACAGTTACTGTAAAAAACCTATTAAATGATAACTTAAATGTTAGAATTTTTTAACCATTTCGGGTATATTACCACCCATTTTCAAAACACCAAGCTCCTTTATTTTAAAATTTTAAAATGATGGATGTTTAGGTAAATAGAAGTCCAGGTTTTATGAAAATCTTAGTCAAAATGGACTCATTTCACATTAGAAAGTGTTGGAAGTGTCTCAACCATTCGACTTTTAGACCCTTTCACTATGCACATGTTCTGTGAATTACAATTTAATAAAATAAACGTAAGAGTAAACATTTTCGCCTAAGCATTCGAATTAAGGCATTCTGAACTTAGGTTACTTTACAATCATGTTCTACGGAGTCTCAAAATAATGATGCTATATATGCATATAATTTTCAGGATCTCTAATACTTCTGTATGGATGTTGCACCCATCAATATTATTAAAATAAATGTACTTCATTCTTTCGGTGTTGAAAATAATAAGTTATTTATAAATCATTAAAAAAGCCGTAACAACAATTGTGTCAGACAGAGTAATACAAGCAGCCAGGCAAACTCAAGCAACGAAACAACCAAACAAGCTGCCTGGCTGAATATTTATATGGTTGAAAAGCCAGTGAAGCAAGCGAATTGCTTTGTGATATGTTTCTTGAATGGGTTTACGCATATTATGAAATATGTTGTGAAAATCACAAGCTGTCAATGCTTTCATCTTACATCCTCTATCTTTTTCTACTTTGCTATTTTTGTTAACATTTATAACTATGTTGGAAATATTTTTCAATAAATTTTCCATTGGAGTAGAGCGTAAGAATTTTTATAGCCAAAGTTTGTGCCTCTTTCCAGTTTTTTCTTCTTCATGTACATTTTAATAACCACACGCACCCAAAAGAGCTTTTTTCAATATTTTATTGTTTATAGCAGATAAATTTCTTCCTTCTAAAATATTTTTTCTATCTCTCTTTCTCTCTTTCACATTCACTTTTTCATGAAATTTTTGTTATATTACGTTGCTAGTGTGCTTTTTGTTGTTGTTGTTTTTATGTAACCCAAACAGGCAATAAATTTAGTTAGAAAAATCTTAAAATGTCATAAAATTTGACATTTGAAAATTGTTAAGGATAAAGATACGCATCATATAGATATATAAAGATATAAAATGAATAAACAATAAGAAAGAGAAAGATAGAGGCAAATACTTATGAAGGTTATAGCTAAAAGTATTGATTACAATAAGAATTGAAGTCAATGTAATAACCATGACGCCATATGCAAATATATTTTCCATATTTCCTTCCTTCTATTACACAGTTTTTTGGTCCCTTTAGTTTGACTTCCATTCTCTCATGTTGTAGCTATTTATTTTTATTTTTTTATTTTTATTGCTATTATCAAATAATAGACATCTTAAAAAAAAAAAGAAAGAAAAAGCGACAACGCTTCAATATTGCTTATAATGTGTTGATAATGTAATTGTTGTTGTTTTGGATATGGATTGAAATGGAATTGGTTTGCCGTTGTTATTACTATTGTTATGCGTTTCATATTTTTTCATTGTACACACACTTTTATATTGATAATAGTTGGTTGCTTTATTTTCATTTTATTTTTTCTTGATTTGTTTAAAGAATATCGATGCTTCGCCATTTTAATGGTTATCCAGCCAGTCAGCCAAACAGTCAGTTACATATTCTAGCATTCGACACGCGTTTCGTTCAAGTTTTTTATATTTTTTTTCCTATTTATTTATATATTATTCATAGTGAAAAATATTTCCGTTGGCATTTAGTTGAATGTGTTATCAGAAAGTTGGGGGTTATTTGGGAACGGGTGCTTAAGGATGTGGGTAAATATTGAATGGAGTAAAGTTAAACGTTCAACTCTTTATTTCTAGTTTTCTATCTTCTTACCGCATATATGTATTAAATAATTCACGTCATATATAGATGAGAATAAAGGCAAAGGATATGGCAACAATTTTACTATTTCATGGCGTAATTTATGCTTTTAAATAAAGTGTAAAAAGTGTGAAGACAGTTAGGTAAGGAAATGGGTTAATATTAAGTATAAATATGTATATTGGTGTGTATTATTGTGCATAATATTGTGCTATTTGTATGAACGCTTTATGTATAAAAGAATAATGTTAAAGATGATTATATTGACAATGACAATAGACTGTTTAATGAAGTCTGCTATTTCAACTTCGTACAAAGGATAAAATAAAATTGCTTCAAAAGTTACAAAATAAAAATTTGAGTCTTTAAAATAAGGTAGTCGGATATTTATACATGTTATTGATTTAGAAGTAGTTCACGTGGCGTACTATGCCCTCTAAAAAGTCCAATTTCCAATTACTTAATTAAAGGCAATATTTTACAAGTTCGCGGTTTAAATAAATAAAATTGTCCTTAAATAAACGTTACATTGATTAAATATAAAAAAGTAAAGTCTGCACGACTTAATGAAGTTTTTTCTTTGCTAAATAATTTATTTTGCTTTTACTGAATTTTTTTTTTAATTCCATATGAAATATGAGTACCTCTATCAATTAAAGCTACATAAATGATGTTTATGTTTTACTTAAAATATTTATAGAAATCTGCTAACTTCTTTTAAAATTCTCTTAAATCCTAAGCTTGCCGTTTAACATTAAAAAACAATGAGTATTATTTTTTTATTCGATTTACGTAGTATTTTTAATGATTTTTAATGATATGAGTAATTAAACCCCTATATATCACACTAATATTTGCTATTAATGGTCTAGAAAATTATGAAAAGAACAACTTTTACAAGCCCATAATTCTTGTTTACATTATAATCCCATTGACAAATATACGCAAATAATGGTTTTCCATAAGAAATTAATATGCTCCCAATTCCATTCTATTATTTTATCTTATTTACTGTCTACTTCATTGGTATTTAATGCGTTTAAACAATAATAATTGTAATCATCATAGTATTTTTATGGATATATTTATCTTAAATCTCTCTAATGGTTTTCTATATTACAAATAAAAATGAACCTAATAACCAAAAAAATAAATAAATAAGTAAATAAAATAAAAACAAAAGTTCCCATCTCTTCAATTATCTCGATTAATATTTCCTCTATTGCCATCCTTGCCATTTATACGTATCTACTAATTAGTATATAACGCAGCTAAACAAATTTCATTTTATTGGGGGTATACTCATTTTGTCGTTATGTGAGCTAGTTAACTTAAAATGTACATATATATATCCTTGAGCATTATCAAATGCTTATCGGTTTAGAGATGTCTGTCCATGTGACCGCCTGTACCTTTGTTCATATGCTGCATTAACATTCTATTAGTCGCCATAAATAGATAACGAACGTAAACTTTGGATCGAAAATTTTTGCAGGCACTTTTCTAATGTAAACAATCGTTTTTGTAAAAATCATGCAAATTGTCTATGCTTACACGAAATTATACAATATCAAATTTTCACTTTTCAATGTTTACGCTTTTTATGTATCTATTTAAACAAAAAACTAAAACAAGCTCTGAATCATAATACCATGGTGTATGGGTGGTGGGTATCCAAGATTTGGCCCACGCCACAAGTATTTATATTACTTATTTTACTTACTATTATTATTATAGTTACTAATTCATTCATCAAAACATATTTTGGTTTTCAATGTTTTTCATTTATTCTTTTTCTTTCTATGCTTGTCTTCATCTCTCTCTCTCTCTCTCTTCTCCTCCTCTCCTTTTGACTCTTTAGTGTTTCCTACAATTTATATTTCATACCATGTTTATTTGCATCGTTATAATTTATGGTTTATAAATTTAACTATTAGAACTTCCATTGCGATAAGAGTAAAAGTTTTGTTTAAGTTCTCCTTCCTTATTTCCCGATACATATAATAATAATTACTAATTTGTTGTCATTATATAAACTTTGACCATATAACTATAAAAGGCGTAGACTGAGTTACACGCCGCAGCATTAAAGATCTTCAAGCTATTACAAAGTTTATGACCTTTTAATAAACAACGGGAATAGTTTTGTTCAATAAAATAATTTACTAAAAACGAAACATATTTGCTGCCCATTTCACTTTATACATCCATTAAAATATTTATTTTAGAACCCATTTAATATATATCTGAATTAATGACCAAAAATAGGTCTAGTGACTCTTGAATTAGGGAAACAATTTAAAAAAATTAATAGAAATTGTTTAACTACTTTTACGCACTATAATATTGATTTAAGAATTTTTCATGCTTCTCCCATATAATTTATCAGCAAGTGAAATATATTTTAAAGGATTTGTCGCTTTTTCCTGTAATCGTAGTATTTCTTTCAAAGAAATCATTCATTAAAAGTTCCAAAAGCTAAAGTTACTTTGTGTTAAATAAAAGCGCAATTAACATACGTACCTGTAGATGGAATTGCCATTACTTCTGACTTTCATGCCTTTTATGGACATAGCTAACATTGAGTAATGGCGTAAACTAATAAACGAGTCACAGCCAAGCAAAGCAAAACAAACAAATTAACTATAAGTAAAAATCTATTTTATAGCTATTGACCTCTCTTATTTTATCTATTTTGCTTCCTTACTTTTCACCTCTCCATTACCTCTTACTATGTGATAAAAAAACCAACACATGGCACAACAAACTGAAGGGCAGTCCATATTCAAATAAAGCACCACAATTTCAAAAATAGAATACATTTGTAATGGGCGTTGCTACCGCCGCTTTTTTTTTTTTTTTTTGTTAAATATTTGCATGTCGATCGCTCATAATTTTTGTACGTCGCAACAATTGCCTTTTTCACATTTTCCCCCATTTGCAAATCAAATATAGAATTCAAAAGTTTTTTTTTGCGATATGATTAAAAAAAACAAATATAATAATAACTATAGCGAACGTATATGGAAACAATCAAAGTACAAAATATATGCATACTTATGTATTTATAAAAGAGAAACAAAAAAATGTAATGTATGGTAAAAATAAACCGCAATTGAATGCTAAATGTTTATTTGACTTTAAAAAGAAAATAATATTAAAATAAAAACCAAATCAAAAGATTTATATCATTCAATAGATAAAGTACAGTTGGAGAATGCGACCAAAGAAAATAAGTAGTTAAAACTATAGAGAATGTCATGAAAATTTTTTATGTTAAGCATAAGTTTTGAACTTTAATTTTACTTAACTGATAGCTTAATAATAATAATAATAATAAAAATAAAGAAAAGAAAGTTCATTTTTAGAAAAATGTAAAAAATATGCCATCTTTATATTTATATATAGCTGGCCGTTATATATTTGAATGGCATGCCGTAATTTTTGAAAGTGCCATTGCACGTTATCGATAACACTAATCAAGACTTCGTGTTCGAAAAACCAAACCCCGACATATTTATGAATATACATATATACATATTCATGTATATACGTTGGAAATGCTAAATTATAATAAATAGGCACAGCAAGTATAGTGAGTAATATAATAGTGTGAGATAAGAGTGAATGAAAGGCAACTATTATTTGAATTTAATTAAAACAATAATAACAAAAGAGTAAGAGTGCTAACAACCACAAAAGCAATAGCAATAGTAAAAGCAACAGGAACAACAAAAACTATAAGAGTAAACACAGCAATCGGAAATGCTATTCATTTGCATTGAGAGTACGATCGAAAAGATATACTGATAAAACATTAGAATTGAGAGGGACAGGTAGTACAAATAATTACTAATGTTATTACTAACTTCTTATAAATACAAATGTGTACTACTACATGTATAAATAAATCACTAACAAATAAATATTTTCAAGGATAGTAGTATTATTATTATTCGATTCATATGTATGTTTGTACGCTGCGACATATATATTTATTTTATGGCTCCAATAAAATGGTCAATCGTTTTGGCACGCAACCAAATACCGCTTTACATCTCTCTCCCTATATCTTCCCCTCTTACTCCAACACTCTTACTCTTTACATCAGCAAGCAAGCTATAAATTCAAATTCATTTCCTGTATATAAAAATGTCACGTTACAAACGTTTCTACGTAGTCATACTTATGTATATATATATATATGTATATATATATATACATATATATATATATGTAAATGTGTACGTAGTTTTTTTTATAATGCATTCAATAATGTTTCGTGCTACTGGATATCGAACGACAAATCAAGAAAAAAGAACAAAAAAGAAAATATGAGCTCAATTGTCAATCAATCTATTGCATGTATATGGAAATGAATTAAATCGTATAAATATATATAGGAAAAAAATTTAATGTCCTTTTTTCTCTGTTTGGATGTAGTATGGAGGAAAAGGAAGGGAAGAATACGAAATACAAAATAAAGGAAAAATCAGTATTAATATTATATGGATTATGATGGTAACATCATTAAGGTTTTATATTAAGTTAAAAAAAATATATATACATATATAGCATTAAAAGCTTTCAATATTATCCATTAGTTTCAAGCTCTTAAATTTTTATCCTCCTTTTCAATTCCCTCTTTCAATATTATTCATTTAATAACACTGTGTTATCCTTATTAAATCATTACACGCTATAAGACTTAGGCATATGTTGGATTTATAAGTATGTTTGACATCCCAATCTATTAGTATTAACAATAGAAATTAACAAAACAAAAATAAAATAAGACGAATATGGACTTGATTATATATTAATGAATGCATTACCCCACTGCCTTGAAATGTAAGAATTTTTATGAACAAGTTCTCTTTTAAATTTATAGTTTTATTTTTCTATAAAAATGGAAATTGAATGCTGCGTGATTTATAAGTCAACCTTAACCGAAAACATCATTTCTATATCAAGAAGTCCTTTAATAGCGTACAACATTATTCATATATATATATATATATATATATATATATATATATATATATATATATATATATATATATACATAATTTAGCAAATACAACATCCATAAAGACAGTTGACATAAATATATCAAAGTGATAGCTTTGATGGTTAAATATAAACTAACAATTTATCTTTAGGGCACCTTTTCACATAAGACATCATCAACGTACATTTATATCTATAAATACATTTAGAAGTGTATGTATGTCAATATATTTATTTATATATATATATATATATATAGAAAAATGCATCTTTTTTCATTTCAATTCAATCATTAATAAAGATTTACGTGTCACATATATTTTATATCAGATAGTGCTCGGGAAATGTCTGATGTGTAAGAGAAATGATTGAAACATATTTATACATATATAGTGTATATGTTACACACATGGTGCATGAATGGTTGGATGAATGGAAGTATTGACTTAATGCGCTATAAATAAACATTCAGTCAAACATTGTTAATTTCATTTATAAATTTCTTGTCAACATTTAAATGGGAAACTTTCTTTTGGTTGAAGATGACAAAGACTTTAAGGATAAATTAAAAGTACTTTTACACGATAAATGCTAAACAATTTCAAATTCATCCAATGACATTTTAGGTTTTATACATTAATTAATTGAACGCATTCAACATTATTTTTCTATAAACCTTTTTTTCAAAAGAAATATTATGCTTATGATTACTATTCAATTTCTATTAAAATTTCGATATATTGTAGGCTTGTAAAAGTATTTTATACTAAATACCAGTTAAATTCTTTTCCTCCTCTTGTCATAACTGCTTTCCATTTCACTTTTAAAAAGGATAAGAAAGAGTAAAAATGAAAGATTTTTTTATATATGAGTACACACATAACAAAAGCACACTGAAATGCCTATTTTTTACAAATATTTTTTTCTCCCTATAAATGTAGTACTCAAATAAAATAAATGGTTATATATATGGATGAAAAGGAAAGTGTTGCAAAAGCATAGTGTGCGAATTATGTAGAATTATAAATAAAATGCATGTGAATTTATTAACAACAAAAGTATAAGGCTATTTGCCTGCGTGATTGCTGGTACAATTAACTGCCAATTGTTGGTGTAAAGGTGATGAGATAAAAGTTGAAGTTGAAAAGTGACCAAATGTTTTCGTATATTTATACAACTCCCCAACTCGGCCACTCAGGCACTCGCCCACTCGCTTACACAAACGCAAAACACATATGTACGTACGTACACCTAGATAGAGATAAGCACGTTCATCTATGTAGCTATAAAGTGCTCTGAGATGGGAAGATAAGCAACATTTAGCGCGAAGGGTTAATTTACAATGAATGCCTTTTTTAACTCCATTTTCCCTTGCTACCTTGCTTATCTTGCTTTGCAATTGTTGAATATCTTTAGATGGTACAAAGGAGGTACAAAGCATTTAAACAACAATAAGCAACAATTGTAACATAAATATTATTTTATGTACGCATTTAGTATGCGTTTATATTTACATTTTATTCCCTTTTTCATTCAGTTATTTGCATGTGTACGTTTAACTTTTTAATAAATTGCAAACAATTTAACGGTTAATTGAATTTTAAGCGTTTTTTATTTGAAAAGCAGTAACTTCATTTCAGTAAATATGCAAAATTGTAGAAACATTTAAACTCATCCAAATTTTACAATTTAATAGAAACAACAAACCAACAACTACAATAATACTAATAACAAAAATTTTACGTATTTTCTTATATACACATTAATTTTTTTTTGCCATTGTAGTTGTCGTTATTGGTTTTACTCATGCCTCGGTTTTTTTTGTCTTTTAATTTTATCAATATTTATAACAGTAATAACAATGCTTGAACATATACGCAATCATATGAGGAGTGACCATTATTATAAGAAAACAAAAATAAGAAAACGTAAAAGGAAATCTATAAAAAGCACAAATAAAGATGTCAAGAACCAAAAAAAAAGGAAACAACAAAATGAAAAAAATAAAAAAGTCAACCCAACAGTCAATCAAATCTCCTAAACACTCGTACAATCCCCCACACTTATATAATCACATATCTAAAAGTATAAAATAAGATTATAGAGATAGTTAGGTAGCTATCTTTAATTATATTGATTGTACCTTCTGGTCTATAAAAATGGCATATAACCAAATCTATATTTACGATTATTGAAGTTTATGATGAAATATATACATATATAAAATGTATCGGTATATGTACAGATACAAGCATATACATTCATATGCGTACACGTATCTGTCTAATACAATATAATAAAACAATAGTGGCATGATTATGTAATAAAAGTCTTTAATAAACAAAACGAAGAAAGAGGGAAAAGAAAAAGCATTATATAATTCTCTATAATAATATTTAGTTCGGTCCCTTCATTCTCATATAGGCTGTCTGTCTATCATAATGTCGATATGTTCCTCTCTTTTCAATCAACTTCTATTGCCAGACATGATTATAAATTTTCTCTCCTTTTGATTTCACCGTATACACTTTGTCAAACAATTTTAAAAGAAGTCTTTAAGTATGAAGACCAAAACATATTTAATAGTGTGTGTAGTAGTCGGTCATAATTAGTATACAAGAATATTATCATGTAAGTTCATTTTCCAAATTATCACATACATTTATCTAATAGAAAAAGGTTGTTCAGAAATTTCTTTATAAAAGTGTTATTAAGCACACGCGTTATGTTTAGAAAATTTATCCAAATATTTTTTGCTGCATGAACTTTTTAAATACACTATTCTTAAATTATCTGATATGTCCTATATTCATGTGATTAAGTACACACAAATACCCATACACACACACACACACACACACACACACAATACTATTGTGTACATAGACAAACTTGTGTATGTTTTTGTAGATGCGACACAATAAAGAAATTAATAAGAAGACCAAAACATAAGTCCAAAAGTAAGGAACAACAAACTAAAAACAAAAAGCAAACCTAACAAGAATGTGTTAGAAAAAAGTGATGCTAAGGGATGTACAATCCAAGTTAAAACACACTCAAAAGGACAAACAAATAACGCAACTAAGGAACAATCAACCGAACACATATTTTACATTGCATCACAATTACCATTAACGTAAAGCTATTTCTATTTTATCTCCATCTCCTCTTCTCCATCATCATTTTCTATGATTCTTAGTAATATTTACAAAAAAAAAAAAACAAAATCAAAAATATGAAAAACGCAAAGCAACAATTACAACAATTGCAACAATTTAAAAGCATTATCTTATTATAGATGCATACACATACACACCCACATTTGATATTTGTGTTTGTTATCAGTGGTAAAATACCTTTAAACATGTTGTTGGTTACAATGTTAACAAATCAAATTGTATATTTCCATTTGTATGAATACAAACACAGAGATAGATATTATCTGTATGTTACATGTGTCAAATAAAAACATAAAGTGTTTATTAAAAGCAATTCAACAGCAAACCAAAATATCACCAAACTAACAATCATAAAATAAAAGCAACAAATAGCAACAATAACAAAATTAATAATAAAATAGTTTGTTACAAGGCGTGTTAACACACAGAAATTTATTTTACATTTTAATAAACATATGTTTTTTTGTTTTAACTTTTATGTGAACACTTAGAGAAAACACAAGGACATTCAATTTTATTAACAAATATAAAATAGAAATATTTCGCGCCAAGATAATATTTAAAATTTTTATTCATTCCCAAAAATAATAATTTTTTAATTTTTCTTTTTATAAAAGCACTATCGTCCTCAATATTATTCGTTTATGACGGTTTGAGCACAAAGTGGATGAAAGAGAAGCCCATAAAGATGTTGATTCATTAAATCAATTTAAAACTTCTCATAATGATCTAGACTTATTATTTTCTGTATTATTTAAAGAGATTCCTAAAATGGCAAAGCGACTTTTAATCTTTAAGAAATACGTTTAATAATATTGATTTTTTACTTCTCCAATATTATCCGTTTTCTTCTTAAATAAAAATGAGCAGGAATGCGAATCTGGTCATATAAAATAGAAACGGCCACAAAGCAAAATAAGAAAACCTTAAAGAAGTAAATTTGCTTAAAAGAAAAGGCAAGGACAAGATTATCGAACAGCCGCCGGTGATTCATATTCTTATTAGACTAAAAAAGATTTGATTCTATTTAAAATTTATTTGCCCAAACATTTATTTATCAAAGCAAGCATAAATAGTTTTCATTTACCTTAATGTAATTATTTTTTCCCAAGATAAATAATTTACAAAAAAGATATAGATGGATTTGCGTATAATTTATGACCAACGATCATTGCTATTTTTATTGGTGTTTGGTATTATTGCTACTTTAATGATTCCAATTCATTGAATTGAAAAATTACTTGTAATTGAATTACTACACTTTTTTTTAATAGGACAATTTTAACGTTTATCATTTTATGAAAGAAATGTTACCACAAAAAAAATTTTAATTGATTTTTTTTACCCATCACCTAAAAGTTGAAAGCTAGTTTTGACACCATTTATATTAATAGCCAGAAAACAACTTCCGAAACTCAATTTCTCTAATTATTTAATCATATTTGCACTGGCTCATGCTTGAATTGTCATTGACATTGACTTCACTTTTAAATCTTAATAATTACTTTGAATTGGTAAAAATTAATTAAAATTTGATTTTGCGTATGCATTTATATGTGTATGTAATTTAATTTAAATTTAATTAATTAATTAGTGGTAAGTCAAGCTGTCAATTACAAGCTACATCAATTACAAAACAAGATGTACAAAAGTAGTAAAGAGTAGAATAATTGTGCAATGCCATTTCAAATTCAATAAGTCAACCGACCGAATGATTACCAACTCTGAATATAGTAGTACTTGTAATTTGTTTTCTATACAGCGGACCATTTGCATATTATTCATTACGCCTCCAGTCGATACACGTTTATTTTATTTTCATTTATTATTAAAAGACATTAATTGCAATAAAAATTACATTCATATAAAAGAAAATTTTATCTTACCTTAAAAAATTGCATTGGTCATTGGGCGCAAGCACACATACAAAATAAAAACACATTAGTACAACATAACCGTAACCGAACAGTTTACTTACTAAAATAAGCCTCTGTTGATTTAACCGTAACCGAGCGCGAAATCTCTTATCGGATATACATATTTAATTTTCGATTTATACTTCATTTGAGTATTCAGTATACACTCGCGGACACAGCACTTAATCTTCATTCGTGTCACCCGCGTAGTTTGGAACGGGACATTTCATTTCAGAAGTTTTTCTTAGAAGCGAAACAACGACTTTAAAAAACGCAATACACGCACTCGCTTTACGGTACATTTCTTTAAGTTATCTGTACATCTGGATGCACCTGTAATTTTTTGTACTTACACATTTCTATTGTATAATATTTACAATTTTTACTTTACGTAAAGCAATTTTTTCAAACGAATGGACGGAAGAACAAACTTGTTCTTCAAATTATTTAATAACAATAACGTCTAATTATTTATTGCAACACATAAAAAGTTATAAGTTTTATTTTTATGTTTATATTTATAGATCGTTCGAGCACTCAACACACTCTTGCGGACACAGAGCACACTTTATAGCACTTAATGTTCTTTTGTGTCTCATAAGCAATTCGGAACGCGCCGGTTCATCCCGGAAGTTTTTTCTTAAAGGCGGAAAACGATTTAAAAAACACAATATACGCACGCGCTTTACGATATATTTCTTTTAGTTATCTATACATCCGGATGCATATATAGTTCCTTGGGCTTATATATTTTTATTTTATTATATTTATAATTTTTATTTTACATAAAGCAATTTTTTCGAAAGAAGAAACGAACGAACGAACGAACGAACGAACAGAACAAACTAGACCTTCAAATTATTTAATGCGCAATTATGTCTAATTATTTCTTACAACACTTAAAAAATTACAAGTTTTATTTTTATATGTGTTGTGGATATTCATTCACATATTATTTTATTTATTACACGTATTTAATTACCTCCGCGCGCTAGCCTTTTCAATTTAACATCTTTCTTTGAACTGTTGTGAGCAGTGTGGGATATTTCCCTTGACTAGCGATTCTTAACGAAAATTTAACGGAAAAGAGATCACTTTTTAATATCCAATATCTGTTGCGCACATATGCACATACGGAGGTACACACGCACGCATACAATTCCATTTTTTTCGCGATATTTTCTTTTAGAAACTTCTACTTCTGTCAAAAAGAAAGAACAATTTATAACAACACAGCGATGCGCGCACCAGATGCACAGCCGATGTTATGTTTTTGTATTATATTAGAATTATAAAATTTCTTCTTCTTATAGAACAATTTTATATTAAACAAATTTTAAAAAATTTACAATTATTAATATTTGAATAAGGATTTTCTATTTCTTTATAAATAAAATTTTGTCAATTTTCAATGTTTTTATTTTTGCAGGTGCTGAAGAGTGACATACAATGCATTTATATTGTGCATTAGGCGAAACACTTCTTTCGTTAACTATTTAACGAAATTGCTCTCTTATAGAAATATGTATACAGAAACCAATATTATATAAAGTGACGATATTCCTTTTCTACTATATACAAAATAAAAACCGTTAGAGAGCAACAATATGATTGCACAGTTATTCTTCTTTCTTAAGACATTATTAAACATAATATCAAAATGTACAAAGCAGAGATCGCTTGGATAATGCTCTTGTATTAAAATAATACATTTGGAGTAGATGCGAATTTAGTTAGAAGTTTAAAAATTTCACAATATTAAAATTGTTTATGTGTTTTGTGTTTTTTAAATACCGTTAAGAATGTTTGGTAATGCATATGTCATTTTAATAAGTAATGTAAAATTTTTAAATTCAAGTTATGTGGAAGATCTTGAAATGAATTCTAATTTGCTTAAATTTCCATAGCTATGGAAATGCACATTTGAAAGAATATATATATCGATTAAGCTTGATGATTTTTTTTTTAGATTCATTTGTAATAGAACTCTATTTTAACTCATTTTACTGACGTTAAGTCTATTTAAGAACCGATCCTACAAGTGCAACGCTCTTTTTTGCTTTTTTTAAAAGTAACTATAAAACGTGGCATTTACGAATATATAAATCTGTAATTTTTGAATATTATACCATTTCAAACTAAGGTCCAAACTTTTTCATATCTAATGGGTGGCTACAGTTATTTTGTAGTAAAAAAAGTTTATAAACATTTTTTACAATATTAGAGAAGTGAACAGCATTTGCGCATTCATAAAAAATTATTTTTGCATATTTCTCAAAAGAATATCAACCGTAAAGGATTTATTTAATTTCCCGAACAAAGATTTCATCTCTATAAATTCATTTATTTGTATAACATGAATACAACTTTGTTTACTTGGTGGGTTTTCAAGGTTCTGCTTAGATCAATATGTCAAAAAGGAAAACTTTTTTGCTTCAGTTATTCTTTTCTTCTGTTATTCTCTTTAGATGGACTTTATGCATGGACTTGTATACTTAACAAGTGCTCTCTTATTTAAATATGTATACAGAAACCAATATTATATTAATGTGACGAAATTCCTTTTCTGCTATATACAATATAAGAACCGTTAGAGAGCAACAATATGATTGCACAGTTATTCTTCTTTCTTAAGGCATTATTAAACATAATATCAAAATGTACAAAGCAGAGATCGCTTGGATAATGCTCTTGTATTAAAATAATACATTTGGAGTAGATGCGAATTTAGTTAGAAGTTTAAAAATTTCACAATATTAAAATTGTTTATGTGTTTTGTGTTTTTTAAATACCGTTATGAATGTTTGGTAATGCATATGTCATTTTAATAAGTAATGTAAAATTTTTAAATTCAAGTTATGTGGAAGATCTTGAAATGAATTCTAATTTGCTTAAATTTCCATAGCTATGGAAATGCACATTTGAAAGAATATATATATCGATTATGCTTGATGATTTTTTTTTAGATTCATTTGTAATAGAACTCTATTTTAACTCATTTTACTGACGTTAAGTCTATTTAAGAACCGATCCTACAAGTGCAACGCTCTTATTTGCTTTTTTTTAAAAGTAACTATAAAACGTGGCATTTACGAATATATAAATCTGTAATTTTTGAATATTATACCATTTCAAACTAAGGTCCAAACTTTTTCATATCTAATGGGTGGCTACAGTTATTCTGTAGTAAAAAAAATTTTATAAACATTTTTTACAAGAAGTGAACAGCATTTGCGCATTTATAAAAAATTATTTTGGCATATTTTCGAAAGAATATCAACCGTAAAGGATTTATTTAATTTCCCGAACAAAGATTTCATCTCTATACATTCATTTATTTGTATAACATGAATACAACTTTGTTTACTTGGTGGGTTTTCAAGGTTCTGCTTAGATCAATATGTCAAAAAGGAAAACTTTTTTGCTTCAGTTATTCTTTTCTTCTGTTATTCTCTTTAGATGGACTTTATGCATGGACTTGTATACTTAACAAGTGCTCTCTTATTTAAATATGTATACAGAAACCAATATTATATAAAGTGACGATATTCCTTTTCTACTATATACAAAATAAAAACCGTTAGAGAGCAACAATATGATTGCACAGTTATTCTTCTTTCTTAAGACATTATTAAACATAATATCAAAATGTACAAAGCAGAGATCGCTTGGATAATGTACTTGTATTAAAATAATATATTTGGAGTAGATGCGAATTTAGTTAGAAGTTTAAAAATTTCACAATATTAAAATTGTTTATGTGTATTGGTTTGTTTAAATACCGTTATGAATGTTTGGTAATGTATATGTCATTTTAATAAGTAATGTAAAATTTTTAAATTCAAGTTATGTTGAAGATCTTGAAATGAATTCTAATTTGATTAAATTTTCATAGCTATGGAAATGCACATTTGAAAGAATATATATATCGATTAAGCTTGATGATTTTTTTTTAGATTCATTTGTAATAGAACTCTATTTTAACTCATTTTACTGACGTTAAGTCTATTTAAGAACCGATCCTACAAGTGCAACGCTCTTATTTGCTTTTTTTAAAAGTAACTATAAAACGTGGCATTTACGAATATATAAATCTGTAATTTTTGAATATTATACCATTTCAAACTAAGGTCCAAACTTTTTCATATCTAATGGGTGGCTACAGTTATTTTGTAGTAAAAAAAGTTTATAAACATTTTTTACAATATTAGAGAAGTGAACAGCATTTGCGCATTCATAAAAAATTATTTTTGCATATTTCTCAAAAGAAAATCAACCGTAAAGGATTTATTTGATTTCCCGAACAAAGATTTCATCTCTATAAATTCATTTATTTGTATAACATGAATACAACTTTGTCTACTTGGTGGGTTTTGAAGGTTCTGCTTAGGTCAATATGTTAAATATGTTTTGTTGCTTCAGTTATTCGTTTCTTCTGTTATTCTCTTTGGATGAACTTTATGCATGGATTTGTATACTTAACAATTGCTCTCTAATTTAAATATGTATACAGAAACCAATATTATATTAATGTGACGAAATTCCTTTTCTGCTATATACAAAATAAGAACCGTTAGAGAGCAACAATATGATTGCACAGTTATTCTTCTTTCTTAAGACATTATTAAACATAATATCAAAATGTACAAAGCAGAGATCGCTTGGATAATGTACTTGTATTAAAGTAATAGATTTGGAGTAGATGCGAATTTAGTTAGAAGTTTAAAAATTTCACAATATTAAAATGGTTTATGTGTATTGTTTTTTTTAAATACAGTTATGAACGTTTGGTAATGTATATGTCATTTTAATAAGTAATGTAAAATTTTTAAATTCAAGTTATGTTGAAGATCTTGAAATGAATTCTAATTTGATTAAATTTCCAATAGCTGTGGAGTTGCACATTTGAAAGAATATATATATCGATTAAGCTTGATGATGATTTTTTAGATTCATTTGTAATAGAACTCTATTTTAACTCATTTTACTGACGTTAAGTCTATTTAAGAACCGATCCTACAAGTGCAACGCTCTTATTTGTTTTTTTTAAAAGTAACTATAAAACGTGGCATTTACGAATATATAAATCTGTAATTTTTGAATATTATACTATTTCAAACTGAGGTCGAAACTTTTCATATCTAATGGGTGGCAACAGTTATTCTGTAGTAAAAAATATTAAAGAAGTGTACAGCATTTGCGCATTCATAACAAATTATTTTGGCATATTTGTCGAAAGAATATCAACCATAAAGGATTTTTTTAATTTCCTGAACAAAGATTTCATCTCTATACATTCATTTATTTGTCTAACATGAATACAACTTTGTTTATTTGGTGGGTTTTCAAGGTTCTGCTTAGATCAATATGTCAAAAAGGAAAACTTTTTTGCTTCAGTTATTCTTTTCTTCTGTTATTCTCTTTAGATGGACTTTATGCATGGACTTGTATACTTAACAAGTGCTCTCTTATTTAAATATGTATACAGAAACCAATATTATATAAAGTGACGATATTCCTTTTCTACTATATGCAAAATAAAAACCGTTAGAGAGCAACAATATGATTGCACAGTTATTCTTCTTTCTTAAGACATTATTAAACATAATATCAAAATGTACAAAGCAGAGATCGCTTGGATAATGCTCTTGTATTAAAATAATACATTTGGAGTAGATGCGAATTTAGTTAGAAGTTTAAAAATTTCACAATATTAAAATTGTTTATGTGTTTTGTGTTTTTTAAATACCGTTATGAATGTTTGGTAATGTATATGTCATTTTAATAAGTAATGTAAAATTTTTAAATTCAAGTTATGTTGAAATTCTTGAAATGAATTCTAATTTGATTAAATTTCCATAGCTATGGAAATGCACATTTGAAAGAATATATATATCGATTAAGCTTGATGATTTTTTTTTTAGATTCATTTGTAATAGAACTCTATTTTAACTCATTTTACTGACGTTAAGTCTATTTAAGAACCGATCCTACAAGTGCACCGCTCTTATTTGCTTTTTTTTAAAAGTAACTATAAAACGTGGCATTTACGAATATATAAATCTGTAATTTTTGAATATTATACTATTTCAAACTGAGGTCCAAACTTTTTCATATCTAATGGGTGGCAACAGTTATTCTGTAGTATAAAATACTAAAGAAGTGTACAGCATTTGCGCATTCATAACAAATTATTTTGGCATATTTGTCTATACATTCATTTATTTGTATAACATGAATACAACTTTGTTTACTTGGTGGGTTTTCAAGGTTCTGCTTAGATCAATATGTCACAAAGGAAAACTTTTTTGCTTCAGTTATTCTTTTCTTCTGTTATTCTCTTTAGATGGACTTTATGCATGGACTTGTATACTTAACAAGTGCTCTCTTATTTAAATATGTATACAGAAACCAATATTATATTAATGTGACGAAATTCCTTTTCTGCTATATACAAAATAAGAACCGTTAGAGAGCAACAATATGATTGCACAGTTATTCTTCTTTCTTAAGGCATTATTAAACATAATATCAAAATGTACAAAGCAGAGATCGCTTGGATAATGCACTTGTATTAAAATAATAGATATGGAGTAGATGCGAATTTAGTTAGAAGTTTAAAAATGTCACAATATTAAAATTGGTTAAATGCACTAAATATGTTTTTTATAAAGTGTCTACTATTTTCAATTCTACAATTAAAACTAATATTTCACCGGTTATTGATAATGTTGCCGCTAAAAATTAGTTTATACATGTTTATTTATACATTTCATTAACTACTTTTAAGGTAGGGGCAAAGAGTGAAATATTACCAATTGTTAGAGAGAAGATTGACAACCACTGTATCATCTTGTGTGTACAATTTGGAATGAAGTCCGCTATGTTATGCTTCACCAAAATGAGTAAAATAAACAAATTTTATGTTACTTGTAAAGAATAAGATGCATGATCAGTATAATGGAACAAAAGTGATATTTATACATGAAAAATTTCCGTTAATACTTACACTACCTAAGTAAACCTGAGCCAATATATTCACATATTATTAAATATATTAATAATTTTTTATATTTATGTATATATATAGAAAGTATGTTTTTAAAGATTGTATTTATTATGATTTGAATAAGAGTCTTCTACTTATTTAAATATAATATAATTTAATCAGTTTCTAATATCTGCTACTTTTGTGGGTGCTGAAAAGTGTCATACATTGCATTCATATTGTTCAAAAGTTCTTTCGTTAAGTGATGGATTTTTCTCCTAAATACCGTTATATAATGTACAATTTTGTACAATTAACACAAGAAGTGGTGAATTCCTATAAATATGAAAATGCAAACTTAGAAAACCATATACAATAATTTCATTTAATTTAATTATAATTTCTTGGTTTCATTTGTTCTATCATGCGATTTTAAAGCCGTCTCTAAAGCACAATATTCTTTGTTTAAAGCCGTTTCTTTGATTTCCAATTTAACGGTAAAAAAATTAAAATTCAATGTTTCCGTTGCTTTACTTTCGGTTTTATGATATTTTTATGATATTAACGAACGAATACATTTTCCCCACTTTTTCAAAGTTACCTTATTCAGAATTGTACAATAATTAAGGTAAATAATTTTTTAGTTTTATTTCCAATTTAACTTGACTTTAGTTATGTCTATAAAGACAATACTTACCTAATGAAGTGCGAATTTCAATTGGCCTTCAGACTATTGGTTATCGATTATATATAGAGCAAGCGCACTATATGTAACAGGAGGAGTCAGACATATAAACAGTATATCAAAGGTTTAATTAGGTGCGTTTGTGGAATTTATTTATCCATAATTTTTTCGTAAATATAACACATATTATAATTGTAATTATAGGCTGAAGCAAGCTAAACTTAGCGTTAAGGATACTAAAAATTTTACGTTGTCTATATAAAATTGCAAATTATATTTTGCGCTCAGCAAAAATAAAAAAATGCTTCCTAGATAGAAGAAGTACCTCTTCTTGCTACGAATTCTTAGAAGTTTTATAACGCCATTTGCCTTATAAGGTACATATTTTTTCAGTCTAACTAAAATTTTGAAGCAACATGGTTACTATTGGCAGTTAAATTTGAGATAATCTATTTAATTTTAGCACCTATTAAGAATGAAAACTAGTGACAAAATTATATTCGTTTACAGCCAAATTTTGGAGACCCATCACTTAGATACTGTTTAGTATTTTACTGACAAGTAGTCATTGACGATTACCACGATTTGTTGTAGTCTTTGTAGAATAATGGCCTTAATATTTGCACAAAATTTCAACTTTCTATGTCTTATACTTTTTAAGTTATAAGCGAAAAAGTATAAATTTTGGCTAAAAAAACAAAGGTTTTCTCAATTTAAGTTGGACTATGAGCGTGTCCTTTGACCAATTTGTTACATATATTTCACATAAGGTGCCTTATTGGTTACTCAAAATTACATTAGTTTACTTGCGTTAATTTTACGTTTATTGAGTACAATGTTTATATCTTAGATTAAACATTGTGTATAAAATTTGGCTACGTATAGCTTTTTTTTTAGCTTCGTATAATTTTATCCTATTTATACCGATTTTTGTTATGATTTGTAATAACTAAATTAGTACACGAATGATTGCGTGTAGGGATTTGTGGTTCAATGTAAATTACGCAAATTTTGTATTTTTCGTTTCAGTTTCTTTATATACACACCATACAGAGTTTGGAGGTATACTAATTTTTTCAAAATATTTGCTTCACAGAGCATCGAGACCCCATAAAGTATATATATTCTTGAGCAGCATTAAATTCTGAATCTCTTTAGCCATGTCTGTACATCTGACTGTTTGCGTTTTGTTGGCACTCTCCTAAATTCAAAATTTAAGATGTCAACTTTAAATCTGACAGAATTTCATGCAGGTAGGTTAATATTAATCGAAGGACACGTCAACAGTGCAATGTAAACTGACAACACCTCTGTTTTTTAAAGTGAAAAGCGACAGTTTTTAATTCATTACTCGCAAATAAAAAAAATAAAATTTTATACATGTCTACAATATCTGAAAATCATGCGAATCGACCACGCCTACCCGATATTATATAATATCAAATGTTAGCATTTTTACGTTTACGTTTTTTTATCTACTACTCAAAAACTAATACAGACTGGCTATTAGACTGGCAATATCATAGGTTTGGGTGGCGGGCATCTAAGATTTGGCTCCAGCCAAATATAAAAATTTTCTTGCACTTTTTTTCTTTCCCAATTTCCTTTGTCTATTTTTAAAATTTTTCTACGATTCGTTAAAGTCTGTCTTTTTTTAATTTATTTTAAAGATTTGAATTTTTTTCAATCCCTGTCCTTTAGTAAAAATCTAATATAAAATGTTTCTTTAGCTAAATATAATTTTCAATAAAATCCTTGAACGTATGCAAAGGATTATTTTGACTTACTTTCGATTGCTATAAAGCAAAAACCAATTTAAATAAACGGACAAGAAACAGTGTACATTAGTGGTGAATCTTGTAAATACGTTTATCCACTATAAGTTCGCATTTGTAAAATGTACCATTGGCGTTACCCACAATATTTTGAATGTAGTTAAAAAAGTCTTTTCGTGAATTATTAATAAAACCAATAATAATAAAATTAAGTTACGGTACTGTAATCAAACAAATTTCAATAGTACTTTTTAAAATCCTACTTACTTATTTAGGCAAAAAAATCAAATAACTGTAGTAAAAGATAAAATGCAGCAACTACCATAAATCAGAGAATCACAATGCATTCCACGCGTAGAAGTTTTACGTTCTTTATATCTATTATTGTAATTGATTTTTAAAATTTTTTAAGCGAATGTGAACCATAACACCTGTAAAAACGCATTTTACCTCCATTTACCCTCATTTTTATATCCCACAGTTTACTTAATTATTATTGCTCTCTTTGCTTTTTATTTAATTGTTGTAATTTGTATTGCTAGAGGTGCGTTTAAAATTCTAATAAAAGAAATTATTATCAATTATTGAAAATTGAAAATAAATATTTTTACATAATTTCAATGGAGCCCGTGGGGATTGCCACAATGTAAGAAAAACTGCCAGATTTTGATACATTAAAATTTGAAATTCATAAAATGCGCTTTAGACAAACAGTATTGTGTTTCAAAAATAGAACAACTTTTATTAAGAGTAATATTAACGAATCATCACCAAATTTAATAATTATATATACATTTTTATTTTTATATAAATTCATCATTTCGCGTGTTATTATTCAAATAAAATTTTTTAAACTCGCAAACACATTACAAGTACGTACGTAATAGTATTTAAGATAACAAATTTACCACACCAAAAGAACATTTTCCACTGGTGAAAAATTTACAAAGTGTACTTCTCTTCAACACTCCTAATAATAACAGTATTAAAAGTTTGTTAAAATTCATGTTTAAATAACAAGAAAGTGCGTATTCAAAACATAATAAATTTAGGCGAACAAAATAAAATTTTTTTATACAATCTGAAGATGAAAAAATTGGAATAATTTTGAATAAAGTAACTTTGAAAAAGTAGGGAAAATGTATTCGTTCGTTAATATCATAATAATATCATAAAACCATAAGTAAAGCAAACTACACAAACACGTAAGAGCAACGGAAACATTGAATTTTAATTTTTTTACCGTTAAATTGGAAATCAAAGAAACGGCTTTAAACAAAGAATATTGTGCTTTAGAGACGGCTTTAAAATCGCATGATAGAACAAATGAAACCAAGAAATTATAATTAAATTAAATGAAATTATTGTATATGGTTTTCTAAGTTTGCATTTTCATATTTATAGGAATTCACCACTTCTTGTGTTAATTGTACAAAATTGTACATTATATAACGGTATTTAGGAGAAAAATCCATCACTTAACGAAAGAACTTTTGAACAATATGAATGCAATGTATGACACTTTTCAGCACCCACAAAAGTAGCAGATATTAGAAACTGATTAAATTATATTATATTTAAATAAGTAGAAGACTCTTATTCAAATCATAATAAATACAATCTTTAAAAACATACTTTCTATATATATACATAAATATAAAAAATTATTAATATATTTAATAATATGTGAATATATTGGCTCAGGTTTACTTAGGTAGTGTAAGTATTAACGGAATTTTTTTCATGTATAAATATCACTTTTGTTCCATTATACTGATCATGCATCTTATTCTTTACAAGTAACATAAAATTTGTTTATTTTACTCATTTTGGTGAAGCATAACATAGCGGACTTCATTCCAAATTGTACACACAAGATGATACAGTGGTTGTCAATCTTCTCTCTAACAATTGCCCCTACCTTAAAAGTAGTTAATGAAATGTATAAATAAACATGTATAAACTAATTTTTAGCGGCAACATTATCAATAACCGGTGAAATATTAGTTTTAATTGTAGAATTGAAAATAGTAGACACTTTATAAAAAACATATTTAGTGCATTTAACCAATTTTAATATTGTGACATTTTTAAACTTCTAACTAAATTCGCATCTACTCCATATCTATTATTTTAATACAAGTGCATTATCCAAGCGATCTCTGCTTTGTACATTTTGATATTATGTTTAATAATGCCTTAAGAAAGAAGAATAACTGTGCAATCATATTGTTGCTCTCTAACGGTTTTTATTTTGCATATAGTAGAAAAGGAATATCGTCACATTAATATAATATTGGTTTCTGTATACATATTTAAATAAGAGAGCACTGCTTAAGTATACAAGTCCATGCATAAAGTCCATCCAAAGAGAATAACAGAAGAAAAGAAGAACTGAAGCAAAAAAGTTTTCCTTTTTGACATATTGATCTAAGCAGAACCTTGAAAACCCACCAAGTAGACAAAGTTGTATTCATGTTATACAAATAAATGAATGTATAGAGATGAAATCTTTGTTCGGGAAATTAAATAAATCCTTTACGGTTGATATTCTTTCGAAAATATGCCAAAATAATTTTTTATAAATGCGCAAATGCTGTTCACTTCTCTAATATTGTAAAAAATGTTTATAAAATTTTTTTTACTACAAAATAACTGTAGCCACCCATTAGATATGAAAAAGTTTGGACCTTAGTTTGAAATGGTATAATATTCAAAAATTACAGATTTATATATTCGTAAATGCCACGTTTTATAGTTACTTTTAAAAAAAAGCAAATAAGAGCGTTGCACTTGTAGGATCGGTTCTTAAATAGACTTAACGTCAGTAAAATGAGTTAAAATAGAGTTATATTACAAATTAATCTAAAAAATCATCATCAAGCTTAATCGAAATATATATTCTTTCAAATGTGCATTTCCATAGCTATGGAAATTTAATCAAATTAGAATTCATTTCAAGATATTCAACATAACTTGAATTTAAAAATTTTACATTACTTATTAAAATCACATATACATTACCAAACATTCATAACGGTATTTAAAAAACACAAAAACAATTTTAATATTGTGATATTGTTAAACTTCTAACTAAATTCGCATCTACTCCAAATATATTACTTTAATACAAGTACATTATCCAAGCGATCTCTGCTTTGTACATTTTGATATTATGTTTAATAATGTCTTAAGAAAGAAGAATAACTGTGCAATCATATTGTTGCTCTCTAACGGTTTTTATTTTGTATATAGTAGAAAAGGAATATCGTCACTTTATATAATATTGGTTTCTGTATACATATTTCTATAAGAGAGCAATTTCGTTAAATAGTTAACGAAAGAAGTGTTTCGCCTAATGCACAATATAAATGCATTGTATGTCACTCTTCAGCACCTGCAAAAATAAAAACATTGAAAATTGACAAAATTTTATTTATAAAGAAATAGAAAATCCTTATTCAAATATTAATAATTGTAAATTTTTTAAAATTTGTTTAATATAAAATTGTTCTATAAGAAGAAGAAATTTTATACAATCTGAAGATGAAAAAATTGGAATAATTTTGAATAAAGTAACTTTGAAAAAGTAGGGAAAATGTATTCGTTCGTTAATATCATAATAATATCATAAAACCATAAGTAAAGCAAACTACACAAACACGTAAGAGCAACGGAAACATTGAATTTTAATTTTTTTACCGTTAAATTGGAAATCAAAGAAACGGCTTTAAACAAAGAATATTGTGCTTTAGAGACGGCTTTAAAATCGCATGATAGAACAAATGAAACCAAGAAATTATAATTAAATTAAATGAAATTATTGTATATGGTTTTCTAAGTTTGCATTTTCATATTTATAGGAATTCACCACTTCTTGTGTTAATTGTACAAAATTGTACATTATATAACGGTATTTAGGAGAAAAATCCATCACTTAACGAAAGAACTTTTGAACAATATGAATGCAATGTATGACACTTTTCAGCACCCACAAAAGTAGCAGATATTAGAAACTGATTAAATTATATTATATTTAAATAAGTAGAAGACTCTTATTCAAATCATAATAAATACAATCTTTAAAAACATACTTTCTATATATATACATAAATATAAAAAATTATTAATATATTTAATAATATGTGAATATATTGGCTCAGGTTTACTTAGGTAGTGTAAGTATTAACGGAATTTTTTTCATGTATAAATATCACTTTTGTTCCATTATACTGATCATGCATCTTATTCTTTACAAGTAACATAAAATTTGTTTATTTTACTCATTTTGGTGAAGCATAACATAGCGGACTTCATTCCAAATTGTACACACAAGATGATACAGTGGTTGTCAATCTTCTCTCTAACAATTGCCCCTACCTTAAAAGTAGTTAATGAAATGTATAAATAAACATGTATAAACTAATTTTTAGCGGCAACATTATCAATAACCGGTGAAATATTAGTTTTAATTGTAGAATTGAAAATAGTAGACACTTTATAAAAAACATATTTAGTGCATTTAACCAATTTTAATATTGTGACATTTTTAAACTTCTAACTAAATTCGCATCTACTCCATATCTATTATTTTAATACAAGTGCATTATCCAAGCGATCTCTGCTTTGTACATTTTGATATTATGTTTAATAATGCCTTAAGAAAGAAGAATAACTGTGCAATCATATTGTTGCTCTCTAACGGTTCTTATTTTGTATATAGCAGAAAAGGAATTTCGTCACATTAATATAATATTGGTTTCTGTATACATATTTAAATAAGAGAGCACTGCTTAAGTATACAAGTCCATGCATAAAGTCCATCCAAAGAGAATAACAGAAGAAAAGAATAACTGAAGCAAAAAAGTTTTCCTTTTTGACATATTGATCTAAGCAGAACCTTGAAAACCCACCAAGTAGACAAAGTTGTATTCATGTTATACAAATAAATGAATGTATAGAGATGAAATCTTTGTTCGGGAAATTAAATAAATCCTTTACGGTTGATATTCTTTCGAAAATATGCCAAAATAATTTTTTATAAATGCGCAAATGCTGTTCACTTCTCTAATATTGTAAAAAATGTTTATAAAATTTTTTTTACTACAAAATAACTGTAGCCACCCATTAGATATGAAAAAGTTTGGACCTTAGTTTGAAATGGTATAATATTCAAAAATTACAGATTTATATATTCGTAAATGCCACGTTTTATAGTTACTTTTAAAAAAAAGCAAATAAGAGCGTTGCACTTGTAGGATCGGTTCTTAAATAGACTTAACGTCAGTAAAATGAGTTAAAATAGAGTTATATTACAAATTAATCTAAAAAATCATCATCAAGCTTAATCGAAATATATATTCTTTCAAATGTGCATTTCCATAGCTATGGAAATTTAATCAAATTAGAATTCATTTCAAGATATTCAACATAACTTGAATTTAAAAATTTTACATTACTTATTAAAATCACATATACATTACCAAACATTCATAACGGTATTTAAAAAACACAAAAACAATTTTAATATTGTGATATTGTTAAACTTCTAACTAAATTCGCATCTACTCCAAATATATTACTTTAATACAAGTACATTATCCAAGCGATCTCTGCTTTGTACATTTTGATATTATGTTTAATAATGTCTTAAGAAAGAAGAATAACTGTGCAATCATATTGTTGCTCTCTAACGGTTTTTATTTTGTATATAGTAGAAAAGGAATATCGTCACTTTATATAATATTGGTTTCTGTATACATATTTCTATAAGAGAGCAATTTCGTTAAATAGTTAACGAAAGAAGTGTTTCGCCTAATGCACAATATAAATGCATTGTATGTCACTCTTCAGCACCTGCAAAAATAAAAACATTGAAAATTGACAAAATTTTATTTATAAAGAAATAGAAAATCCTTATTCAAATATTAATAATTGTAAATTTTTTAAAATTTGTTTAATATAAAATTGTTCTATAAGAAGAAGAAATTTTATACAATCTGAAGATGAAAAAATTGGAATAATTTTGAATAAAGTAACTTTGAAAAAGTAGGGAAAATGTATTCGTTCGTTAATATCATAATAATATCATAAAACCATAAGTAAAGCAAACTACACAAACACGTAAGAGCAACGGAAACATTGAATTTTAATTTTTTTACCGTTAAATTGGAAATCAAAGAAACGGCTTTAAACAAAGAATATTGTGCTTTAGAGACGGCTTTAAAATCGCATGATAGAACAAATGAAACCAAGAAATTATAATTAAATTAAATGAAATTATTGTATATGGTTTTCTAAGTTTGCATTTTCATATTTATAGGAATTCACCACTTCTTGTGTTAATTGTACAAAATTGTACATTATATAACGGTATTTAGGAGAAAAATCCATCACTTAACGAAAGAACTTTTGAACAATATGAATGCAATGTATGACACTTTTCAGCACCCACAAAAGTAGCAGATATTAGAAACTGATTAAATTATATTATATTTAAATAAGTAGAAGACTCTTATTCAAATCATAATAAATACAATCTTTAAAAACATACTTTCTATATATATACATAAATATAAAAAATTATTAATATATTTAATAATATGTGAATATATTGGCTCAGGTTTACTTAGGTAGTGTAAGTATTAACGGAATTTTTTTCATGTATAAATATCACTTTTGTTCCATTATACTGATCATGCATCTTATTCTTTACAAGTAACATAAAATTTGTTTATTTTACTCATTTTGGTGAAGCATAACATAGCGGACTTCATTCCAAATTGTACCTACAAGATGATACAGTGGTTGTCAATCTTCTCTCTAACAATTGCCCCTACCTTAAAAGTAGTTAATGAAATGTATAAATAAACATGTATAAACTAATTTTTAGCGGCAACATTATCAATAACCGGTGAAATATTAGTTTTAATTGTAGAATTGAAAATAGTAGACACTTTATAAAAAACATATTTAGTGCATTTAACCAATTTTAATATTGTGACATTTTTAAACTTCTAACTAAATTCGCATCTACTCCATATCTATTATTTTAATACAAGTGCATTATCCAAGCGATCTCTGCTTTGTACATTTTGATATTATGTTTAATAATGCCTTAAGAAAGAAGAATAACTGTGCAATCATATTGTTGCTCTCTAACGGTTCTTATTTTGTATATAGCAGAAAAGGAATTTCGTCACATTAATATAATATTGGTTTCTGTATACATATTTAAATAAGAGAGCACTGCTTAAGTATACAAGTCCATGCATAAAGTCCATCCAAAGAGAATAACAGAAGAAAAGAAGAACTGAAGCAAAAAAGTTTTCCTTTTTGACATATTGATCTAAGCAGAACCTTGAAAACCCACCAAGTAGACAAAGTTGTATTCATGTTATACAAATAAATGAATGTATAGAGATGAAATCTTTGTTCGGGAAATTAAATAAATCCTTTACGGTTGATATTCTTTCGAAAATATGCCAAAATAATTTTTTATAAATGCGCAAATGCTGTTCACTTCTCTAATATTGTAAAAAATGTTTATAAAATTTTTTTTACTACAAAATAACTGTAGCCACCCATTAGATATGAAAAAGTTTGGACCTTAGTTTGAAATGGTATAATATTCAAAAATTACAGATTTATATATTCGTAAATGCCACGTTTTATAGTTACTTTTAAAAAAAAGCAAATAAGAGCGTTGCACTTGTAGGATCGGTTCTTAAATAGACTTAACGTCAGTAAAATGAGTTAAAATAGAGTTATATTACAAATTAATCTAAAAAATCATCATCAAGCTTAATCGAAATATATATTCTTTCAAATGTGCATTTCCATAGCTATGGAAATTTAATCAAATTAGAATTCATTTCAAGATCTTCAACATAACTTGAATTTAAAAATTTTACATTACTTATTAAAATCACATATACATTACCAAACATTCATAACGGTATTTAAAAAACACAAAAACAATTTTAATATTGTGATATTGTTAAACTTCTAACTAAATTCGCATCTACTCCAAATATATTACTTTAATACAAGTACATTATCCAAGCGATCTCTGCTTTGTACATTTTGATATTATGTTTAATAATGTCTTAAGAAAGAAGAATAACTGTGCAATCATATTGTTGCTCTCTAACGGTTTTTATTTTGTATATAGTAGAAAAGGAATATCGTCACTTTATATAATATTGGTTTCTGTATACATATTTCTATAAGAGAGCAATTTCGTTAAATAGTTAACGAAAGAAGTGTTTCGCCTAATGCACAATATAAATGCATTGTATGTCACTCTTCAGCACCTGCAAAAATAAAAACATTGAAAATTGACAAAATTTTATTTATAAAGAAATAGAAAATCCTTATTCAAATATTAATAATTGTAAATTTTTTAAAATTTGTTTAATATAAAATTGTTCTATAAGAAGAAGAAATTTTATACAATCTGAAGATGAAAAAATTGGAATAATTTTGAATAAAGTAACTTTGAAAAAGTAGGGAAAATGTATTCGTTCGTTAATATCATAATAATATCATAAAACCATAAGTAAAGCAAACTACACAAACACGTAAGAGCAACGGAAACATTGAATTTTAATTTTTTTACCGTTAAATTGGAAATCAAAGAAACGGCTTTAAACAAAGAATATTGTGCTTTAGAGACGGCTTTAAAATCGCATGATAGAACAAATGAAACCAAGAAATTATAATTAAATTAAATGAAATTATTGTATATGGTTTTCTAAGTTTGCATTTTCATATTTATAGGAATTCACCACTTCTTGTGTTAATTGTACAAAATTGTACATTATATAACGGTATTTAGGAGAAAAATCCATCACTTAACGAAAGAACTTTTGAACAATATGAATGCAATGTATGACACTTTTCAGCACCCACAAAAGTAGCAGATATTAGAAACTGATTAAATTATATTATATTTAAATAAGTAGAAGACTCTTATTCAAATCATAATAAATACAATCTTTAAAAACATACTTTCTATATATATACATAAATATAAAAAATTATTAATATATTTAATAATATGTGAATATATTGGCTCAGGTTTACTTAGGTAGTGTAAGTATTAACGGAATTTTTTTCATGTATAAATATCACTTTTGTTCCATTATACTGATCATGCATCTTATTCTTTACAAGTAACATAAAATTTGTTTATTTTACTCATTTTGGTGAAGCATAACATAGCGGACTTCATTCCAAATTGTACACACAAGATGATACAGTGGTTGTCAATCTTCTCTCTAACAATTGGTAATATTTCACTCTTTGCCCCTACCTTAAAAGTAGTTAATGAAATGTATAAATAAACATGTATAAACTAATTTTTAGCGGCAACATTATCAATAACCGGTGAAATATTAGTTTTAATTGTAGAATTGAAAATAGTAGACACTTTATAAAAAACATATTTAGTGCATTTAACCAATTTTAATATTGTGACATTTTTAAACTTCTAACTAAATTCGCATCTACTCCATATCTATTATTTTAATACAAGTGCATTATCCAAGCGATCTCTGCTTTGTACATTTTGATATTATGTTTAATAATGCCTTAAGAAAGAAGAATAACTGTGCAATCATATTGTTGCTCTCTAACGGTTCTTATTTTGTATATAGCAGAAAAGGAATTTCGTCACATTAATATAATATTGGTTTCTGTATACATATTTAAATAAGAGAGCACTGCTTAAGTATACAAGTCCATGCATAAAGTCCATCCAAAGAGAATAACAGAAGAAAAGAAGAACTGAAGCAAAAAAGTTTTCCTTTTTGACATATTGATCTAAGCAGAACCTTGAAAACCCACCAAGTAGACAAAGTTGTATTCATGTTATACAAATAAATGAATGTATAGAGATGAAATCTTTGTTCGGGAAATTAAATAAATCCTTTACGGTTGATATTCTTTCGAAAATATGCCAAAATAATTTTTTATAAATGCGCAAATGCTGTTCACTTCTCTAATATTGTAAAAAATGTTTATAAAATTTTTTTTACTACAAAATAACTGTAGCCACCCATTAGATATGAAAAAGTTTGGACCTTAGTTTGAAATGGTATAATATTCAAAAATTACAGATTTATATATTCGTAAATGCCACGTTTTATAGTTACTTTTAAAAAAAGCAAAAAAGGGCGTTGCACTTGTAGGATCGGTTCTTAAATAGACTTAACGTCAGTAAAATGAGTTAAAATAGAGTTATATTACAAATTAATCTAAAAAATCATCATCAAGCTTAATCGAAATATATATTCTTTCAAATGTGCATTTCCATAGCTATGGAAATTTAATCAAGTTAGAATTCATTTCAAGATCTTCAACATAACTTGAATTTAAAAATTTTACATTACTTATTAAAATCACATATACATTACCAAACATTCATAACGGTATTTAAAAAACACAAAAACAATTTTAATATTGTGATATTGTTAAACTTCTAACTAAATTCGCATCTACTCCAAATATATTACTTTAATACAAGTACATTATCCAAGCGATCTCTGCTTTGTACATTTTGATATTATGTTTAATAATGTCTTAAGAAAGAAGAATAACTGTGCAATCATATTGTTGCTCTCTAACGGTTTTTATTTTGTATATAGTAGAAAAGGAATATCGTCACTTTATATAATATTGGTTTCTGTATACATATTTCTATAAGAGAGCAATTTCGTTAAATAGTTAACGAAAGAAGTGTTTCGCCTAATGCACAATATAAATGCATTGTATGTCACTCTTCAGCACCTGCAAAAATAAAAACATTGAAAATTGACAAAATTTTATTTATAAAGAAATAGAAAATCCTTATTCAAATATTAATAATTGTAAATTTTTTAAAATTTGTTTAATATAAAATTGTTCTATAAGAAGAAGAAATTTTATAATTCTAATATAATACAAAAACATAACATCGGCTGTGCATCTGGTGCGCGCATCGCTGTGTTGTTATAAATTGTTCTTTCTTTTTGACAGAAGTAGAAGTTTCTAAAAGAAAATATCGCGAAAAAAATGGAATTGTATGCGTGCGTGTGTACCTCCGTATGTGCATATGTGCGCAACAGATATTGGATATTAAAAAGTGATCTCTTTTCCGTTAAATTTTCGTTAAGAATCGCTAGTCAAGGGAAATATCCCACACTGCTCACAACAGTTCAAAGAAAGATGTTAAATTGAAAAGGCTAGCGCGCGGAGGTAATTAAATACGTGTAATAAATAAAATAATATGTGAATGAATATCCACAACACATATAAAAATAAAACTTGTAATTTTTTAAGTGTTGTAAGAAATAATTAGACATAATTGCGCATTAAATAATTTGAAGGTCTAGTTTGTTCTGTTCGTTCGTTCGTTCGTTCGTTCGTTTCTTCTTTCGAAAAAATTGCTTTATGTAAAATAAAAATTATAAATATAATAAAATAAAAATATATAAGCCCAAGGAACTATATATGCATCCGGATGTATAGATAACTAAAAGAAATATATCGTAAAGCGCGTGCGTATATTGTGTTTTTTAAATCGTTTTCCGCCTTTAAGAAAAAACTTCCGGGATGAACCGGCGCGTTCCGAATTGCTTATGAGACACAAAAGAACATTAAGTGCTATAAAGTGTGCTCTGTGTCCGCAAGAGTGTGTTGAGTGCTCGAACGATCTATAAATATAAACATAAAAATAAAACTTATAACTTTTTATGTGTTGCAATAAATAATTAGACGTTATTGTTATTAAATAATTTGAAGAACAAGTTTGTTCTTCCGTCCATTCGTTTGAAAAAATTGCTTTACGTAAAGTAAAAATTGTAAATATTATACAATAGAAATGTGTAAGTACAAAAAATTACAGGTGCATCCAGATGTACAGATAACTTAAAGAAATGTACCGTAAAGCGAGTGCGTGTATTGCGTTTTTTAAAGTCGTTGTTTCGCTTCTAAGAAAAACTTCTGAAATGAAATGTCCCGTTCCAAACTACGAGGGTGACACGAATGAAGATTAAGTGCTGTGTCCGCGAGTGTATACTGAATACTCAAATGAAGTATAAATCGAAAATTAAATATGTATATCCGATAAGAGATTTCGCGTTCGGTTACGGTTAGATCAACAGAGGCTTATTTATTAAATAAACTCTGTTCCGGTTAAGTTACGGGTGTTCGTACTTACAAAGATTGACTTGGTTATGGGTAAGTTTATATTTCCTACCAAATACTTTGCAGTTTTTATAGTAAAAATTTTTATTTGTCTTTCATCAATTTGTAATAAATGTACATAGATACTAGACGAAAATTTTTTAAAAATTTATTAAAAAGGAAGCTGATACCATTAAAACTTTTAAAATTACATAAAAGGGCAAAAAGCTTATCTGTCACTAAATTATTTTTTATTGTTCTTATAATTATGTATACTTTTTACAAAAAATTGAACTTCAACTAAACTAAAACAACTGTCGACAAGAATTTAGTAAAAGAAAATTTTGCATATGTGTCTTCTCCTTATTCTAAACTTGTTACACACTTATTACAAATAATTTTTCTTAAATTACGAGAATCGAATATGCTTAAGAAAATATATAAAATTTACGTTATCAAATTTAATCAAATAATTTTTTAAATATTCATTCTCCGTTATTTACAACAAATATAATATTGAAACTTTGTCAGTAATGTAACAAATACCTAGGGAAGGCATATTCAAGACGTCTGTTTTGTTTTTTTAATACTTCTCTTCATACTTCTTCTATTGAAAATTTATTACCTTTAATGATAACATAAATTTTAAGTTTTGTAAAACTTTTTTGTCCATTCTCTTTACTATGCCTTTCCTTTATTTTCCTTTCTTTTATGCCTTAGGATCATTTCTTTTTATGGTTCTTCTATAAATTTGAACAAAGGAAAAATGCACATAAATACATGAATAACTAAAATGACAAGATGTTTAAAAAAAATACAGATATTTTTAGCGGTTTTCCCTTTGACAAACGAAATAAATTAAAAAAAAGTATCAACTGAAAAAAGGGATACAAAGCTATAAATATTTTAAAGTTATTAAGCTTTTTCCTATTGCATGATTTAATTTATTTTATATTGCTTTTTTATTTTATTTTTTGCTCTTTTTTGGAGCACTTTTTTATGCAATATCAAATTTTACATTTTCTATAATTATTCATTGGGATTTTTTCTTTTAGGTAGGCATTTTTGGTTTTATAATTATTAAACTTTTGTGGTATTATGTATTAAAAGAGTTATAATAATTAACTTTTAAGAATTAAAAAATTCTAACCTTCATTTCTTCGATATCATATATTTATATTTTTAATTTATATTTATTAAAGAGCCATAACATTTTGCCATACATTCTCAAAATAAAGTTCGATGGTATAGCATTTGCATATTAATTAGTATACAAATTGCTTAAAGGATTGTTTTACAAAGAAAAGTCGATCTCAGTCCTCTTTTAAATACTCTGCACCACTTTATTTAGTCCAATTAAAAAATTACAGGAAAGCTATAAAACTTAGAACCATGCAAAGTTGTAATTTTTAAGGGATTTCACATTTAGATTAATTTTGGTGCATCAGAATATTAGTATTGCGATTTTGGTTGAAAAATTTTTATAAATTGTAAATGCTTTTCCTTATAGTAGATTTCTTTTACTAAAACAGACTTTTCTCAACAGACAGAAATTATTTTAGAACAGGCAGACATGACATTAATGAATGGATGGACAAAAAGTCTGACAAAATTCCTATTAATAGAAAATGTTTAATTTGGGTTCTCACATTTATTTTTAATTATTCTACAATTTTTTTTCCAAAATTATTATTATCATTTTTCGTATTGTGGTTGTTAGAACATTGAATTATATCATAAAATATGACAAAGCCAAAGTACAATGTTGTACATTTCCCTTGATTTTATATTAATTGCCATTAAAAATTCCCTTTAATGGTATAATTGACGAAATTGACAATTGCTTCGACTCCATGATTTTATTTCTGTTTCACTTCTGTTTCGGTTGATAAAATTCCTTTTTTTTGCAATACCTGAATTTCATGATGCATTTCATTGCATTTTTGTTTAATGTCATTGTTGTTAGCCAAATAATCAATGTCAATGAGAGTGAACAGATTGTTATTGAGTTTCATAAAAATAACAAATAAACAAAAATAACTAAAAAAAAACATGTGTGAGGTTTAATGTATTTTGATAACCGACTCTTTATATTCTACCTGCATTGTAGTGTATAGTTGTATGTATGGTTGTATGTAGGTGTTGACGTAGGTGTGTGCATACATATATATTGAGTTGAAAAGGTATCTATCTATGAAAATTGCAACCAATAATAATGAATAATTGAAAATCCAATCAAATACTTCAAGTGAGTGGGCACAAAATCAACAACAAAATCACTTCTTATGTTTGAACATGTACACACAAACACGCACACGCATTGTTGAAGGCATTTCGTTTTTTCTCTGAATGCAATCAACACATAACACATAGCGTTTATTGTTTAGTAGAGATGACACCCAAGGGACATCAAATGTTTATGGATTCACTGGCAAACACATAATATCTTGTTCGCCTGATGATATTACACAATCATCGAATTTATGTATGTGTATATATATTTATATATAAATTCCAATAAATCTTTGGGGATGTAGGATACAAACACACATGCCATATATATGCCTTACCAAGCGTACTGTCAATGTTAATGTTTAACACACTGAAGGTTAGTTCAGTTCAGGTCGATTTAGATTTGAATATTGCAAAACACTTGCTTCTTAGACAAAACGATATACATTAATTAGAACTTAAATTGACTTTCAAACTAATAACTTTGCCCAACCCATAGCATGATCTTTATATCACCATCATATTATCATTTTGCCAAAAAGGGGGAATTTGAAGCTGATATCACAATATTACATAACCGTTTATCATTACAAAAGGAAGAGAAAGATTAGGAATAACTACAGAAAGAAGCAATAGGGATTAACAAGCAAAAGGCGAAGAATAACAGAAGAAAAACGAAAGTTTAAATATGCACAAAGATAAAATGCAAGCAAATTCCCAACAGTGATGCAAAGTTTTCTTATTTGCCTGTTAGTAAGTAATTGCTTTATTTTTATTAAATGCCTACATAAATATTTACATTTTCATCGATATTTATCAGAGATAATTTATTTTATATTATTAATCTCTTTATAGAAAGTATGTTTTTTCTGAATATCAGTTTAGCTATTTTCAAGATAAATTTTTTAATTAGAGTTTATTATATGTCTAGTCTTATTAGAAAAATGATCAAGATATCATTTAGTTTCTTTATTTACCAATAGAGGGCACTTTGCTTATATTATATAAAATGAAAACCGTAAATTAAGTTACATTAAAAGCAATTAAATTAAATTAAATTAATTAACGATTAACTTATGCAAACAATTCTGTCGTCTATATGAATATTTATTTATTTATAAAAATTTTTACATTTAATATTTTTATCAATATTAAAGGCTTAGATTAGGCTTATGATTAGATAAATTATAGTACTACTTCCCATAAGATAATTTATTTCAAAAATAAAAAAAATACTACAAAATTACAAAAAACCAGCTACCAAAACATTAGAAACATGGTTCTGATATTTCAAAATATTCACGTCTTTGAGAAATTCACATAATTTTTCCATTATTTGATTTATATTTTGCTTAACTTTATTAATTCTTTGATCGTTTTATTAAATTTCCAATTATCGCTTGACAATAACATTTTCATTTGATTTCAGTTGAAAGATCATGGAATAAAGATAAACTCAATCGTTGTATAAATTAAAATAGTTAATTGTATTATGCAAATATTTCGTGCTTCCATTAAATGTGAACTTTCAAAATTATAAATTACAATAATAAAAATTGCTGGTGGTTATTGCATAAATAATGTAAATGTTTTTTACTTATGCATTTTTTTTTGTTTTCTTACTGTTTAACAAACTAATAATTATTAGATAATTTTTCCTCTTTGATTACTCTTGTAGAGATCATTATGGTCGTATAAGTATAGCACAAATCAAGTAAATTATTTGAACAACACCTTTTCTTTTCGTCAGTCGCCTAAAGGTTATAAATGGAATGCTGTGAATTTTATGTATCTATTTTCTGAGGAATATTAACGGAACTTACACGGGGAGAAAAATTGTACTTTGAACTAACGATCATATAACGATCCATATACTTAACAATTTACTTTTAACAAAATACATTATATAACAAACGTTCATACATACCGTACAATATCTTTAGCGTACAATAGTTATATATTTTCTACCTTTTCAAATGTACAAAATTTAAGCAAAGCCATAGCATAGCATATAATAACAATTGTTAGCATGGCATGGTACGGCATTAGAGGATCAAGATAAATCACTTTATAACCAAATACTTGTTGATTTCAGTTTTTTCGGTTGATGTCATTGTATTCATTTTGCATTTTGTTTTTTTTTCTTTTTTTATCTTCTTTATGAAAGAGAGACGGAAAAAGTAGATAATAGGAACAGTAGAAAAAACCTAAAGCCCTGAAAAAGCTCATTTAACTTTTCTTAATATATGAGGCATAAAGAAAGTAATGCCTACACCAGTGATGACGATCTCAATAATAATAATAATAGTAATAGTGTTGACGATGATGATGATGATAATGATTATGATGATGAGGATTTCAATGCTTTGTTTGAAAAATATTTGCATTGGCAGCCTGAAGCTGTAGCCATCAAAATAACAACAGAGACAACAATTATAATAATGTGAATATATTTTATCATCATTAACATTATCAACAGATTACTTTCTTTAAAATATTTTTAAAATTAACAAGTAAAGAAATTATGTTTGACCGAGCACAAATCTTGTACACCCACCACCCAAACACTATGACATTATAATACTGAGATGTTTCCAGTTTACTTTCGTGTGTTCCGTGAACGATTTTGTTTATTTTCAATACCAATCTGGCTATAGGAACTTCCAGTTTTTCTGTCAAATTTGAGCTCGATATTGCTTTTTCCCTTTAGTGGGCGGACGGACGGACAAATAGACGATCCAATCCGATAGATATATCTAAATTGATTGAGAATTTGTTACTGATCAAGAACTTTTGTAACTTTTGGATGTTACAAACAAAATGTCAAAATTAATGTACTCCCAATATAAACGATATGGGTATAAAAAGAAGAAAGAAAGGGAACTGTTCGCACTATATCATAATCCACCACTTTCCTGTATATACTATTTCATTGTAGTTATAGCATTGTACTTATATGGAAGAGTAAAAATTAGTCATTTTTCTTAAGAATGTTAACCACTAGCCTGCTGTTTTTGCACTCTGAATTGAGACAAAGAACAACAACGACCCTATGTAAATTTACTTGTTATTAACAAATGCAAGCATTTGTTGTTGTTGAATGAATGCTGTAGCTTACCAGCCAACAAAGCTGAACAAAGCTGAATGCTATTTAAAGCATACGCCAAACACTGTTAACGCACCAAACAGATGAGATATTGCTACATAGCTACATAGCTATATAGCTATATAGCTATAGTAGTAAACTATACACACCCATAGAAAACATACATACCAATTGCCTTATGTTTAAAGTGCATCAAGTTTCTTTTTGGCATATTATTTGTCTTCTTTTGTTTTTCTTATACATCTCGCCACTAACATTATGAATGAATTATTAATTATTCATATATATATATTTATATATATATATGCATATATATACACAGTTTACATTTAACTTTATGTGTGTGTATGTTATAATCAAGGTGTGAATTTTAAAGTGTAATTTTGTGTTCTACCTTCCTTTTATTCCTTAAAAATCCACATGTAATTTACAGCCACAAAAAATTATTAAAAACCGTTATTGTAAAGATATTTAATATAAACCATCATATGAATTTGTGTGTAGTGTATATTTGCGTAAAATGATTTGTGTCGAAATGAAATTTCAACTTTCACACAATAGTTCAATGTAGATTTATAATCATTCTAGTTTTCTGGTGTGTATGGTTTATTGCTATTTTGATTAATTATTTTAAAGCAAAATTATGTGATTTATTTGTTAAAATTTTTTGCTAATTTTTCATACCAAAACTTATTATTTATAGCATAAACCTACAATGGCATAAATTGTTGAGCATTTAGTAATTCCGCTAGGGAAACATATTAAAGTAAAAGTTAAAGTGTATAAATATCTTATTGCCTAATTGTCCTTACACTTTTGTTAAAGTAATCCTTAGTTTGTGTTTTAAAATATATTGGTGGAATTTTTAACATTTAGCCTGCTTTCTTATGATCATCATGATGTTTCCTCATTTACATTTGATTTATATGTTTATAATGTTGGATAGACACGATGACTAAATTTAAACGAAGAAAATAAAAATCAAACTGAATAATTTGAAAAAAAAAACAAATTCATTCACGAAGTGTAGTAAACCTTACAGTTTATGGTTTCTTTATGTTTTACGTTATTTTTGTAATTGATTTTGATCTTTCCATTGCATTTAATGTAAAATTATCAGTAGCTACATAACTAAATTAAAGAATGTGAGTTACAAACTTTTCATAATGGCTTGATTTTCGTGTACCCATCACACAAAGGTCGGAGTTAAGTTATATTTTATTTGTCATTATGTTTGTAATACCTAAAAGCTTGCATATTTTGAATTTAAATACATATTCATATACATCGGTTGGTACTGAAAATGGACCAAATCGGCCAAAGGACACAAGCACAGTATAATGGAAACTGTAGCTACCTCTACTTTTAAAGCCAAGTTCTTTTTACACTATTTTCAAAAGTCAAATGATAGACAGCTAACATTTTGATCGGTTACGCCTACGAGAAATTACATAATGCGTATGATATCTGTCTACTTTTGAAAAACTGAAATAGTCTTGATATTACAAGTCTTTCAATGGTGAGTTTCCAAATTTTGGTCTTAACTAAATTTAATAGTCTTTCTTGTTTTTAGTTTAACTGAAAACAGCTTGATCTTGTTAAATAAAGTTAATAGAAATAAGCGCTTTAATGGCAAAAATCATTAAATAGAAAACTAAGACCAAGAACAAAACTATCATCATATTTTCTTATATTCCACTATGGAATTATTGTGAAATATTTCTTTAAAGAAGTATTTATATTAAATAGCAACAAATTATGATGAAACGTTTTTAACCACATATAAGGTTTTAAAGTGAACATTAGAATGAAACTTAGAAATGATGTAAAATTAAATTTTTGTATACTATAAACGTGTTAAGTATTTAATGCAGTGGAAAAATGGTCACACAACAACAATGCCAACACATATAAATTTAACAACACACATAAGCACACAAAACGCACAAAACACACAAAAGCAACAACCGTACATATATGATTGACATGATTTTGATTATAAACAAGTACGAATCAATGTATGGTATTTATATATGAGAAAGAAAAATAAAAAAAGCTTTGGAGATTTTAATTTGATTTTGACACTGATCTTAAAGTCATTTATTTTTATTTTTATTTTTCTTTTCCTTTTTAATTTTATTCTTGATTATTATTCTTATTATTTCTATATTTTTCATATTTTTATAAATTCATTGATGGCACTTTTCTTTTTTGTTCTTTATTCCTCCTTAAGTATTAACCGTTTTGTTATAATAAATACTAAAGAGAATTGGTTACAGACACAAACACAGGCAAACAGCCGGGAGCTAATACAATATTGAAAGCTTTCAAGGTATGATGATGAAGATGACGATGATGGCAAAATATGAGATGAAACGGAAAAGTGACGAAGACTTGAAAAAGTTGAGGAAGATATGGAGGTGGACTTTGTTATTTAATTTTGACATCAAATGATATGGGATTTTATTAAATGTTTTTGCTAAAACAAAAAAAAAGGAAAAAACAATTCATATGTTTGGCAAATAATATTTCTCTGCTTCTTCTTTTGTATTTTTTTATATCTTTTTGGTAGTTTACTCAGCTTTCTTCGTCATCTTTCTTCACCCCATATACACTGATTGTTATTTTTGTTGATTTATTCATTAATAACTTTAGTTCGTTATGGTTGAAGTTTTTGTACAGTTTAGTGTATTCTTTATTACTTTTGTAATTATTGTTTTTGTTTTCTTTGTTTCTTATTTTGCTTGACAATTGAACATAATTTTTTTGTCATTTCAATTTTCAGCTTGCAAAATTCATAAAGGTGCCAAATTTGAAGTATGATTTGAGAGAATCGTTCAATACTTTCTATTCTATTTTCGTCTCATTTTTTTAGTTCATGTCTACATCGATTCAGAAATTTCTGCTGATCAAGGATATATTTACTTTTACTAAGTCTTGCCATCCTCTTCTAACAATACCTATTTTTTTTAATAATGTCTTTTCATCTAATTCTTTTTGAAAATTTTGATATATTGATTTCTATGTTTTCGTGTTGCTTTTTTTATAGGCGGCAACATCAGTTGTTATTTATAGATGAGGCAATTTTGACCGCATCATACATTTTATCAAACATCAAACTTTCCTCTACGTTTTTGGGTTTTTAGTTTGTTTTTCTTACTAAAATGCCGACACAAATAAAATTCTCCCTGTTGTTTTGTTTGTTTGGTTAAAAAAGTTTGGAAATTTCCATATAATTTACGATGTTTAGCATCTCTTTATGATTTTGTTTATATAAAGATTTTTGTGTGCGTCTTCATGTATGTGTTTCAAGTCAATTATAAGATTTTAATTTTCTTAGCTTTGTCTTCATTCGGTTCATTCAACATTTAATAATGTGAATGAATGAATAATTTGTGCGATAAGTTTATATCTATATAAATATGAATTAGCTGTTGTTGTTATTGTTGTTATCAACATTGTTGAACATACGGAAATGTTATACATCTGTTAAATATAATTTTGTTAAGTAAACAATACAATATCAAGTGTATTGCAGGTTTAATGCAGCAAAGATTTTCACGTAGTTACTTTTTTTCCTTTAAACAGTTAGACAAAAAAAAATTTTTTTGTAAAGACTTCTTAGACTTATTTCATTAAAATCACTGGTATGAGCCACTTTCATTACTTTAGGTACTAAAGAAACTAGTAAACAATAAGAAATAAGAGCAAGGGATGGAACTCCTTTGCAAATATTATTCATTTGCATTTTAACATGCTTTTTGAGAATTGCTTTCTTAGAAATTGTAAAATCTATCCTACACTTGTAGCTAAGGTAGAATTCTTCCTTTTCTTACTCCTTTCACTTTTTGGGCATTTTTGTGGCAAGCGTACTACAAAATAGCCTACTCAGGTTCTTTATAAAAGAACAGACATGTGTGTTTATGTGCGTGTTTACCTTAAACAATTACAACATTCAAGAAATAATTTATAATTTTTTTCTATCTCTCTCACTCTTTTTCTCCCTTTATATCTTTCTCTGTTATCCTCTGTTATCCCATATTTTTTCTTATCAATCCTTATTCTAATGGGTAAACAATGACTTGATTGTAATTTGTTTGCTTGTTAGATTTCAGTAAAATAACTGCCATAACTACAACTACAACTACAACAGCTACTGCAACTTATACAAACAGCCGGCTACAATTTTAACAATTGTACGGTTTTCAAAAGAGAATCATGTTTGACTAAAGCCTATTTTTCAATACCCACTCCTTAGAATGGGTATTATATTTAGAAAAGTATATAAAAAAAATCTTTACAAACAGACAATTTCAAAATCTAATATTGGGTAATATTGAATTGGCTTAATCGATAGAAGCTCCATCCTTGACCGAAGAATGTTAACAACACACGGATGGGCGCACAGATAGACCCATTGAGATACATGTCTAAATTCATTCAAAATTTGGTGCTGACTCTAGCTCGTAGAGTCTCCACCGTTTTCTTTTTGGTGTTACAAATGTAATGACATTAACAAAATGACTATACCCCCCAACTTGTACAGACTTAAATGCATGCGGGTACCGTGTTGTTTTTTCTTTCATCCTTTTTTGCCTTCTTTCATTTTATAATAATGTTAAACCATCTCATCAATGTAATTTGACTTAAACACATTTTAAATACGCTTACAACAAGTGAAAAAAAAATGTTGTTTATTTAGTTTTATGATGTTATGATGTTTGTTTCTTTATAATGTTTGTTTATTTAGTTTTTATGTTATGCGCGCTGCGCTTATTATTATTAATTGTTTTTGTATAATATTTCTAAGTAAGTTTTCTTGTGAACAAACATTTATGCATCCTTACCTTTGTATAACCTTTACATATTTCACTTAGGATGGTGATGGTAATGGCAGCGCACTGTAATATCAGTTGCATCAGCAATGGCAGAGAAAAGAGGGACAAAGTCAAAATTGGAGCGTTAGCATTAAAATAAATTTTATTGTATTAAAGGCTTATCTTTGCGTAGTGGGCGTATTCAATTTGTAGAAGCATTTAAAAATAAATGCTTAACTGGTTGATAAGCTTACAAATTGGTGCCCCATACCTTGAAAATATTATAATACATTGTTACAAAATCAAATTTAGACATAGAAAACATAACAGATAACACTAACACATTTATGTATCAAAGGAACACTAACAAAATATAAAGGATAATTTTATGAAAAGCATAAGATTTGAAGTAAAAGTAAAAAAATGAAATAAGAGCCGAAAAAGACAAAAAATATTTGTGCAGAAAAGTGCAGTTTAAGTCATTCATTACATCAGAAATCAATCTATTTACAAAGAAAATTTAAACGAAAATGAAGAATAATCGCCATAATAATATTACTGTGTGCTTTAGTCTCATTCCACGGCCGAGTTAAATGTTTTTCTTACCTTTTTTTTGAGCTTTGATTAATTTGGCTCAATTTCAGTCCCAACTTGCATGCAAAATTTCTAACGTTTAAGCCAAAACTTAACTTGACATCTCAAATTGTTCAATTAGAAGAATGTTTGAAAATTGACACTCATAAAAAATGCGCTTCCTTAGACGTTACAAACATAGTGATAAACTAAGTATACTCATAAAAGCTGGGTGGTAGATATAAAAAGAATGAACAAAATGAATTTTTCTTTTCATCAATTTATTCCTTATAATTTGATATGAATGAAATCTTTTCCGAAGAGCCATATTTTTTTAGGAACCTTATTGTATATTTTTTACTTCGTGCCTTTTTTTTAGGAAGTTTTTTGTTGGAAGTTTTATGTCAAAGTTTTTATATCTTTTCAATATCAGTTTAACTTTAAACACACATACATGTATATTTATATATTTACGATATACAATAATTAAGACACAATGGGTGCGTGATGCATAAAAATATAACTTTTGCATTTTTTCTTGTTTCTTTTTGATTATTATTTATTCATTATAATCTTGAAATTTGCGCGTACAATTTTTGTTATATTGATCCGCATATCTCAAAGAATTTACATATCTCTATATACGAAAAAAAATAAATAATGCATGATGATCATAATGATGACGCTAATAATCATTATTATTATTTATCATCATCATAATCATCATCATCATCATCATAATGATGATGATGCCATTGCTGCTATTGCTATTGTTGTTTTACGGTTTTCGCCTGCCGTTTTATTTTTTTGTTTTTATTTCTTGAAACTTGAATACTTTAAAAAAGTATTTAATTCATGTGTGATTTAATTCATGTTGTGTTTTGTTTTGTTTTGTTCGGTTTTGTTTTTGTACTCTCCTTGCTTTATTTTCCATTTAGTTTTTTATATATTTGTCAATTATAATACATTGTGCGTTGTACGTTGCGCACGAGCAACGATCCTTGAAAGCGCAGGCGTGCATATGATTAAATTATTTTACTGCTATTATTCTTGTTATAGTTGTTGTACTTATTTGGTCTTTCTTTTAACTTCAATAAATTTAGCAGAAATCTACAAAGTTTTTTCTTTCTTATATTTGTATTATCGTTGTTGTTTTTATCATATTGTTATTGTAGCCAATATTGTTTTCGTCGATCTAATGAATTCATAAAAAAAAAGTTTGTTCGAATTGTAATTTATATTTTCTTAATTTATTTTTGTTGTCAATTTTTTTATATTGATTTATTATTATTACCCTGACACATAACAAACAATAATAAACATTTACCTCTGATATTAATGAAGTAATAAATTGAATTGAAATTGTTTGTGAAAAACGTGTAAGGAAAGTGTGTTTGATTGTGATCAAATCTTGAAGTACCAACCACCAAAGTATTGCGACATTTAGTGCTTAGACTGCTTTAGTTTTTGAGTAACATATAGAAAACATAAAACATAAAAATATTAAAGTTGTGACAAAATTTGCTCTAAAAAAACTGAGATGTTCTCAGGTTACATAATTTGCGTGTCCTTTAAACGTATCTGCATATTTTCAATATCAACAAGGCGTGCCAAAACTTCCATTGCTTATACCGTCAGAAAAGTATTACGAAAAGTATTAAGTATTCTAAATCGATTTAGAATATATATAAATATATTTTGTAGGGTCTCTAACGCTTCCTTCTAGGCGGTACAAGCATAATGACAAAAAGAATGTACCCCCCAACCACTGGGTGGTAGATATAAAGACGTTAAGCAAAAATATAAACAATAAATTTGATGAAAGAGATTAAGGACAGACTACATAACTAAAACGCGTGGTGAATATTTATTTCATTATCTTTTTATATTAATCAAAATCATTAAATAATATGACATAAAAATTGCACTCTTCTCATTTTACTTTCGCTTTACCCCTAAACCTTTTCTTCTTTTCTATACTATGGTACATATTTCAACAAAACAAAAAAAAATTTGATAATTTAGATAGCTTAGTACCATCTGCAGTATAAGTTGTTGTGTTATAAAATAAATATCTCAAAATAATCGTTGCTAATCAAAAAAAATTATCATTTTCGATCAGCTAAAAATGAATTATATCAATGAAATGCTACATGGAAAAGCTTACTAATATTTTAAGCAATTTCTAGGTTCAAGGTAATCTACAAATGCAATACATTAAGAAAAAATTCTTTTTGATTGCTTAATTGCTGAAATTTGTATGAACGTTTTTTGGTTTTGGGCAAAACAAGTTAACATTTTTCATGAGAGTACTTTACTTGAATTGTATTGAACTTGGTCAGAATATAAAGCGCTTTTGTATATTCTGTACTCCCTATAAGATCACTCTATATGAATCATTTATTTATTTTAAATAAAGTACGATTTTATTAATCACGTGTTGTCTATTTAATTTATTTAAATTTATCATTTCGTAAATCTTTCATAAAAATTTTTTTTTAATTTTTATTTTGACTTTTGTGTTTAGTGTTATTTAGTTTATTTAATTTTATTTCAATTTATTTCTTTGTTAATATTCCTATATTTTTTTAATGGCGCGTTTTTAAGTTAATAATTTTTTTATTTTGCTTTTTTTTCTTTTATATTTCTTCTTTTAGTTTTATCAATTTAATTCTTTTTCCTATTTACTTATTATTACTCTCTATTTCTAGAGCGTGAGAAATGTATGATACGATTTTAAAAAGTTTTTTTTAACCACACATAAACAGTCAAACGTTCATTTATATATAACAATCTTCATTATTATCATTATTATTATTATTATTACGATCATTATTACCATTATTTTTTTATTATTATTAAACATAATTTTTTGGTAAATGTTTTTTATTTTTTCTTTTTCTTTTTTGTAATTTTTTGTTTTTGTTCGTGTTTTGTTTTTTTCATTATTACATTCGTATTGTATTTATGTGTGGTATCATTAAGAAATTATTATTAAAACTTATATGTCTTTGCATATTGCTTGACATCTTTTCTAAGAATTCATTCGTTCATTTATTTATTTCTGCCATTCTTTCAAAATCTAAAAACACGTTTAATAATTTTACTTAAATGAATATAAAAAAGAATATCATTATTATATTAAATGTGTGTATAGCTTTGTATGTGTGCTGTGTGTATATATTTTTGTAAAATCAAAATTATTCATTCATAATTTTGCATTTTATTTCTGATTTGGTTTCTGTTTTTATTTTAGTTTTGATTTGTATTTACTTTTGTTAAATTTGGCAAAAGTTCATTCGTACAGGAAGTAACATAACTTTCGCGTGAAATTTAAAGCTCTCTATACAAATTCACACATATGTGTTGTGTTTACACATATATGAAACGATGTTCGAAACACAATATATATAAAAGTAAAAATATTAAAAAAGACAACAAAAGTGAAAATATTATTTAATTGTTGTTGTGATTATCATATAAACATTAAGCATAATTTCATAATAATTTATAATATACATATATTGTTAAATGATGAGATATATATCTACATATATATATGTAAATAAGTTTATACAAATAATTTATATAATACGTCAATTTTTCGTTCGTTTCATGTTTTTGTTTTTCCCTCCTTTTTTTGTTTTTTTTTTTTGCTTTTTTTGTTAATTTAAATAAAATAAATAAATAAGTAAAACAACATATGTGATATGTTATGATATTGTTGTGCAATGTTGTTATTGTTGGGTTGAAAACATATATGTACAGAATGGTGTATGTGATATAAGAACATTCACTTATGCTTAAAGTACGTTTCGTATAATATTATATATAGAAGGAGGCACTATATGCCAGCACTATAAATATCATGTACTCATGTAACTAATGTTAATAACAATTATTTATTATATAGAATTATTTGAATTATAGGAAGGCATTTGTAAGATATTATATAAATAACCATATAAAAATATCACAGGACAATGCGTCTATAATATGTCAGGCACAAATTTATACTTTTTTTTAAAAAACTGCGTAAATGCGTGAATGTGGAAACAAGGTTACTTAACTAAATTAAACTATTTCTTAATTATAAATAATATGTTAATTTTCACAGATAAAAAAGCTACACATTTATTGTAGAAACAGTTCATTCTATCAAAACGCAAGAAGAAAGATGTGTAAATTTCCGTTATACAAAAAGTTTTTCAGAAAGCAGTTTTATATGGATAAATTGAAATATTATAAAATATTATGATTTAATAAATGAGTTCAAGCACGTTTGAGACACTGCAGAAAATCCTTTGTATCATGTGGCTTTATAAAAAACGAATGTGTTATTAGATGTAAGAGAAACAAAATAAGTGATTAGTAGGGTCATCTAACTATCTAGAAGTAATACAAATTATCTTAAAATAACAACTAAATTTGGATAATATATAATTCGCTCCTAGCCATCTTCCGAAAATCATATATGTACGTGGGTATTTATTTAATCATATGCAGTAAAAATAGTAAAAGTTGTAAATCACAATAGATTCATTCCGCTGAGGCCAAATCTTAGATACGTACCACTAAATCAACATTATATTACGATTTAGAGCCTGCTTCTGTCTTTCAATAGTAAATAGAAAGTGTAAACGTATTTTCAGTTTATGTTGCATCGTGGGCCTATTTCGCCTATTTACAATATCAACCGACCTGCAGGAACTGATAATGTTTCAATCAAATTTGAGTACCATATATTTTTTTATGCGGCCGTACAACATACGTACAGATGAATAAATGAACAGACTTACAAATATGTCAGAATTTGACATTTCCATTTGGGTGTTACAAACAAAATGATAAAATTAATATACACTCCTAACCTCTGGATGGTGGGTATTAAAAAAATAATAATAAATAAATCTCTATGTAGATTTGAAATAATAATTTAAGTCTGCTTAAAGTCAGTCATACTCGTTCGTGTTAGCGGGAAACTTGTTGACTAGTGTTTCTTTCTATCAATCATTTTACTCTCTAACTGTACTAAATGTTAGAAAGAAAACGATTTTATTCTTTTAAAGAAATTTCTTTTTTTGTTTAAATAAATTGTAATGCTATATGAATTAATTGTTGTTGCTTTAGAACACGCTTAGAAATTGTTCCAAGTAAGAAAAAACTTAAAATTCAGGCAGCAATTGGATCTGTCAACTTTAAGTGATATTCATGTATTATAAAATTTTAAAATGGACAGAACAACTGAAGTAACAAATAACAATATTAAAACAAATCAAAAAAGAACAACTATAGAACAACAAATAATAAAACAATATAAACACCGTAAAAGAAAGAATTATTAATAACTTGATAATAATAAGAATAGCAACAAGAACAATAAAAAATTATGAATGTAATCAGTAAAGCAGTAGCAAATTGTGCAGTAGCAACTGCCGTCGCTTAATATATTAACGTTTACGTCAAGGTTTCCTTTTTTCGCTTTTACCATTTTTTTTCCTTCTGCTCCTTCTTCAAGTAACAGGTTGAAGAGTAGGAAGAAAACATATAAGATATAAGAATATAATGCAAATCAGAATTAATGTTTGTTTGCACCTCAAAAACACTATGAGTAAATGAGTAATGAATGAGAGAACGTGAGAAAGAGAGTGAAGTGAAACGTACATAAGTGAAAAGGTGATGAGAGAATGTAAACAAATTGGAATTATGAAAATTTTGTCAAGTCATCGGCATCAAGACACATCAGACATTGAGCATCGAGCTTCGGCCATCTACCATATAGCATTAGCATCGCTTATTTAAATATGAAAATACAAAAAAAAGCACAAAAAAAAGAAAAAGAGAAAAAGAAAAATTAATGTCTTCACCACATGGTCTTAAATTGTACTGGTAATGATGATCATAATTGTCATTATAATAATCATAATTATGATTACAATAATGATGAAAAAAGGGACAACAACCACTGCAATAGCAGTGACAACGATAACTTGTTGACAAGTAAAGTGTAAATGGTAGAAAAGTCAGATCTGATTAAAAATATACACACACAATTCGATACATACAGTTCAACTTTTATTGTCGTAGCCGTTTTTTTTTTGTTTTGCTCTTCTTACTGTTAAGATGGTTCCCCTTTTCCTTTTTGTTTTTTTTTTGTTTGTTTTTGTTTTTCCCCTCTTGCACAAAGTTACATAACGTACAATAATTTGATAGACAATAAGACGAGTTGTATAGAGTGTGGCAACATCATTATTATCATGCTCATAATGATCAATGTTATTTGTAATGTTACTACTGATAAGAAAGACTATTTCATAGTATGTCATGGAAAAGAGACGTTAAAAATAAACATTAAAATTGTATTGTAACCTAACGATCTTCTTCTTGTTACTATTTCTTAATATTATTGTCTTAATAATAATGATTATAATGATTATAATGATAATGTTGTTGATGATTATAATAATAATAATAATAATAATAATAATAATAAAGTGATAACTTCAATACCATTTACGATAACAACGATTATTATTGATATCATGATGATAATTGTGATTGTAAGAATGATCATTATAATGTTGTTATAATGATGCTTATCTTTTAACTGCTACTGATTTCTACTGCAGCATCTTAAGAAAATGTTATGTTATGGTTATTACACAATGACAGTTAGCATGACATGTTATTTATTGTTATTGTGCAGTTGGCTTTTTTATTTAATGGTTGTTATCCTCTTCAAAAAAGTGTACAACAGTATAATAATGACATGGAATTGATTCATTGGAAATTATTTACTCTGATGTCTGCAAAAGTGTTTTTCCATCACTTTTTTTTTTATTTTTTCTTATTATTAATCGATAATAATCATTACAGCAACAATAAAATGATGCAAAATATTGCTGCGTCATTGTGTTACTGTGGAATATACAAAATTTGAAGTATCTGTAGCTACCTGTTTGGTTCCATCATTTTTCTTTTTTGTTCATATTTTCACATCTCCATTTTACTCACCACGTTTTAGCGGTTCATTTTATTTACATTTATCAGATGAAATACAAAAAAAAAATACAAAAAACAAACATAGAAAAAAAGCAAATAAGTTCTATATAAATTCTAACAAGTCATGCGTGTGTGACACATTTGTATTTGTGTGGTTATATGTGGTCAAAGTTACTTTTCAGAGAATAATTAGAGATAGTTCTGTAGCGACTATTAATATTTGTTAAGTGCTCATGTTTGCGTCTTATTCAACTTTTAATTATAAAAAGTTTTTAGGTTTTTATTGCCAATACGAAATAATAACAACAGCGACAACAAATTTTCTGTTAATATTTTTCTATTTGATCTCTATAACTCTGTCTCTGTGTGTCTGATATTTACCATATGATTGATCGATTGTTTGCATCTCTTAAACTGTTTTTACTTTAATCGTCTGTGTAAATCTCCTTCACTTACCACATACTGAGTAATGGATGTAGAGATGAATGGACACATTGATTAAATAACTAACTGAATGACTGGCGCGGAAGTAAATTGACTATTAGAGATGGAAATTTTTATTTAACCGAACAGATCGATTTAAATGCGAGAGAGATTATTATTAAATTACATTCTCTTTCGCCTTTGACTATTACCTTTTTTTTTTGTATTTGTTTTTTTTTTTGCTTTTTTTTTTGTTAAATCAAAAATGCTTCTCATTGTTGTTCCCTTTTGTTCTCAAAATTTACTCTATTTATATCTGTGTATCCTTTACAAGCCCCTTTATAAATGACGTTGGTTCGGTGAATGATGTTAATGTCATTGTGGTAGTTCTGGTATTCCTGTTGGTATTATTAGTCAACAAACTTGCTTTCATTATACATTACGTGAATATTTTGCTTATGGTGCTGTTTTTATTAGTTTTATTTTGCGTAAAAATGACTGCTGCTTGGACCGGCCGAACTAATGATTGGCAGTTGTATTTAATGTATGTTTACCAGAGAAATACTTGAATTTCTTGGATTTCATTTTATTTCGCGCGATTGACTATATAAGCTTGTCTTCTTATTACGATGTTATTGCTTTCGTTGTTATTTTCAAACCTTCACTTCTCACTTGGCCACATTTTAAATGACTGACATTTGATTATTGGCTTCCAATTTAAAGGTAAACTCAAAACAGTCAAACGGCGAGTTATTTTGATATGGGATATATTCCTTATTTCCCTGCATATCCTCATCGTTTCTTTGCATTTCGTCTGTTTTTTTTTTTTAATATTTTAAACATTTGTTAATACCACTGATGGATAATCAACTTGGCATAAGGTTTATAGTTTTTTTAAGAATGTTTTTTACTTATTTTCTTTTAATTTTTTGGTTTAAAGAACTTCTGTGGCACAGCAGCCAAATATAATCCTTACACCAATCTATACATTATGTACAATTACACATATACAGGCACACATATAATATAATCATTAGACCATTCGCTGTTAATGTCTTCGGTTGCTTGCCTTTAAGACCATGCTGTAGAAGAAGTCAAATTAAATGAAATCGAAGCTACACTTTCATGACGATAATAATGATAAAGCCGATGAATGGGAACTGCAGCCATAACAACATGTATTTATACATTTTTTTATACAAAGCATTAATATTAATATTAAAATATCGAAAGTTTTTTTTTTTTTGGAACACCATCATAATGGCCAAATGGCAATTGATTCCAATAATTGCTTTGAAGCACCCTTTAAATTGTAGATTGCATAAAATGGACTGCCACTATTTTAAATGCATTTCATTAGGTAAAAATAACATAACACAGGCAACAACATAAAATTTCTTTTTAATGTTGGCTTTAAGAACCTGCTTTTAGTACGGTAGTACAAAAATTGAAATTGGGATTGTTTCTCAAATTTTTTCAGATTTGATTTCAGATTAATTGTTAAATATTCATAAAGTTATTTTTAGTTAGCGTCGATTTGTAATGATTTTTTTTTAATTTTTTGTTTTGAAATTATAAAAACTAAGGATGGAAAAATAAAAACGCGTATCAAACAATTGAAAAAAAGATAAACAAACACACACATGCTGTATTTATTGAAACGTCTATTCTTTTATGAACTTTATTTGGATTGTTTGTTGTCCCTCTGCGCTTTTAGTTCTTCATTTATGCATTCTTTATATCTTTCTATCTTTCTATCTGTCTATCTGTCTGAGCTGTCTATCTATAAAGTACAGCAATACAGATCGTGGTCTGTCCGTGACCATGTCAGTTGCCATTATCGTATATTTGTTACACGTTATTATTGTTGTTATTATTCGGTGGTTAAATATTTTTCACATCGTTTCAAGTAGAAACCAATTACAATAACAACAAAATGTTCTGATCAGTAACTTTATATCAGTATCAGAATTAAGTTGGAAACAAAGTTCTTCATCTTGGAAATGCTGTTCAAACATTTTGTTTGCTTATTTCTTTCTGTTTTTTTTTTTTGGGTTTGTTTTTTCTTCTTTTTTGTTTCTTGAACTTTTCATATACCAATTCTACTGGTTGATTGACATACGTATATACATATGGTAGAAGAAAGCAATCACACCTATGTTTTTTAATTACATATGTATGTCTGTGTATACGACCGTACGATCCAATGAAATAAGTTGTACAAATTTGTATATTGATTCTGTTTAACTAATTTTATCTGCTGCATATTCAAAAATTGGCTATAGGGTGCTTTCTATTTAAGCATTTGTTTTGAAAAGGAATTAGCTTCATGCATCATGCCATATTGACCGGACCCCATAGATCACATGATCGCATAAATACATGAAATAACCTTTAAGAACTAGATATTAAACCTTCAAATCTTGCTCAATATATGAGTGGAATCTATACACAATTCACGCCAAAATCTTTTACATCTTTATTCTATTATTATACTAATAAAAATATAATTGTTTTAACACACATGGTTTATTGCTGTATAAGATATAGATCTGTGTTGTTAGACCAGCAACAGTAATGTAACCATCTGTATCATTTATTTTATTATTGTTGTCGATCAACATAAAAATCATCCATTCGTGTAATTGTCGATGCGTTAAGGTAATTTTATATCTATTTATCTATTTAATTTAACTCCCTCCTTAGGCCACCTCAATCTCATTAATAAACCTTACCTTACTTACCATACCATACCATATCGTCTTTACGCTTAATACGATAGACCCATTCACACGTTAATTTTGCTTGTAACTGTCCATTGCATTAATATCATTTCATTGTTGTTTTATCCTAAACCCCTGATACAGGGTATTGTAAGTTTGTTCAGATGTGAGTAACATCCAATAGAAGGCCCTTTTATTATACCAATCGACTTGGAATCGATTTAAGGCTGTCTGTCCGCCTTATATCAATACGTTAAACTGCAAGGTACAACTTAGGACATATTTTAGTGAAATTTGAATATGGTTAAAATCATATAACGCACTCTTTAAATAATTGAGAAATTACAATTTTTTTTTTAAAGTATTGGCTTGTAAATCTCTTATTTGACTTTAATTATATTAAACGAAGTGGTGCAAGGTGTTTAATAGTCAGCTTTAATCGATTATAAAGTTCTTACTTGTTGTAGAGTATATTTGGTATTGAACAATATTAGATTTTACAATACATGTAAAAGTGGTTGCTAGTATTATTATTTCTATTTATACACTTTATATGTTTTAGTCAATACTAGTTAGACTTACTAGGGTATCTATCTGAACATTCTCATTATTTGTTTGCTATACATATACGGTAATCACAATATTTACTTTTAAATGGTTAACATTACATTATGGCGATACTATTTTTTTTTATTACTATTGATCGTCATATTACTATTATTATTGTTATTTTATATTGTACCTTACAGAATTTATAGTATATTAGATTCTGTAAATTTTGGTAACATTTAAAAGTGAATCGATATGCAATGCTTTATTTAGTTGTATCTAAACTTTTCTAAATAGCCATTTGCCTTTTTAACAAGTCAAGCTATCCAAATATATTTGGAAATTTACATTTCGTTGTAGTCTTGTTAATCCTTAATTTTCTCCTTCATGTTAAATTAAAACCACAAAAAATTGATTAAACTGACATATTCATCACTCTTGCAACTTTTGCTAAGATTTTTCTAAGATCTAAGATTTTTTTATAGTTGTAGAGTACGTAAAAAATTCATTTTAATCATATATTACAATTTTAGTAGTATTGTTACTAATATTATTTTTATTTTTTATTGCGTCTTGTTGCAAAACTTAATTGTATAAATAGCACATATGAACAATAGAATTTTGTGGTTATGCGCTGATTTGCTAGATTTGATTACTACATTTTTATTTTACTATTGTTTTTAGCACACACACACACACACACACGCACACGTTAAAAGTTGCATATCTCTATTACAATACATATTTTCTATACAAAACGCTTTTTGTCTTAAAATGCAAACTTTTACAAATATTATACAGTTATTTAAGGTTAAAGCCACCATAACGTACTAGGTGTCATGAAAAAATGGAAAGAAGAAGACAAAAAATCAAAAGAAAAAAAACAATTATTAAATTTCAAATACTCAATATCTTTTGTAGTAAAGACTTTAATTGAAACATGCAGGTTAATCAGGAAATTAAGAATTATTATATTAAAGAATGTTATATAATTTGTAAAAACAATGGCAAACACTAGAAAGACAAGAAAAAAGAATTCCATAAAAATATGATGCTTTTTCATAATAATACTGATGATGCTGTTATTGATAATTTTTTAACAAAAGCATACAAAACAGCATGAAACCAAACCAAATTCGCATTCTCTCTGTCACTTTTTTTACAATGTTTCATTGAAAAAGGAAAAAATCGCACGGTTTATTATCATCACCACTTATTGTTATCCCTCCGATTAGAAAGAGAGCTATTTGTGAATGGAAAGGATAAACAACAACAAAAAACGGAATATAAAACACAAGGAAATTCCATAAAGACGTTTGATAGGCTTACATTGGGATTACTTTTAACTCAAGCAAACAGAATTGATTTATTTTGCTCCATTTAATTTCCTTTTTGACATTAACATGTTACTTTTTTAAACAAATTCCAAAAAAAAGAAAGCATACCATTTAGACAAAAAGAATAAGTTCATACTTTGGACTTTCACATACATTTACAATGCGCATTAGAAGTGTTTTAATTTTAATTAAGTATATAACCCTTAGGCGGTATTTGTAACTTTGTAAAATGAGATATTAACTGAAAATTGTCTGATTTGACTTGCCTTAATTTATTGGATAATCTTCTCTTGAAAGCTTTTTTCGTTTTATAGAATCAAATTATGAGAATTCCTTGTAAGCAGTTACCGATTCATTTAACAAAAAAATAAATGTTAAAATTGTTTAAATACTTTTTGAGCAGGAGAAAAAAATATATAATACAATTTCTCATGGTTGTACTTACTTTCAATGTTATTGTTTTCTGTTCAAATGAAATAATAAGAACAAAATTATCAAAAAACCTGACCTGTACCAATTTTTGCACGCCTACACTTTTACGTATAACTTTAAACATATTTTATTATTATTAAAAATCTGTTGAGAGGTTCATTTTTAGCTGTGCCAATACTTTAGGTACCAAGTTTTTAGCCTAATTTTTGTATTTAGCATGAGTAGATCCCTTTATCATTTGCAGCCGTTCAAGAGTGTAAACATTTTTTAGAATTTTTGGCATTACATTTTAAATATTACATACCTGTTCATATAATAAGCATTTTTCCAACGATTAGAGGTAGTGAGTAAGAAAAAAAAAACTAATAAAAGTAACAAATTTTTTTTGTGCATTTTACCAATAAAATTCTCTAGTGCACTATTACTCAATACATTGGCATTTGTTATCAATGACAATGAAATGTTTTACACCACTAAAACTGCACCAAACCGCAACAGGTTCCCGTGAGATAATATTATAAGTACAGAAAAAATAAGAACAACAAAAGCAATAATAGTAACAGTATCAGTGCAAAAAAAGAAAAAAATCAGCAATCGAAAAATCAAGTAAAAGTTCCCAAAATTTATGAAAAAAACAACCTCTAATCCAAATCAATAACGCAAAAGAGCAAAAATAAAACGACAACGATATTATTGTAAGAAGAAAAACGTAAAATTTTAAATTATTCTTCCACGGACAAAGTAATTGGACAAAAAAATAAAGCAAAACACACACAGAAATATAAAACATCTGGAAGTTACAAATACTAAACAGAGAGATCAAAAACGTATTTCTTTAATGAAGAGTATTATTTTTTAAGGCAAAGGGAAGAAAGTGCGATACGTAAGGACGATTGGTTAAAATGGAGTGGCATAGCAAGCCATTATACAATTGATTGAACACCAATGCCAACAACAACAACAACAACAACAACTACAATAATAATAATAATGAGGTGACTTTTAAGTAGTAAAATATTTCTTTTAATCAATGCCGGCACACACACACGCTTACTTCGTATTTACTTATTTACTCTTTCATATAACGTTGTGTGTAATTTTTTTTGTAAATGATTCTCTTTGATGTTTGGCGCTCACCATCCGTTATTTCTGCTTTTTCCGTTTTTTTTTTTTTGGGTTTTTTGTTATGCTCTTTGTAATGATATATTATTTTGTATCAATTAGACTTATTAGAATGTAAGTAAATCAATCGTGTTGCATCATCAATAAATTTAATATGCATACGCATATGCAGAGACAAAATTAAAGAAATTTTAAAAGTTATTACCTCCTGATCTCTTATCAAAGTCCTTTTACTTATTATTATTGTTAGTTTGTTATTTTTATTTTTGCAATATTCTACTTTCGCTTTTATATATAAAGCCAAAGCTAAAGGCAAAGAATGTGTCGTTAAACGCAAAACAATATACACAAACAAATTGATAGATAAATAAATACACAGCAATAACAATCACACAATGATTATAAAATCATACAGTGTGAGAAAGAGATAGGAAGAGATAGATAGAGAGAGAGAAAGAAATAGAAAGAGAGAGAGAGAGAGAGAGATAGACAGACAGATAAAATGAAATGAAGATCATTAAACCAATCGCTAGCTTTTCTACATATTATTTATAACATAATATGGCTGCTGTTGCTGTTATTGCTGCTGCAGCTTTGTTATTACATTCGCAATTTTTACTGTTTCTGTAAGAAACAACTAGCCCTGGTCGCGCTTCATTTTTCCCATTTAAAGTGATTATTGATAAAAATGGCAAAATAATTGACTAAGACAGTGAAGTCATGGCTTTAGTTGCTTTAGTAACATTGTTATTATTATTGTAGTCATTATTGTCAATTGATTCTTATAGTATGAGACAAAGATTCTTATAAATTGTTAATAATTGAGCGACATTTTATTTTATTATTAGTGTTGTTTTATTGTTCTTATAATTCATTTTACCATTGCGGTTGTTGCTTTATTACAGTTTTATTGTTATTGCTATCACCATCAATGTTATTATTTTATGCTGCTTTTTTTTGTTAAAATGTTTTTGTTGGTGTTTTTTAAAGGTTTTTTTCTTTCTACTTTCGTAATTTTTTTTCTCTTATTACAATTAAACACGATAATTTTTTGTTTTATATTTAATGTATTATCTGTTCATACATTCATCCATCCATCCAGCCAGCCATCTATTTGTCCATCCAGTCATATGTCATATATGTAAGTTTTTTCATCATTCTGTTCAGTTATAATTACAAGCTAAAACTTCTTGTTCTCTTTCTGTATAACTTTTTCTCAAACTTGTTCATTTTACTTTTGTTGTTGTTTATTATTATTATTGTTGTTACTTTTATTATTGTTATTATTCTATATTATCAATTATGACAAATCTTTGCGCATGCCTAATTTTTCTTTTGTACCATTATGACATTGTTATTATATTTGATTGCTTCTTCTTCTTCATTCACACTATACACATTTATTCAACATCATCACTTTCTTCTACATTTTCTGCCTCTTCCTCTGCTTTATCTTATTGCTTTTATTTATTTCTTAGTTTTTTCCAGTTTAAAATCAGTTTGCAAGCATGTTACCTTGCATGTATTTTAACGATTGTGCGTCCATCCATCCATCCATCCATCCATCCATTCATCCATCCAAACATTCGTTATTTCATTCATCCAACCAACCATCTCATCGTTAGCTTTGTCACGTTTGAGTTGGTGACAAACCAATTCATTGCAAAACATGCGCTCATTTTTTTTCATTCGTCTTTTTCTTTATGCATTTTTTTTTTATTTTTAATTCTTGGTCTTACGGTTAAGCACAAAAAAATATACAATCGGCGGATCTTTTTTTACATTTATTTATGGCATAACTATCATGTAACGCCCCAATCAAACAACATGGTTGGTGTTTCGGTAAATCGTATGTACGTAAATGTAGATTTAGATGTATTTTATGTATGTTGTTGGGAAAGCAACAAAAGGCAATTAATTGTTATAATTACAACATATAAGCACGCACACAGACACACATGTCTTCTATATTTTTGTTTGCGCTTTGTAATAATAATTAATTATAAGAATGGTAAAGAATGATAGACAAATAATTAATAGACACGTATGGCCGCCAAATAAACATCTACTGATATTGTAAATTTTGAATATTTCATTGCCAAAGTATTGCATTGTCGATTTGATTGAAGTTTTGGCACCTGCAATGACTTTGATCCAACATAAAACTACTGTTTTGTGAAGTTTTCGCTTTTACTGCACTCTTACACATAATTTTTAGGCAAGTTCAAGGCTAAGCATATGTCTATTTCAATTGTTTCCTTAACTTTTTTTCCAATAAAACTGTTATATACTTCAATGTCATAATGTAATAATCAATTGAATAGTTTACAGATAATGTTATATGCCTCATGCTATGGCTCTTCATAGATGTAATAGACATAGACTGTGAGAGGATTAGTGGAAGAAAGAAGAAGAGTAAAGGGAATAGCTAAGAATGTTAAAAAAACCAATCATACCGACAATTATTAAAAATTCTGGAAACGTTTTCGTATAACTATAAAAGACGTCCAAACAACAAAATGAAATTATCATAAATAAATAAATAGCACATAAGAAATCAGTACAAGAAGAAGATAAGATTGTGCCGCCAAAAAAATTTATCATTATATTCGTCGGCAGGTAGGGAGGGTATAGGGAGGGCATACGTCAACACAGTTAATGGCAAACAATGAAGTCAAAATAATGTCACAAAAAGAAAAAATTAAATAAAGATAGATTGAAAGAAAGACATAAAATTGTTTTGCCACAATTTGTATGTCAGAACATGAATAACATAAATACGAATATACCGATACCGATACGTTATTAAGGGTATAATAGCAATAAAATAATTGAAGCGAAATACTTTTGTGCAAATAATTATCGATAATTTTATAATGATAGAGTTGGAAGTGTGGAAAAGAATGGGCAAGTAGCGACAAAATTTTTTATTAACTCAATTGAATTTTAATGCATAATCTATTGCGATTGCCTTAATGATAAGACATTAAATATTTGTATATTTATTAAACGTTTGCAGAGGTTTTTCCAATTTTACACAAATAAGCATTGATTTATTAGAATGAAAGTATAACTTTTTTTTTTACAAAATATGTATATATAAAAATATACGGCTGGCCTTAAAGTCATCCATTTTACACTTTTACATTATTTTTAAATAATGATAGCTTTGTAATTAATTAATCAATTCAGGAATTGACATGAATTCATTTTGAAACTTTGATGGTGTCCTAACTTTTCACACAAGTTAAATTTTAGAAAAATGTCATTTACCTAAAATTGATTGGCAATTGCTTATAACAAAAGGCTTGGAAATTGGGGCGTACATATAAAACACTAACTGAAATTTACCGGCACATATATAAGCGAAAATCTATTACTCCATCATTACCATTAAAAGAATTAGCAAACAGTTTCCAAATTTAAAGAATTTTTATATTACAATGAATTGTATGCGACATTAAAGCTACATTGAATGTACATTTTAAATTCGATTGTATGGATATGAAGTTTTTTTCGATTTTGATCCATACCCAAAGATAAACAAAGTTTATCTTAATCATTTTTTACTACTTATTACACATAATTTATAATTCATAATTAAGAATACATTCCAGTAAAACATCCATGTGCACGGTTCATTTTCTAAGAATCGAATATTTATTTTCTCTTCATATCACAATGTGCTTTTAGTTTTTATTTTTATATGATAAATAATAAGTAATAATTCAAACGGAGAGCGGATATAACCGCAATTAATACTAAGAATTTTCGCTTAACTTTTCATCCTTTGCCTTTTTATTTCTATCTATATCTCTTTCACACACTTTTTTCACTGCTTCTTTGTATTTTTAACCAATACTCATTTTAATATGATGAATATTGTCTTAATAATAATAATAAAACAAATAGAACAACAACAACTTAAATTCAATTTAATTCAAGTTAAATATTAGACATGTACACACGCCTGTATACAGGCGAGAACACATGATTATACTCTTAGTGCGTAAAGTGAACAAAAAAACTTTATTTGCAACCATAAATTTATTCATTGAATCTTCATTGAATTCTTTCATATTTTATGGGTAGTTCAATAAGTTCTCCTCTCCAAACTATATATTTTCCCTATTTAAATTTTTTAACATTTTTTACAATTCTAAAAACATCTTTTCGGTATAATTCTTCGCACTTAATAAACAGTCTAATAATAATAAAAAATAAACAAATTGTATTAAGTTAAAGCTAAATCTTGAATATCTACCACTAATCCACTACTTGATGTAATGTACACATACCTATGTGATAAACTTACATCCAAATATTAAAAAAAACTAAAGTACAACTTAACATTTTATATCCTGGTAGGCGTGGCTGATTAAAGTATTGTAGGGCAAGTAGAAAAACAAACGGGCAAAGGGTAGACATGGTTAAATCGATTCAGAAGTCGCTTATCAAGGTTATTTATATTTCCTAGAACCTTAGACGCTTCTTTGTAGACATTAGAAATATAATGACAAAATGAGCATGCCCTCAACTTTGGGCGTTGCGTGGTGAGTATATAAAAAACTGTTCTGAATATACATAAAAGACAATGTATAAGCATAAAAACGTGTGCTACATTCTGTTATATATTGCGTGCGTTGTTAATATCTATGACTATGTTTATTTTTATTCATAATTTTAAATGACATTAACATTGGCATGGTTGCATGGCTGAGGCTCACATTATGCCGATATGGATGTGTAGTGATATGAAGAGGTATAGATGATATTGATGCATGCTTATTGCATTCTTCCATGCCATATCTTTACAATAGCAACAATGGTAAAGAAAATATAGAATTTAAACAAAAAAAAAAAAAAAGAAAAAAGAACCGAAAAGCAGAAACATATTGAAATAATTATTATCTCCTATTTAAGATCAGCAATAAGAATCATTGGAATAATGGCAACAATAACAATATTAAGGAGGAAATTCAATTGAAGGCCATCATGATGGTGTATAAAGGAACACAAATGAAAATCAACGCATATTGTGTGAAGAGAATTGCTTATAAATAACGAAATTGTTGATTGTGCATGGCAAAACAACTCACATCATATTGGATGGGATTTACTTGTCTCAATGTCTGCTTCCCACTATTTCACTCATTCCATATTATTCTGTTTCATTCCATACCATGCCCACACTATAACTTTTACATACATAATTCATAATTGTAATTAGTATTTCATGTTTATGCTATTGTTGTTGCAGTTTCTTCTTTTCTTTTTTTATTTATTTTTTTTTTGCTTATTTATTTTTGTTTTTATTGGTGATGTCCGCCTGTCAATGATTTCATTTTGTGTATTCTTTTTTTCGTCACAGGCTTAGTCAATTATATATAAATATACTTATTCCATAGTTCGAACACTTAGTGAAAATTCAAGTTAAATTCATTTGAGATTATCACAAAGTATACGAATTTAAAGTTAATTTATTAGAATTAAATATTTATTTTCATTACAATCATTTTTTATTTATTTGTTAATTAATGCAAAATAAAAGACAATTAGTTCTTTAAAAAATTCCAAAATATAGTTGTTATAAAAGACTAAAGAACTTATTGCTTTCTTTGGAAGAAAACAAAATTGACTATATTTATGTATTCTTCTTACATGTCATTCAACAAGTGTACACCAGTTTTTTCTTGAGATCAACCCGGAGGCAATTCTGTAATGGTTATATTGGCGAAATGATTCCAGTAGCAATTTTTTATGTTGCATATGACCTCCAAGTTATAACTTCAAGCTTTTAAGTTTTAGTTGTCCACTTCTATGGTGATCCTTTACATTCACTTGTGTATTAGTAGATCCATATATCATCGATTATAACAAAAAATTTTCTTTATATAATTTGACCATCAACAACATTAAAAAGAACGATCTGAATGGACATGCTTCGGCAAGAAAGATCACATGTTCATTTTACAGATCATAAATATTTTGATGTGTCATTTGAAGGCTAAGCTTGTTGCGAAACTCTGCAACACAACATGGACCAGCCGGGCACTTATTGAGTATCTTAATATAATCCAAAATAGAACTATTATCTTTGAATGCACTTCAAAGCCAAAAGAGTAATTATTTAGATAATTTTTTCTAAAATTTTCAAACTGTTTGTGTAATTTTCAGTAAGGAAAACCTTTTTAATTGACGAATGTTGACTATGGCTTTCCCGTTTTTCGATATAAATAAATAACGTAAAACGAACTGAAAATTTTAATTTTTATACAAGCTAAAATGTTAAGTGAATTGTCTTTGTTTTTTTTTTGCTTCTTTTATGGTTTTTTTTTTTGTTAAGTTTTCTATTTCTTCTCGTTCTTCAAAGAAAGAACATTATGTATGATAACAATTTATGAGAAACTCAGGGGGCGGTTATGTGTTGATATTTTTATAGCATCTAGACGCTAGGCGCTACTAACACATTCTTGTTGTTGTTAATGCTTTTTTCTCTTATTTATTTTGTCATTACAATTTTATGTTAAGTTCTACCGCAAAAGGTCATAAAAATTAAACAAAGATGAAAAAAAAACGTAAAATTAACTGTATTGTTGGAATGGAAGCAGAAAAAAAGGGGATCAAAAGAAAAAAACTAAGAGATAAAAGAATTAAAGAAGAAATAAAATTGAAGGAAGTTGCTTAGCAGCGTATCAATGGAAAGGATAATTGAATCCTTTGGTGATTTTATGACATCATAAAAACCTTTCCCGTCCACTCTCTGTATGTAGCAACATAAGATGAAGATGATGATGACAAAAGCATCAGTTGAATGGCAATAATAAACAATAGTAGCTATAAATATCTTAAATAAGCATATAAATAAATATATAATAAAAATTTTTTAAGTAAATTCTCTGCTAATGAAAAGAGATAGCTATATAAAGATGAATACATTGATAAGGGAACAGTACAAAATAGTACTTAAGATAAAATCTGTAACAAAAGCAAAGAGAAAGTATATAAACAAAAATTTTAGGGTCATATGATTTTTCAGGTTAAGAAAAATGGACTCATAATTCTGTTGATGGTGCTTAGCAAAACTAGTTACAGTAGCAAACAGCAGCTCTAATGTAGCAACATAGCAGAGCAATACAGAAAGATAACATCGCCCCGCATGTTTATTTCTCTTTATTTAGCCATGGCAATGGTCAAATAATTTAACATTTTTCTAAGTAAAACCTTTAAATTTGTTTATATATATATACATATATCTGTATATATATTAAATTTTTTTTCTCTTTGATTATATAAGAATGTAAGAATGAATGTGTGTGTGTTGGTTGCTCAGTTTTTATAAACAAATCAATGTCATTTATCTTATGTCAGCTAAAACATAATTTTAGGGTGACTTGTCATCATTTATTGACTAGACCTACCTCTCACGGTCTGTATCACTTTTCTATATCTATCTCTCTCTCTCCCTCTCTCTTTTTCCATCATTCTTTGTCTCACTCTATTTCATGATTGAATATTCATTTTGTTTTAGAATATTGTATATGAACAAAGTGTCCTAATATTTTTCTCATTTTATCTTCTCTATTGGACAATTTATTAGGTGAAATAATTTTCAGTTATATACAATAGTTCAAATGTGTAACGTTGTTTTTGTAGATGACTTATGATAAATAGCTAACTAAAGAAAAATTATAGGTGGCTTAAGTCATCAGCTCAGACTATCAGCCATATATCTGTGCGTATATATGTGTGCGTGTGTATGTGTGTGAATGTTTAAGTATATAGCGTAAAAATTTTGTTTATAGCTTTTATGATATTCATCCTTGATGTTTTTCTATTTTTCTATTTTTCTATTTTTATTCTTCTTTGTTGTTTTGAATTTTGATTTGAGCAATAATTTATCCATATATGAAATTTTTATTATAGGAAAAAAAATGTGAAAAATAAGATATACATTTTTAGGAATTTCTTTCCTTTTTTTTGGTATTTTAGAAACTCAGCCCTATAATAGAGCAATGAAATAAAAGAAATATGTTCTTACATGATTTATCATCTCCTTCTAGCTTCACCAATCAACTCCTTTTTCTTTTTGTCTATCTTTCACTCAGTCCTTCTCTTTTCACGTTTGGACTAAGTATTCTAGTTTCGATATTTTTTTTCTTTGAAAATAAACACAGCAATCGTTTTACATTTAAGTTTTGTTTTATTTTTTGTTTATTTATTTGTGTATACATTTTTTTATTTTATTTATCGTATTTATCACTAAATGTTGTTATAGTTGTCATTATTATTGTTGTCGTTGTTAACAAGCTTTTCATATCATTTAGCGATTATTTTATTGGACAGATACCACCACCTACATACTACATAACATAGACCATACCATAGACATGGTAGACATAATTCACAAAAGCACAACATCATCAACATAATCAACATTAGCATCAGTTTAAAACATCAGCATTATTAACACTAAGTTTATCTATACAACAACCCCCATGCAAACATTTATAACATGATCATGAATTTATATAAATGAAAAATAACAACAATAATAGCAACAGCAATAATAAATTAAGAACGATCAATTAGAAACTGTTATGTACTCTATGTATGACAGTGGCCCAATACTTATGATTATTAGTATTGACAAATTTTTGCAATTAATTTTTGACAAGATTTTCGTGACATTTAATTTCCACTTAACTAATCTTTTAATAAATTGCAATTTCAAGTCAAGCATCATCCGATATAGCATAAAATTTTTTATATTCTTTATACTAATTTCTTACAGCAAATATCTATAATGCATTTTTTAAGTATTTATATTCCTCCAAAAATTACCGATCTCAAATCTTTGATTTGTGCATTCATAGAGCCATGCACAAACCCCAATGTTATTCATGGATGATGGCTGCACGATTCCGATATGATAAAACTAAAGTAAAGTAGTATGTTTTTTCTTGCTTCTCCATTTGTATCGTTCATATATTTATTTTTAAACAAAGAAAATCGCTACAACAACTACTTGCTTAGTTAGTTTGATGTGATCATTGAGTACATTTCATTATAACACAAGCGAAAATATTATAAGTTCATCTTATTTACTTCTTAATTAGATGTCTCCTTTTTTTTTAATACATATTCAAATATATATTATTCATTTTTTATTTAATTATAACTGTTGTTCTTATTGTTGTTGTTGCTCTTGATTAGAATATAGTGAAATGACATTGTAAAACATTTAACAGTTGAAATGTTGCGTGAAAATGTCACGAAAATGTCGTTTTTACAAACTGATTAATAGACATTAAAACTGTACAAACAACAAGCAATTTTTATAATTGCGATTGCGATTGCGTATTCAAATACTTCCAATTTCCTTTTTTTATATGCTAATACAAACAAAAGTGTTTAGAGTATTATTTTTAAGTATTGAGTAATAAACTTTTAAGAACGAATACAAATATTTGACTTTATGCCATTTTTATTCAGAATCGCACAGTCTATTACACTCAAGTATTTAACATGAATTATACGAAATTATCATTTCTACATTCTCTACAATCGAATAATTGATTAGATATAACCTTTCTTAGTAAACTTACAAATGCAACTGTAATATAAGTTTGATTTCATAAATATGGAAGGCCCTTGTCTTCTGAAAAACTTGTACATTTTAGTACCTACATATTGTTCTAACACTTTTATACCATGGTGTAGTTGTAGATATGATTAGTTTGTCTATATATTTTTAAGTCACTTAGAACGGACCAACTATTAAAAATCTCCATTTCGATTTACATCCCAGTGCATTTATAAAACTTGAAACTTATGCGATATTGTAATCATATTAGTTGACGTTTTAGTTGACCGATTACATCTACTCCCTTATTTATATTTCCTGCTTATATCTCTTATAAATATTTTATGACTGCTATCTGTGTATTACGTCTTATTTGATAAAGTTGATTTATACAATTTTTTCTATTTGTACTTTGATTTCTGTTATGCTTAATTTACAACAAATATTCTTTTCTGTTATTTAATGTTCACTCAACAAAAATGGCGACAATGTTGTGACATTTAGTTCATTCTATGATGATTCTAATAATAATGTTGAGAAGAATTTTTGTTAATTACACATTAAGTGATGCTCTCTGTAAAAACGAAAAAAAATATTGTAGGTGATATACATAAAAGAACAGCGCGATGTTGTTGAACTAAAGATCTCTATTGTTGAAATTTTACGGCGTATTTTTATAACCATATTGTGCTATTTTAGTCTATCTAATAATTTTGGTTAATACATAGCTCATTGCCCGGTTTAGCTAAATACATACCATCACAAAATTTTTAGTCATTTAGACATGCAGGTCAGAGAGCAGGTGAAAAGTGTTATGTAGATAGAAATTTAGATTAGGCGAATTTTGCTCTTTGAACTATACCTTCTAAATTAAAAATTTCATTACAAAAATAATTTGTTAACTAATTTATTACCTAAATTGATGCATATTTTTGGTCTTTACTTTTTAGTTTTCACGTTATTGTTCCATGTTATTTCACTTGTTACTCGTGCATCGTATATATGTAACCATTATAATAATGTTAAGTGTCACATTATTGTTACATGTCATTGATTCTTAAGTACGTACCAACATAATGTAAGCTCTTTATTTTTATTATTTCACAATAATCGTCTTCTTTTGAATAATATTTACGACAATTGTAAATGTAAATATTGGACAATTGAGACAAACTAAATACAATCTGTGAATAGTCTTTAAAGCAAGTGTAACGGACTTAATAAAAAAAAGAAGTGCAATGAATGAAGGAAAGATTTGATATTGTTTTAGGTTTTGTTAAAGGTTTATAAAAAGGATTTTAATGGTATTTTTATGGCATAGGTAAAAATGCTACATTAAGTGTCATTTGTATTGTCTGTGTCTTCACAGTAGCCATGCATTTTTTTGTATAACATAAAAACGTGATGTGTAATTTGTAGTTTGAATAAGGGAATTACCTTAAAATTACATTCAAACAATACAATCATATTTGCATATTGCCAAGTTTTTATCACTTACCATCTCTGAATTATATTTGATCAGTCTAAAGATAATTTATAGTTTTTAATGGACAATTCAGAATTTATAAAGTTTTACGTAACTTTGAAGAATGCATCTCTTAAGCATTACTCATTTTCAACATCACTTTTCGCGTATGAACCACATCGATTTCAATAATTTTGTATATGAAGTCTAAATCCCGATTCTTGATTACTTTTGATTTTTCACAACTAGAGCCATTCAATTCAGGATTCAATACTAACCAAATTTTATAAATAGCCTTACATAGTCTTTACCTTTTCTCTTTTGGGTGTTATAAATGTACGAAATGTACCTACTACGTACCAGAATGGCTATTTTAAATTACTTAACAAAAATCGAAAGTATTCCATAGTGATTAACATATTAGGAAATAGTATTTAATAAACTATAAAGGTAATTTTTTAAAAACTTGAAAAAAGCTCTTTAAGAGTTCAATCATCGATTTAGGTAAGGCATCTAGTAAATTCATGTTCATACCATTTTTATTTGACCACTGTAGTATAATTATTGTTGTGATTTGGTTTATTGTAACTTATGTTATTGTTCATGTTTACGTTTCTGGAAGTTGTCAGTTGTCTTCCTCTAACAAAAAGAACATAAACAAAAATTTGCGAGTATCGCACAATGTTGCGACAGGAAGCAGCTCCTTAACAAAGCGCTGCTTATCTCAGAAGCAGTACATTTTGCACTGAAGATTATACGTAAATCTAAAGCTTGTTTATCAGTAACTTCAACAGTTTTTAATGTGTTTGAATGTGAGTGCGTTTAGGTTAGAATACCTGTGTGATTAAACAACAATGCTAACACAGAATAAATTTTAAATAAACACGATCAACTGGAAGTAAGCAAATAACAAAATAAAAATGAAAAAAAGCAACAGAATGATCTTCTTAAATTTCAATTTCTTAAAATTTACAAAAATAAAAGCAAAGCATACACAATAACAATAACTGCAACAGCAACAATAGACAACTGAATTGTTCGTTTACGTTTGTCCAAAAAGAATATCATGAACAGAAGAAAAAACAGGCAAACAAGAGAAGAAGCAGAAAAATGAAGGGAAAAACAAGCATAAAAATTTCATGATCATTTTAGTCGTTTTTGTTCTTGTTGCTGTTATTGTTGTTTGCCTTTACTGACCATAATGTATTGATGTATTTATTGATCTTTGACTATTGATAAAATAAAACCATAAAGTTCGTATAATAATTTTAAATTGTTAATTGTTACAAACGATCATCTCAGAATGATGCCAAGTTCCTTGAAAAGCCATGAATAGCCTTTTGTTCGTTGGTTTAATATGCATGGCAGCTACAACTAGCACAACAAATACAGCATAGAACATAAATCAGCGTTAAGTAACAAGGAAAAACAAATAAACGTTTATACGAAAACTTTATAACCAAATCAGTGTAATGAGAATTTGTCAGTTAATTGCCCAGTTGGGGCTGATATACGTAGTGTGCTACGTATGATACGAACATGCCAATATCTATCTATATAAAAATTACTACTTATCAGTGAAAATCCTTCCTTACAATGCGCAATAACTTTTTGCCTGTTCCTATATACTTCTTTTAATACTAATAAAACAACAAAACAAAATAGCAATGACAAAGAGCAACAATAAGTTCTAGACCAAATGTCTCACAGTAGCAGCAACAATAGCAACAGCATAGCAACAGCAATAGCTAAAACAATAATAAAAGTGTCATGCTGTTTGTCTTTGTAAATTTGTGAAGTGTTCACGGCAATGCATCACATTGGCATTGACGAACGCTCACATGTATAAAATGTACATGTTATATTCTAAATCGATAATAGTGTATTTGTTAAATTGTTTGTGTTATTGATTTGAAGCTTCTGCAAATAAAATTCAAAAAAACGGAATTTGGTTATATCCAAAATTTACAAATGCTATTCATCAATTGAAGACAAGTTACAAATTTAAAAGCTAGGATAGTTAAATATTTATAAACAATTTTTAAAAATAGTTTTACACTAAATAAAAAGTTGTCAAAGTAACAATATCTTAGCTCCGAATAAAAACATAGTCTCTATGTTAATCGCTTGATAGACCTCTTATGAAATAACTTCCTAAGCGAATCTTCGCCTTCATTTTTCTGCTCTCTCTTAATTAATATTCCGAATTGACACGTAATCGCATTTTAAGATTATTTCGTTTAAGGTGTCACACAATTTATGTTAGATTTTTGAAAAGCATAAAACCTACAATGACAGTAATAATAATTATTGTCATAAACTAACATAAACTAGTTGACTAACATAACCAACACAACTAACAATAAACGATCGAAACATTAATGATAATGGACAGAAAAATAAACAAACTGTTACGTTTGGTTGAGAAATATTCCGGGAATTGTTTTTTTCTTCTTTTAAATTAAATTAATTTTATTAAAAATTTGTTGGTTATAAAACTTCATATAAAAGCAAGCATCGGAACATATTAATGTGTGATATGTTTTAGTTGTTGATTGTAGATCATCCAGCACGTACAATTATTTATGAGTTTACTTAGATTTTGATTTCGTTGAATTGGGTCGGTCACAAAATATCATACAAATACTACATGAACACATAGAATACAACAACAATAAACAATAAACAATAAAAATTATAATAATAAAAGAAATGTTTGTTTTTGATAAGAAAGAACCGAAGAAATAAATTAAGTCAAATATCACATTTAGCGTGTCCACAGAGTTATGTGATGTTGAGAAAAGTTAAATTGAAAGCAGTAATTTTTAGGAAAAGGAAATTATAATTAACCTTGAAATGAAGACTAACATTTTCTTAAATATTAAAGAAAAATTTCTCCGACATAATTTATAACTGAAACATTCAATAATTATTCTGTGATTAACTTTATTTCAATTCAGATGATATCTGAATTTAACGGCGGTAAAATTAAAATTTTAGAAAAATCCATTCCGACTTTACATTGCATACTAATACAATACAATAGGCGTGGCTGTCAACTACCAACGACTTTATTAGCTTAATAAATAATTAAGAATCTGTAAAGAGAGTTAAATGCAACCTTTCAGAAAGATTCTTTAACTACTAAAAAGAAAGTATGACCTATATAAAGTAATAATCAATTGTAAGAATAAATAATTGTTTTATTCAATTGTCAATTAAAAGTTATAAGAGCTTTGTTTTTTCTATTTTTCTTGCTTTTTTCTTTTTTTGCACCACCTGTTTCTTTTGCAACAAGATGATTGAAAGTTAATTTTATGACATTACTTTTAAGTGTTCTCACTTAATGTGTTGAATCTTATTTTTTCCTCCTTTTCCGCTTTCTTTGCAATGCATTCTATTCAAGTATTTTTTCAAAATGAATGGATAAGTGGATAGAAGAAGCAATGGTCCGAACGTGTGACCATTCAAGAGACTTTAGTGAATGCGTTAAAAATGTCAGTTCTAAAGAATCATAAAAAAAACTTGTGAATTAAGTTTAAATTAGTTAAAAAAACTACCATAAAGAATGAGGGAGAACGAGAGAGAAATAAAAAAAGGAATAGAGATAGAAAAAAAGCAAAGATAGTGATATATTTGTAAAGTTTAAAGATTTTTATTATTTGTGTATTTCTTCTTCTTCCTGTTCTTCCTTTTTTTCTTCATATTTTTCATATTTCTGGCTACTATTTTCAGGTCGTTTTCGTTGAGTAAGTTTTTTTTATTATTCTTGATGGCCTGTTTTGATGGTGCTCTACGATAAATAAATTAATGATAAACACGAACATAAAATTGTCATACTTATGGAAAGCGGCAAACTTATTATTTGTATGTTATTTATTTGTTGTTATCCTTCAACTGAAAACAAGAGGATTCACTTTTCTTTGGAAATCAAACTAAAAATGTAATAAAATAATTTTAAATAAATGAAAATTTTAAATTCAGTAAAAAAAGTAAAAGATCATTATTATCATCATCATTATTATTATAACCAATAGCTTTTTCATAAAATCTTAAACGGATCGATCATTGCATATATAAGCTTTACATTATACTTTACGAAGAATATGTAATAGTAATAATATCAAGAAATACAATATTGCTCAGTCCATCAATAAAGAAGAAGAGGTACTTTTTAATGCAATATAAGTTAAAGTATTAATCAAGATATTTAATAATTTTATTACCTTTATATACCGCTAAAACAACAACAAAAAGTCAAGCCTAATCGGCTTGTGTTGCTTGCCGATGCCTGAAATAACCGTAATAATAACAACAACATCAATAACAGTCACAATAGTAATAAAAACAACATGCAATCTGACAGTTACCATCTAAGTGACAAATTTAATTTATCTCTATTTCTTTCGCTGCCTCTCTTTCTCATTCTCTCTTAAAAGCCGTCTATGTGACGTACAAGAAAAGTAAGTAGAAAGAAATAATATAAAAGATTTCAATCGCCAACACACAAATCTTTCATATTTTCCTTTTTGTTTTGCTTTTGTTTTTAAAGCATAAAAATGCCTTTTCAGCTTCTTAAAGCGACGATACATGCTCTTCTTCAAGCTTTCTTTTTCATTGTTTCATTCTTGTTTGAGTGTTTAATAAAAATAAAATAAATATTTTAATTTTTAGATTTTGATTTTCCCTTTTTTTCTTCTTGTTATATTTGCTATATTTGTTGGTTTGTTCAACCAGCGAACACCACAACCAAATCCACTACCATACCGCACGCTCGATCACATATAAATTGTATGAATATGATGAGCATGCGCTCTTGACATTTTTATGATGCTGACGCGTTGTCGCAACAAATCCAAGCAGACAACATCAGCAGTTGTGGTTGTTCTAGTGCTGGTGTTGGTGCTGGTACTGGTGCTGGCGGTGACGGCAGTTGTATCGGCAATAGTAGTTATATGGAGCTCTATACATAGACGTTAAGTTAAACGTCTTTAAAAGTTTACTGCATGAGTGATAAACAGCAAAAAGCAAGAGCTATAACAACAACAATTAAGCAATTGAACAAAAAGTCAACTCATCAGAGTTTATCGTGTTTTGCATGCATAAACAGTGTTTACATTGTTATTATTATATTTGTTGTTTTTAGTAAAGTCATAATTTTATTATAACTATTTTTATTGTTGTTGTTAATTTTGTTACCTTTGCTATTACACTTTATCTGTTATATACAAGCAAAAATAAAAGTAAATATCATGTAAGAAGAAGAAGAAGAGAAATATCATTATAGATTAAAAGGCTAAAATTTTGATCAAATCTATTCTAGATTTCTTTGAATGAACGTGATATTTATAATTTATGCATTTCACTTATGCGAGTAATGAGAATTTCATTATTAGGAATCGGTTTCTTAATAAACAAAACAATTTTTATATTCAATTTCATTCATTCATTTCTTCTTTTGAAGATTTTAGATTTTTTGTCTTAAGGTGTATTTAGTTTTATATCTACATATACATCTACATCAATTGCATAGCATTTAATACATTGAATTTTATATTGAACTCTAAGTATTTTAAGATTTTAAAATCTGTTCAGAAATTTGCTTTACTTTAAAGTTGTTGTGGAATTTTTTTTACTAAGCGCAATACTTTAACCAATAAAAATTTTTTATTTTACATTATTCCCTGTGAGAATGTTTCATATATACTAAAAAAATATGTGTACAATTTTATGGTAGCGACTGTTTGAAAAATGTATAAGATCATTGGAGAAAAATTCTTTTATTTGTGAAATTTTGCTGTTTGTTGTTTCATTGTGCTTTCTTATGTTTACTTTAATAAATTTCAGTTAATTGATTAAATAAAGATGTGAAATCTGATATTAACATACAACAACAAAACCAACAAAACAAAAAATAATTATAACCGAATTGGGCTGAGTTAAAGGAGTAAATTTCTGTTTATATTTTAAATATTATTACTAGTAAAAAAAATGAAAAAACAACGAAAATTGATTTATAAAATTGAGGTTAAGACAGTAACATCGAAAATTGAACATATATACATAAACACATTACCCTTTATGTACATCATTTAAATCTTGTTAGCAATGCCTTTTATAAGTTTCGCATTTAGGTCTTTTATATTAAGTGGGAGATATAAGTTAAAAAATGCAAAATTTTGGCCACGTTTCTACAAAATTATAGAGGTTTTACTTTTTATAAAACTGGTTTAACAGAAACATGTTATGTAAATGTATACAGCGCTCAAATTGTACTTAGTGTATCATTGAATTAACTTATCAAGGCAGGTGTGCATGTAAAATGCTAACTGCATTAATAAATCCACAGATAATATTCAGATATATATTAGAAGTGCACTATTTATAATGGTTAATCTTTTACGCTATAAAAGGGCCAGCTGTTTTAATAATTTTAGCAATAAATATAAATTCTTTCAAAAACTGCAAGTAAAGCATTAACTATTTAATTTATCCAAAAAATTATCCAAAAATGATTTCAGGCAACATATACTTCAAAGCTACTTAAAATTAAATTATCTACAAAATGTATACGAAAGCTATATCACAGCATCAATCATCAGTGTAAATGACATATTTAAAAAAAAAGAAAAATTTTTTTCCCATATATATCATGCAGATGAAAAAAAGTCAATATGAAGCGGAAGAAGAACTAGTAAATAACTATTTAAATTTTTTGTATGTTTTTATTGTACTTTTTGTGTCACCCTTTCGAATTTTCAACACGTAACATTTGAAAAATAGTAATTTTATTTATGAAAACAAAGCACTTAACACCTAAAGTATCACTATTAAAACAACTAATTGCGTGTAATTGAGTGAGAAAAATATGTTTAAAAATGTATTCTATCTCTTTTCAACACACAGATGAATACACAAATTCTAAATCTTAATAAACATATCTATATTGGTACATACGTAAGCCCTCACACTCACACTTATGTACGTCATGCACTCACTCACTACGTTAAGAATAACTGAAAGTACCACAAATATTGACAAACAAGCAGCACAGATTCAACATCATTAACAGGAACAATAACCGCATTATATCTCTGCTAATTATGTTAGCCATGCACATACTCTTAATGATGATAAAAATAATGATGATTATGAGAACTTTACCACCTACCACTCCTTTTATTACATTTCACTTAATTCCTTTTCTTGCTTTTTCTGTTTTTATTTGATTTTGTTTTGTTTTCTTTTTAAAGTTTTTATTTCATTGTTTTCTGTTTTCTTTGGTGCAAACTGAAATCATTTTGTTGTATGTATGAGCTTATGCCTTTACTGAGTTTGATTAGTTATGTATTAACCAATTTTTTCCCTTTTTCTTTTTTTTCTTCTGTTGCATACACTTTAGCTCACGATTATTGCTGTTGTTGTTACTTATTTCTGTTGTTCTTTATTTGTGCTTTATTATTATTATTATTATTATGCTATTGTTACTATTGTTAATGATAGCATTCGGTTAATTTGTTGTTTTCGCTGCGCTTTAAACAAATATTACATTTATTCGTTAACAAATAACAACAAATATTTCTTAAATGCTTATAAGCATACCTTCATGTCAGCGTACATGTATTCGTGTGTTGGAGTGTTGGTGTGTATATAGATTAATGTTACTTAACATAAGCATACATTTTTGATATATTTTACTTACGTACGCTTTTATTATTTATTTGCAACTACTCTTGTATTCTTCTATTTATCTCATTTATTAAAAAGTACCTATAAAAGTGTGTTGTTATTTTATTGTAAAAAGCAATATTTATGGTTAACTATTGTCAATAGAGAATTCAAATTTAATAACAATATTTAAAAATTTCAAAGGCTTATTACTTCTGATAGAATGCCTTTCTTCTTACATTTCTTGTTACAGGGAAATCCAAGTCATTCTTATATGACATCAACAAAAAATGTCATGAGTAAAATGTTTAATATGTTACTCAGTCAAAGCCAATCAAGTAAATTTATCACAACTTCTTCGCTCTCTTAAATAGTTTTTATAACTAAATCATTTTAGCAATATTGCTATACATAAAGCATTGGGCTGAGGTAAAAAACAACTACTGACATATTGTTCGCAGTCTAATTAATTAACTTTCTTTCCCATTCTAATTAATTTTCTTTATAATTGTAAAGTTATAAGTGTTGTTTTTTTGTGCACATTTACGATACGGCCAAGAAATGGTGTAACATTGATGTGGGGAAAAAAATATCATTTATTTGAAACATAAAAAGAGAAATCAAAATTTTAGTAATTTTAAAGTACAACCTCACATAAATTTATATGAATTGTAGAAATTTATTTTTCTAATAAAAGCAGAAAAAAGGCAACATTCATTATTATTGTTATTTAAAGAAAATATTATTAATAACACTAATTTAATATAGTTGAGAAAAATTATATGTAAAAGTGTTTTGCGGATGAACAACAAAAGGAATTCTTTCGATCAAACAATAATATAAGGAATAACTTTTAATTAAATACAAAATCAATTTGTGTATGTGTATGTGTGTATATGGTTTTGCCTAAAAAAAAGACAAGAAACCAAACATACACAAAGGGGAATAGTATCGACTAAACATTTGTACTTTTCAAGTTGAAAACAATAGATTTTGAATAAATGCAATCAAATATAACCGACAATATAATAAATAGCAAAAACAACGTTAATAATGAGGCGAACACTTGTTAAATCAACACCAAAAAAAAAACAAAAAAGTAAAATAATTCAAAAGGTAACATTTTACCCTCTTTCTAATTATTCGTCGTTCATGATTGTTTAATTGTTAGTGTTTTTAGTTTTTAGTTCTTCTACGAATACGTTCAAGACATTTTGACTTATTACCATGAATTTGTCAATATCGGACATGCTTAACAAAATGAATAAAATATAAAAATAGGCTTAACACACATGATCGATTTAAAATGAAAATGAAAATAAAAATGAAAATGAAAAAGAAAAACTCTCAACAAGAACAGTTATAGAATTTCTGTACTGGCGAGTGTTAAGTGTTCAACGTGTGTGAGTGTATGAATTTACAACAATAAATGAGTAAGTCGAACAAATAAAAAATATGAGTCAGTTAGAAAATCATAAGATAAAGCAAAATCTGGGAAGAAGAAAAAGAGTAATAAGTCGAACGAAAGAATAATACTTATGGCCAGACGAACAGACAGCCGGTTGGATATTTAAAAAAGGACTGTCGGTCAGGTAGACAAATAGCCAGCACAGAGCCGCAAACCTATAGCAAATCACCATTCAACATCAACGTTTATGGTTAATAAATGTTTTAGGTCATTGTTATTGTTGTTGTTACTTGTATTCTTGTTATTGTTATTCTTATATTTTACAAAAGATTTTAATCGATATTTTTGTATGTATGTTCGTATATTTATATATTTGATCAATGAGCTTGTGCCTCTGTGTTTGCGTGCATATATGCGCCTGTACATGTTTATGTTTCAGTTTAGTACGGGAAAAAAAATTCTCTCTACTCCTCTTTTTTATGTACTCTATAGCATCCAGAATAGAAAGAGATAGAATACACGTAAAACGTGCTTGAAAGAGATCAATGGTATCGATGATATAATTAGTTCTTTTTGTTGTTGCTTTTTTTTTGGTTAAATAGAATTTTTTTTTGGTGTTTTTTGTTTCTTTGGTTTGAACCCGCTTTAATACGTTGTGTGAATATTTAATTAATCGATTGTCATTGTTATACAAAGATTTACAGGCCCATTAAATCGTATGTTAACAATTTTCATCACAAAAATAAAAACAAGAACAAATAAAATAAACAGTTTCAAATGTTGAAGAATTTTGGAGACAAATTTTCTTATAGGTGAAGGAGACTGTTAGAATTATAACATTAACAAATTGAATTAAATTGAAATAACAGAGTATTTTGGAAGCAAAAAACGAACCATTCTTCTTTTACAACAATAAATAAGTCGCAGAAGAAATTAGTAAAAAAAGTGTGTATATTATTTTAGTTTAATTTTTTTGATAAAAACCACACCAAAAGTAACTTGTTTTAATAAATTTTTACAACCCGCCCACTTCAATAAATTTTTAAAATTCTCTGTAGTCTCTTTTAAATTGGTTTCGTTTTTTTTTTTTTTTTTGGTAATTTTTAATATTTTATCGGTCGGACCCTTTAGTGAAATTATATCTATTTCTAAAATATCCATCTTTATCTACCTTAATGCTATTATCTCTAAACCGATCATTTTGTACTACAACTCTCGATAGGTATCTGATTCAATTTACATTCGCTAGAATGTAAAGTGCTTTTTTTACAACCAAAGCGGTAAATGCAACAATAAGCTTTTGCTACAAAAGCAAATAAAATTTATGACAACTTGTAGATCTTCAAAAGTTTTTTTCAAAATGGGTCTTGGAAAGGGAAAGCGATATTTCTATATTGGCAAACAAAGCTTTTTTTTTATTTCATTATATTCATTATATATCTCTTTTTGATGTTTTTTCGGTAAAGTCGAAATTTTTTCCATTTTTTATTTCCAAATTAAAATATGACAAGTTTCTCCTCCTGCTCACAAAACTTCAAGACAATAATAATATAAAATGTAATTAAAAAGGAACCAAAGACTTCACAGGGAAATTTTTCTCTTCCCTCCTTTTATTACGTTTACAATTACATTAACAACAATTAACAACATCAACAACATAAAGATTTCCTTTCATTTCAAATATACGGTAGTTTAATTTTTTTTAAGTATTTTGGAATGGTAGAGTAAAAGGGGCATATATATATATATAGACAGTGTAAATAAGTTTTATGAGTTGTCATTAAAACAAGAACAAGAACAAGCCGAACTGATCACATGCACCTACAATTAAATAACAAAAATACAATAACAAAATTATCGCCACCTTATCGCCACGAATTCTTTTTAACAACATAACAACAACAACAAAACGAACAACATAAGTAAGTACAAGAAAAAGAAGTTTTCAATTCATAAATGATAAAAATAAACAAACAACAACAAGTAATAAAATACATATACATGTATTTATATAAATATATCAAAAATGCATTAGAATATTATATGGTAATGAAAAATTAATGATAGCAAAAGTAAATAAAAACGAAACGAAATAGATCAGAAAACACAAAACAGAAGCCGCCACAAAAACTGAAAATAACAAAATACAATAATAATAAAAGTCATACAATAATAAAAAAATTAAAAAGAAATAAGAAGCCAAGCAAGTAAATCAAAAGCAAAAGCGACTACATTATCAAATGCATTTAAAGTAAAACAAAAACAATAATAATTATAGTGATAATACTAATAAAGCAACAATAATAAACAAGCACAAGACCACCTAAGTTTTACTTATTGTACAATAAGCAAAAGAAAGCGAGAGAAGAGACAAGATAATGATCATAATGAGAGAAAAGCGGAATCTTTCTTTGTATTTGTATTCCTCGTCTCCTTCATTTTTCTTTTTGTCTTACTTTTCAATCATCCAATCAAAAGTGAACAAATTCGTTTTATATTGCATTACTTTATATATATTTTTGATAGTAAATTTATTTTGCTCATCTCAAAGTATATTAACTGTTTCACGCCATTTTTCTAGACACTTTTTTACTTAGCCATAAATATGCTTTAATATTTAAATGACAATTTTCAATAGAATTATTTAGAAATTCTCCCTAAAATAACGATTAGCATTCTACAAAAATGCTTCGTTCTTTCCTTTACGGAGTCATTTTCTAAAATTGTACTTCTTTTCTTTGTCGTTAAAATAAATTAAAACTTTTGTAGTTTTATAATTTTGTGATGTAATATTATCCGTTATTCAATTCTAAGACAAAAATGAAAAGGATAGAACAACAACAAAAAATAAATAGCCAGTAATAGAAAATTAAAAATATAAACAAATGCATATTTAAAACCTAATTTGCTTTTATTTTTTTTTTGTTATTTTCTTTTGCTTTTTTTATGATTGTGTCTGCAGTGAAAGCCACCCAAGTTTAGTTTGTTTGTCGTTGTTTGCTGTTGTTAAGAAATTGCATGCAAATTGCATTTCAATGAAAAACCACAAAGTATTGAAACGTGATCGATTAACATTAAAATTTTTTTTGTTTTTTTTTAAATATTTTTTTTATATGTTTTGGTTTGTATCTCGGCGATCGAAACTTCAACATATGCTCTCATGGTTGTACGTTTTTCTCTTTCCGACTTTCTGATTTCTGGGAACATCTCCATTTTCATTTCATTTTCATTTTTTTGTATATCTAGCTTAATAAAGATGAAAACCGTATATAATTTATGCCTGCATTTACACACAAAATAAGAGTAAGAAAAAAAAAAGAAAAAAACGAAGAGGAGATGGACCACACACGGCAAGAGCAGCAAAGCACCAACTTTAACTTCAACTATAGATCAAGCAGCAGCAGTCAAAATAAGCAAAATAATATTCCAAAATACAAAGCAATCAGTTTGGTCTTACAATAATAATAACAATGGCAATAGTAAGAACAACAACAATGCAATAATGCTAGTAATAATAAATTTTAATATTTCCTTCTTTTTGGTTCCTTTTTTTTACATTTGTTTGAGCTTGATAATGCAAAAATCAAGGGATATAAATAAATGAAGTAAATGAAATAAAATTTGTAAACATTGAAAATTGAACGAAATTATAAATAAATTGCAAATAAATTGCAAATAAAAGACGTATAAATGAAATTGAAAATGTTATCAGATATTGTCGACCAGAAAATAATTCAACCACCATACAACGTTGCGCTAACCAATCAACCAACCAACCAAAAAAACAAACAACCAAACAACCAAACAAACGACAACAAGTAAGACGCCATCAAACAGAACCAGATGCATTTTATAGAATAAACTAAACATATTATCAAACATTAGTAGTTTTATTACAATTGGTATTGTTGTTGCTGTTGTTTTGTATTGTTGCGGCTGCTGTATTATAAAAATAAAAATAATAATAATGATGATGCCCCACAAATTGTGACACGTTCCAACAATTTCCACTGAATCTCACAAAGTTTATCATCCATCTATCATCATATAATTTAACTTTTCATTGAATCTCTTACATTTGGTGATTCGTATCCTTCTTCTGCTTCTTCTTGTATTTGTTTGATTATTTAATATAAATGCTTTAAATTATTTATTTATCTTGGATTATTTTGTTAAAATTGTTGTTGCTATTTATGGATTATATCTACAACGTTATACTTAAGACCACATACAAATACACACACACACACACACGCGCAATTACAAAAACTTGATTTTTTTTTATAAAGTTAAAGGTAACCGCTAAGACACAGTAGCCGTCTATAGATTTAGATTTTATAAAACAATTACTCTCAATTATTTTTTCCTTTTATTGTTGCTCTCCTTATTATTAACATTTCACATATTTATTTAGTTATATTTTTGTTTGTTTATTTTTTTTTTACTTTAATTTTTTGGCTTTAAAATTTCTTTTATGTGAAATATGTAAAATTTTAGATCATAAGATATAATTATCCAAATGTTCAATTCCAAAATTATACTAAAAATTACTTATTAAGCACAAATTTAGCATACATGCCAGTACTTTTACCAAGTGTTAATCTTAGCGATCATAATTGGAAATATTTTCTAATAAAAATATGCTACAAAGGTTCTTCATTTAATGCGGAAAATCCCAAATAAAATTTCACAAGAAATTAGATGACAATATAATTGCGCGAAAAATTTAAAATCCATCTGTCGGATTTATAATAGAAATTGCAAACATTTGCTAATTTCGAAAGCAAATATGTTGGTACATTTTCAGCTTAACTTAACTAAAGAACTTATAAATACGAAAGAGGCGCTTTTGCTTCCTTCCACTTACTACATGTAAGGTGAATTTGATACCGATCAAAAGTGAACAAGTTTTTTAACAATTTAAGTGCCACAAAGATTTTGCCACAGTAAGTTTGCCTCCAATTTTTGAATATTGAAAATAAAAGAATAAAAATTCTTATGTGCGCATGTGTGATGAATAATAACTTAATTAAATAAATATATATATATTTTTTGGTTCCCGGTCATTTTATATCACTTTTTTGGTATTTTCTCTTTGGTGTTTTTTTTAAGTATGCTTTGTTTGAATATTTACGAAACTTAAAGATCATTTATAAGCAGCAATCTATCACACCTGTCAGTACCTGTCACTTAAAATACGTACACATACATATATTAATGTACGAATGTATATCCATATTTATACATACAAACAAACAAACGAACACACTAAAAAAACAAACACATGAAATTGACAGTTACAGGTCTATTAAGAGGAATAAATATTAGTACAACATAAAAAAAGCAGAGGGTGAAGAAGGGCACACAAGATAGCTGGGGAAGAGTAAGAAAGGGAGGAAAAAAATTTCTTTTCTTTACAAATTAAATTTTTCTTTCTATTTCTCTTTCTTTTTGCTTTCCCTTTACCATAAATTTCTCATGTTTACATACATACACACATACATATATATATGCAAACAAACAAAACAATGAGAAGGAAATATTTCCTACCTATGTCATCTACTGGTGGCTGCCTACGAATTCATCAATCATTATGTGTGTGCACTGGTGTGGTCGTCAATTAACTGGGTTATTATTATTACTGCATATTTTTTTTTCTTATTGTTATCGTCTTTGTATTATTGTTGTGGCTATTTCCATTGTTATGTCGTCAGTGCACTTACACCAGTTTGTTATTAATATAAACGAAATTCTACAAAATCACACCCTCCCAAAACAAATAATAAAGTAAACAAAAAAAAAAAAGTCAGAAGATAGAGCAGAATACTAGAAAAGTTTATTATATTAAATATGGTAAGTTGTTATTCTTGTTTGTTGGTTGTTGGTTGTTGGTGGTAATAGTGATAATAAAAAGCAGAACAACTAAAGGCAAAATGATTGACACGTTTATCTTCTTTTATTTAAAATTAACAATAATAATAATAAGGACATTTCATCTCATGTCGCAACATAACATAATGTAATGCATTGAAATGCAATGCTGCATAATGTAAGATTCGTTATTTGTTGTTATATTTGTCCATATTTAGATTTTTATGATTGCCCTAATAAAATGATAAAATTCTTTTTAAATTTTATTTGTTTTCGCATTGTAAATTACCTGCATAAGAAATATAAACAAAAAAAACCAAACAGAAAGAAAAATATATATATAAATACATATAAAATTCATATATTTTCGTTATGCTCTGCAACATAATTTTGTAATAATCGTATAAAATTTTACTAGAGAGATGAATGACCCCTAAGGCAGCAACAATTGATTTGTCACAAATATCATAAAACAAACACATATAAACATATAAAAAGACACAAAATTATATGTAATACGTATATTTATATAAATAAAAGCTATGCTGTGCTATGCAGTGTTATGCTGTGCTATGTATATATGTATGTATGTATGTATGTGGTCGACATTTGTAGCTTGTGGCAAATTCATTGCTATGCAAATTATTATTTATTTGTTCGTTTTAGTTAATTCCAAAGATTGGCCACAGAGCAAATCAATAACAAGAAATTATAGGGAATAGAAATGAGAAAAGAAAAATACTTTATAGTATTACTGCTGCTGCTATTGTTTGTTTTGTTATTGTTGTAGGTGATACCTTTAAAGAGACGTGATCTAGATGATAAAATTAACATCATAGAAATGTTTCCCATTTCCCATCATTTAACATTATGCTTATACACAAAAGTATACATTGACACACATACATATACAAAATATAAATAACTCGGTATTATTTTATTATTTTATTTTATTTTCCTAGAATTTTGTATTGTATAGTTTATATATTTTTCATTTTTCTATACTTTTTTTTTTGGAATATAACAAAAAGTGTCGGTGGACACGCGTCTTATAATAAAGCAAACATTATTTTAAGTTGCTATTGTTATTGTTGTTATTCCTATTTGTGTTGTCCATGGTAATCGAAGCGAAATGTAAATTATGCCGCAAGCTTAACAAATCGTTTATTTATTTGTGTGTTTCTTATAGGGTTTTCTCTTAATTTTATTATTATTATTGTTATTGTTGTTGCGGTGGTTTTTTCTTTTTCTTTCTGCTTTTATTTATTTTTGTTTTTTTTTATATTTTATTATGTCGGCCATTGCGTCACCTTCGGATTTTCGCTAAACTGATTGATGCTCATAAAAATCAAACATTTTAGCAATCTTAAAACTGATTGCCTTTTTAAATGTAGCAACAATAATTACAATAATAACAACAATACCAACAATATGAATAATATTTAAAAAAAAGCAAAACTAAGTATTGCAAGTGAATGCATTCGTTATGGGTAAAAGAACAAAAATAATACAAACAAAGCGCTTTTCTATTAACGATTCTCTATGGAATAGGAAAATTTTGCCCTGGAAAAATAACTCATGCCTTCCTTTTTTTTAACTGGTGTCTTTTTAAATAATATTTTCACAGTACTGTTTCCTTAATGTCCATTAAAGACAATCATTATTACTAAAGGTCATGAATCAAAGGAGAAAAATGACTAGCGAAATTACAGATTAGGAATAGCACACCTTTAGAGATTATTAATAATAATATAAGTTTTCCTTTCTAAGTCTATCAGTTTTCTAATAACTGGAACGATAAGTTTGTAAAACTTAAGAAAAGCACCTCTTTATTATACAATATCGATTATAGCTCAAAATGTAACATATTGAACGAACATATAACTGAAATTTCATTTATGTAGACTATTGATTTTCTTCTTCCGCTTTTAATGAAATTCTCATGTTCACATTTGTTACAATCAAACAGCAATTTACATATTTTTTCAATTCTTCATTTTTTACAAAATACAGTTAAATTAATTTTTTCACACTCTCTCTTTATCATCATCGTTATCACCATCATCATCACCATCATCATCATTATTATTATTCATAATCCTCTATATATATGAAAGGATATTTTATTAATATCAACTGGGTGATTATTTATAGATATGTTAAGCACTTAATTTTTTTGTGTTTATTGGAAATGTCAATTTTAATTAAAGCTTCTCCATACAATAAAATAACAACAATGGCAACAATAACGATAATTCTATTCATTTGAAACGCGACATCATATTTCCTCTAAAACGTGAAACAAATAAAACGACACAGACAGTTAAATAAGCCTGAATAGTTTGCTTAGTTAATAGATGGGTTGGTTGGCTAAATGTTTACTCAACTTATGCGTTGTGGAAAGGGATACAAAGAAAAAAAAAACTAATATTAATTGAACATTAATAAAATCCTTCATTATGATTCTTCTCATTCTTTTCATCAACATCAAAATATCAGATGATGGTTATGGTTATGATGATGTGAAAAGATCTGATCTTTTCGTTTGAACTTTATAAAATAAAAACAACGATTTGAGTGAAGACGATTACATAAAATGAAGATGATCATTTGCCAAAATGCTTACTTCATTTATATTTATACTTATTTTTATGGCATACCCACTCTAATAAATTAACAAAAATTAACAAAATTGTGAAAGAAGAAATCATTTCGGTTTTTATGCGTAAATTATCAAAGAAAAAAATCTGAAGTAACAATAAACGAATATCAATGATATGAGTTCTATATGCTTGGATGTATTAAGGTATTTATGTATAAATATATGAACTAACATTCTTTTTTTGTTTTTTTTTTGTTTAAATATTATTATTGTTAATATTCCTGTTATTTTTGTTATTACTTTTATTTTTGTATTCCGTTTACGGTTCATTTATACAATCATTCTTTTATAAATTTCGCCCATTCATGTTATTATTAGTTTTCCAAGACTTAATGATGATGATGATCAATGCTTGCTTTTTATCTGTTTGTCTATATATGTAATATTTGTGCAGTTACTGCTACAAGGAATTAAATTTTTTTGTTGTTGGTATTATCGTTATTATTACTTTTATTCCCATTTAATATTACAAAACGTATTAATATTAATTTTACTTGTGTCCAAATGATTACAACTTAAATGATAGTTCTTGTTGCTGTTGTTATTGTATTGTTTGGGCTGTATTTAAAAGGCAGCAAAGCAAACATACATAATCAATTAAATATTTAGATGAGATATATGATATAAATTATTGATATTACTATAATGACAAAGGTCTCATTTAAAAACTTACAAGAGCAACTCCACCATACACATACAGCTGCATTATTAACACAATTAATGACACAACAAATATAAATAATAATAATTTAAACAAAAAAAAAAAAAACAAAACAAAAAAAACAAGAAATAGCCTTATCTTCCAAGAATCAATAAGGGCTATATATATATATATATATATGAATATATAAAGTGCTGTGAAAACTTTATTATTATACGCTTTTTGTACAATATTTGAAGAGTTTTTTTTATTAAATAACATTTTCCATCCATATAAATTTGTTTTTTTTAATTTTATATGATTCAAGACAAAACACGTAAATACATTAGAGTCGGTGGGAGCCGATTATTAAATACTCTAAAAGGTATTTTTATGCAGAAATATTCAGAAATTCGATTTTACCGTTAATCATTCATTATAGTTTAGTGTATTGACATGAAATGGGTATGATATACATCGATCAGTTTACAAACATATAAATTTTTACGGGAACAGAAAAAGCATCACAAAACAACATAACATAAATATTAACTATACTAATTGATTAAAGAAACTAATATTAGCGGAAAGAAAGATGAGAGAGGTGAATAGCAGTCGAATAGCAATCGACTCGATGCACTCGATGTATTTTATTGAAGAAAGCGATAAAACTGAAAGATAAAAAATAAATAAATAGTTAAATAAATGTATATACGTATTTAGGGTCTCAAGTTTAATTGTGGTAGAGATGAGTGTAACACTGGAAAGAGTGGATACACGAAAGTAAAAGTAAAAGTTACCTAGGAGGACAAACGTACAAATTTAAATGTATGGACTACATACATATGTTACATGTGAGTCCAAATGAATTACCAGATTAATGGACAGCATAAATCACATTATCGCTTCCCCAAACGCATTTACAAAAAAAAAAAAAAAAAAAACAACAACAACAACAATAACAATAACATTTAGTGTATATACGCTGGCTTGCTGCAGCAATGTTAGCTTGTTTGACTATGCGCCCACCATCAACATTATCATCTATAAGTTTCCTTTTCTTTTGACTGAAAAATGAATGAACGCAACATACATATGCAACAACACAACGCGACAACAATAATAATAATAAGAATAATAATAATGAAAGACAGCAACACAAAAAGCATTATGCAAAGTAATGCGAAAATTTATTGAACCTTTAACAGGCTATAGCTACCATACAATCTTCCATACACGAAATATACAATATATTAAAATGGACAGACAAGCAGACATGACTAAAACCAATGGTCAGTGTTATTGTTAAATTATAAGTCGTATATTTATCTTGAGGGTGTGTGTGTGTATATGTATATGTGTATGCCTACAAATAAAGGACTATTAAGTTATCGGAGCCACAAGCAACAAATGATGCTATTGAAAATGCTGGTGTTGGTATTAGTGCTAGTGCTGTTGTGTCGATATGCCGGTGTGCCAGTGTGCTAGTGACGTTGGTGTTGCCAATGACAATAAAAAGTAACAATAATAACAATTCCAACAATAATAACAACAACATAACTATGTTTGCTTGCATGCGTGCAAACGTGTAAGATTGTTATTGTTGTTAATATTGTTAATATTGTATTTGCCTATACAAATGCTACAAAGACAAATCACACCTTCTGCTTTAAGGTGAACAAAATAAATCTCGTAATGAGTTACGATAAGCATACAATTTCGACAGTTAAACAAATCACCTGCAATTGATCTTCCAGCAATACTAAAACAACAACAACAACTACTACTACTACAACAGCAAATATTAAAAAAAAGCAAAAAAAAGATAAAACATTTAGGTAGAGTTCTTTAATTCATGACATTTATTGACTTTCTTTGCAAGCTAAATGCAAAAAAAAAAAACAAAAGCACCTAGCAAAAAGGTGATGAACAAATAAAACAATAAATGAGATCAATGTGTGTAATCGCACTGAATTTAATCATAACAACAAGAATAGCAATGCCAACATAACATCAATAACCCAGATTGCCTTTTTTATGTTCCTTTGCAATCAAAAGGCAAGTGTCCAACCAGTTGCATCAAATAATGTAGATAATGTTCAATAGAAGATTGTAATATAATTCACTTATTATTATGGCTACTACTTTTTTTTTATTAACCTATAACAACCAATAACAAAAATAAAATATTGAGTTATGAGAACGGCCATCCAAATAGATAAATGGAGTGTAGAATGGGCTAAAGTAGAATGTGTAGACCTACCGCAGTGTCAATATTTCTTTTGAAAGAAGCAGAATAGAGATAGCAAATAGATTAAGTCAACTGAGCAATTTTATTTTAATTTTGTATAGCTTTTACGATTTCTTAAGCACTTGCCCTTAAAGAATCTTATGTATGATAGAACAGGAAAATGGCACATCATTAAAAATAGTTAGAATCTACTTATTTTATTATATGTTAAACATACAACCGATACGTACAACGGTTGTATTAACCGTTTTTGGGTGAGGTCCATTGTGTAGCATAAAAAGTTTACAATAAAACGCACGTAGAATACACTTTCTTAATATTTACTTAAATATATTTCAATAATAAAGTGTGCATGAATCTAAATGAAGGTAAAATAATGATGCACTTTATCTAATATACAAAACTTGGACAAAATTTTTATTTACAATGTCTATACTAAGTGAGTGGGTTATACGGTTTGAGCGATATCAATGTACTTTTAATATTCTATAGCCAAATTTACTGATTTGAAAAATTTTATTACATTTACATATATTTAAATATTTGTCCGTTAATTTTAATAATAATTGTATTAGAAAAACAAACGAATTCATTCAATGTTCAAATCGTTTTAAAACGAGAAGGGATCGTCATAAAGCTTCGTCTTTATTAATTTATTTCTAAATATTCCATGTACAGCAATTAATCGAATATACTTTCAACTTGTTTGAAAGTTAAAAACAGGAGGGAAAAAAAAAATTGAAAAATTTTTGCGCGACAATGATCAAGACGGCCAATGCTTACAAATAACATTTTGTATCCTCTAAAGCTTAAGGATGAACCCCGTTTTCATTTCTTTGAACAGTTCTTGTACCATTTCAAATATATCCCTTCATAGCAAATTTTTCATACTCTACTGCTATACCAGAACAACAACAATAAAATAGACAGATAAAACCTATATTAAACGATTTTATTCTTACACAGATATGATAAAAAATATTGTATAAAATAATAAAGGAATAAAGAGGCAATAGTAAAATTTTACAATGCATAGGCACACGCATGTGTGTGCGTGCAAACAAAGAACATAATTCTGGGTATTGAATAAAAAATCAAAACCAGTGGCTAAATTGCTGTAATAAGCCGCTGTTTTTTCTTTTTGTGAATTCCGTTTTTCTGCTGTAATGTCTTCTTCTTTGTGTACGCCTTCGCCTTTTTTCTCCATATGGTTTCTTTCAGGGTATAATAATTTTGTGCAAATGTTTGTAACACCCAAAACAAGTTGAGATACTAATAAACATAGAATCATTTTCACATTCAATTTAAGCCTGCCTGTCCATCTATCTCTCTGTGTAAGTTTAGTGTACATATTCTTTTTTCGATAAAAGCGCTTTTTTTGAAAAAAGTCGTTATATGTGTAAAAGCTTTAATTTTAAATACATTTTAATGAAAATTGGCTTTGCATTTTATTTTGACATAAAAATTTGACTTGAACGACTTAAGCAAAGTGGTGTAGGGCTCTAAAGGACTATAAAATAATTACTTGTTTTCATTTTTTTTTAGTTGTTTGTATTTTCAATCCTACGCCTTATTAATTCTTTGTATATTTATGTAGAATTACACATTCTATATGCTCAGCTGGTGGGCGTTTAGCGTATTACACATATACCTGTAACTGCAGTATAGACTGGGCATAAGTGTTTATGAATAAGTGTTTGCGTTTATATGATAAATATTTGACAGTTCTGCAAAGAAAAAAGTACATTAAAAAATTACATTGGAAAAATTGCATTGTATGCGATTATAGCTATGTATGCTGATGTGTGTATATTACAAAGTAGTAGTGGGTAATATGAGCCAAACAAATAAATAGTATATTTTTTACAATCCATACAAATCATTGACAAACAAACATGCTTTTCGTTCAGTTTAGTAATGTACGGTTGGGTTTGATTTGGTTTGGTTTAATTCTGTCCTGTTCAAATTATCTGCCATATCGTGTCACATCATCTGATTATTATTATTATTATTGTTGTTGTTGTTAATATTACTATTGTTCAATAGAATCATTTACCAGGAATTATTATTAGTATTGTGAATATATACAAATGTAAAACTGATTGTAAGAGAAGAAGAGCCATAACTCTCACTAACATACACCAACACTAATGTTTGGTCCTTGACTATTTTTACTTTTCATATTTTATGTTTTTTCTTTCTTTATGCAATTTTTTGAATATTTTTTAATGCTGACTTATTTAAGTTATGGCCAACTGTCAGGTTAACAAAAAAAAAAGTAAAGTAAGGAAAAGTATTGCACAATATTAAATGAAATATACGTTCAATGTGCAGTCTTGATTTTGCAAGAAATAGTAATGCTTTTTTTTAATTTAACTTATATTCTTTTAACGAATATTATAACTAACCGATTGTACAATCTGCAAAAAATTTTTTAAAAATGTACAGATAGAAAATCACTCAAAAGTTTCAAAGTAGTTATCGACAGAGAGCTTTTGGTTATAAACGGATCGAAAAACTCAACAACAGATTGCTTATGCATTAAAGTAAGCGTAACTTGGCCAAGTATTATACTTTTATAATACTTTTAAAGAGAAAATCGATGCAAGTGCTTTTCTTTATTATTTTCTCTTAATCTTAAGCAAAAATTTCAAAAAGCAATTCTTTCCTAAAATTACATAGCAAGAAATATAACGAAAAATGTGACTGCAAATGTAAAAGCGAAAAAGAAAACAATTAATTGCAAATTTTTTATATAGATTTCGCATTATATAGTACATAAAATTATACACTAAATTTAAGTAAGCAAAAAGAAACCAAAACAAAAAAAAACAAAAGCAATCAAAAATTAAAAATAATCTTCTCTTATCTCATTCTCATGTTCCTAATTTTTTGTTTCTTTTTTTCTTTTTGTTTCTCTAATTTACTGTAGTTGCACTTCGTTTTTTGGTTTGTATTTTCTATTTATCTATGTAATTTTGTTTTCCAGTTATTTCTTAGTTTTGCATAATAAAATCATTTATATTGTGGCGAAGGTGCTTCACATGTAGTTTGACTAGAAAAATTTTATTCACTGGTTAATTTATTTCAGTCATTTTTTCCCTAAATTTATTTATAAATTCGCTTTTTGTTTTTGCACCTAATTTTTCCAATACAAATGAATTATTGAGTAAATAAAATCATAGAATCACAAAAATATTAGAGCGAGTCTACTTTAAATATATATCTTCATGCAAAGTGTATAAAAATCGCACTCAGAATAATCGAATAACTAACATGAAGAAAAGAAGAATAAATTGACTAAGGTAGTGTGTCAATGTGTGAGAGAGAGAGAGAGAGAGAGAATGTGAGGGAGATAGAGAAAGAATACAAGTCAATGTATGTTAAATGAATATAAGAAACAAGATTTGTAATAATAATAATACTAATAATAATAATAATAATAATAATAATAATAATAATAATAATAATAATAATAATAATAATAATAATAAGAATAACAGCACCATCAACTTTATAGCAATAGCGCAAAATTGAAACACCTGTTCCTTTCTATAACACATAAAATACATTTCAACATTTACGCTCATATAAACTTTCTATATATACCAAATAAATAAAAATAAAACAAGCAAAAAATATTCGTCTTTGGTTTACAAGATTGGTAAAAACTGCGGCACGAAAATAATTACAATAACAACAATAACACATCGTATATGTTGCTATTACAATTGTCCAAAGTTAAGTTCAACTTTAACTATAAATTCAGGTCGATTTCTGTTTGTCTAACTGCATATAAACATATCTACATATAAATACATAAATATACATATATATATATATATATATATATATATATATATATATATATATATATATATATATATATGTGTGTGTGTGTGTGTGTGTGTGTGTGTATAAAAATGAATGAAAAACCACCACCACTTCCATCATCAGCACTACCGATAGGTTTGAAGTATGACTTTGTTGACGCTTCTTTTTTTTCCTCTATGCTTTTAATTTTTGGTTTTCGATTGTCTTTCGTATTTCACATTATAAAAGCACAAATATACTTAAGAAACAAAAAAACGAAAAAACACCACAAAAAAGCAAAACTAAAGGAAGACAATAAAGTATATCTAAACTTAGCCAGCATTAATACACATTTAATCGAACTTCATCACATTCAGTAGAGCATGTCTCCTCTTCTTTAAAATGAAACTGCACAAAATACAATACAACATAACATAACGTAAAATAAAATAATGCAATCAATGTGAAATACATACAATCAGTGTATTTCATGCATACATACATACATTTATATTTACTTTATATACAGCTATTTACATACTAAAACTATGCAACTATTCAGCTAATTTAGTTTAATTGCCTTTGGTTTGATTTTGTTTGGAAGCATACATCAGAGAGAGAGAGAGAGAGAGAGAGTAAGATAGATAATATGGTAGTGATAAGCGGCCCTTCTATTTTTATTTATTTTTTTTTATGCGCACATATATTAAAATACATTTGTATGCATATATATGTGCAAAAAATCACATAAAAAATTAACTTTAATAGCGCCTTCATGTACGCTTCCAATCGGCCAACTAATATACTTCGTTGTCTTTTCGGTTTCTTGCCACATTTTTTCTTTACTTCAAAGAGATCAAAATCAAAGATAGAAAGCCTAAGTAAAAGAAAAATATAGATAATGTTGAAATATGCAAAAAAACGAACATACATCCAAACACAACACAACATTACGATTTTTCTAATATTTCAGTGCAATCCATAAAAAAGCATCAATAAATATAAAATTGAATTGAATTGAAACACATTTGTTCAGTTTAACAAGCTTATGTTTGGAATAAAATTGCTTTATACTTCATATGAAAAAGCTGAGAACACTCTAAAAGACAGCATAATAAAATCAAATGAATTCATGTAAGAATCGAAACTAAAAAGAGTAAATCAAGTTTGTGTAAATATCATTTTTGGAGCATAAGATAAACTTCAAACAAGTTTGTTGTGTCACCGAAAAAGCAAAATGTATTTTATGAAAGTACCTCGATTTCCATTTTCAAATGGAAATCGAGCTAAATTGGGTCAGCTAATTTCAAATTTCGGATATAAAGTAAGGCAGTGAAATAAGAGACGCTATGAAAAATAGTCCAAATAATATAAATTAATTAAATTTATATTATTTGCCAAATTTTATGATTGTACAATATTCATATTCTTATTCGAGCAGCTCGTTTTAATGATAAATTCTTATCGTAATACTCGATTTCGTCTTTAGATATTACGCACCAAATAATTTCTACTAAGTAATTTCATTTAGTGCTAACAAAACATACAACGTATTGTAATGAAATGATTAAAGAAAACGAAAGCGATATATAGAAAATTAAAATAAATTACAATTCATATTCACAAACACATACACATACACGCATACGTAAATAATGCACATAGAAAGATTGTGGCTAGAAAGGATTAAAGGATATTGTCAAACGACATAAAAATATCTTACAAAATGTATAATTGTGTAACTGTACCGCTACAACTCTTCTCTTTCACTTTAACACTGCAACGCGTTATATAACATAATAGAAAATAATATTTTCTTTTTGCATTTCTCTTCACTGTTTTTTTTGTTGGATTTTATGTTGTCTTGTATTGTTGAAAATTGAAAAATTTCCAAACGATAAAATTTTATTGTAGTGTTACATATGTGTAAATTTTTATACTAATGTATGTATACGTAATGCACGTACACTCCTTTTATATATAAGATAGTTGTAGAAGAGATTAAGAAGTCTAAAGAGTAAGAGTCACTTTTTAGATTTACTGCATACAACGGCATATATGTAGCAATATGTTTTACGTAGCTCTTTTCCTATGTGCATTTTTTTACTTTTTTTTCTCTTTACCACTCTTTTTTTATTCTTATTATATGCAAGCTTTTTTGGTTTTTTTTTGGTGGTTTTCTATTGCCATCAGCGAGAGTAAAAAGAAAATACAATTAAAATATTTTTAACTTGAATTTCTTTATTCATTCAAAATAGAAATTAAATTGAGAAATTGTGGAAGATGATGAAACGAGAAAAATAAGAAGACGAAGAGAAGAGAAGTGTGTAAGTCATAGAAAGCAAAATGTTTACATAAAATGTTGTTGATAATAATAGTAGACAGAGAGCAATAAGAATGAACATTTTAAAAGAAATTACATTAAAAATACAATAATGAGAACGATAATAATAAAAATAATAATAATCGTAATAATAACAACGACCATAACAGCAAGAAAAAAAGACAGAAATACTCAAATTGTTAAAAAATAAAAGCATCAAACAACAAATAAATACATCTGTGTACATAATGTGTACTTTTCATTACTAATGAAAAAGTAGAGGAGTTAGGCGTTTTGGCATTTTGGCGTGTTGCAGAAAATGTTAAATTTTTCATTCCTTCATTTGGGGACACTTTCTCTAGACAACGTATGATTAACGCCAAATTATATTACACAGCATATTTTTGATGCATTTAATGACTGTAATATTTATTTATGTATATATATATGTAAATATTGGTTACTTTTGTATTTTAAATATTTTACATTTTAATTAGAAATATTGTGCAATATTTTTATAGCATTTATAATTATTTTGTTAACATAAATATTGTTTTGAAGTATTTTTTAAACAATTTAGAATAGTTAAATCCTTTTCTTTTTGTAAAAGTTTTAAACAATCCATGCCAACAATCCAATAATTTCAATTGATTATATACAATTTATTTATGTTAATAATGCATTTGTTTCTTCTCATTTTAAGACCATCACACAAAAAGGCATTGCGAATATATTACAATTTACAATTACAACTATGTGCCTTTTATTCTTCTGTTCATTCTTCATTTTGCTGCATCTTCTTGTTATTGCATAAAATATTTAACTAAGATATCATTATTATTCATCATTATTAATCTGATGGCACGAATCTGTATGTACATATTTTTGTGTAAACATAAAATATTTTTTAAGTTAATATTTTTCTACACTAACTAACTGAGTGCTTTTTCTACATGATAGCCTAAAAACAATATTATGTTTAGAAATATATATATATATATATATATATATGTATTTACCTTTCTCTCTCTCCCTACTTCTCATGGCCATTCTTGTTTTGCTTACATATGCTGCTTATGAAAGAATTAATGAGAAACCAAAAACATTGATGGGCTTTTTGTTTTTCCTTTTTTTGAAGTTTTGCTTTGATTATTGCTTTTATATATATATATATATATATATATATATATATATATATATATATATATATATATATATATATATAATACCATTCTACTACAGTATCATTTACAATTATCTTTTTCATCATTGCCATTAAATTCGTTGATCATAATGATGATGATAAAGAATAAAACTTTCCTGTTGGTATTTTATGATTATTTAAATTTATTCCCATTACACTTGAACTTATTATAAATTCAACAAAATATACTGAATCATAATAATGATAATAACATTACAAAAACACCAATAACAATAACAAATACAATAACAAACTGAAAATGCGATTTTATTTTTATATTTCATTTTTAATAATTGTATTATTGTATGCAAGTAATAATGTAAAGTAATAACAATAATATCAACTACAATAATAATAAAGCAAAATTAAAAATAAAACAAAATAAACACAAAAGCAAAAACAAATTGTCTGCATTATGATTTAAAGTAAGGCGTGAGTAGTCAAGTGAAAAATCTCAATTCTATATATGTACTCACATATACACATAAATGTATACATGTGTAAGTTATATGCTACTATTTACAGAAACTTTTTTCAACTTCAACAATCACCATCATATACAATCATTATGTTTAATAATAATAACTTTTTATAACATACGTATCTTCTTAGAAATGCACACACACACACACACACACACACACACACACACACACATTTGTTGGTATGTGATGTTAAAAATAAATAAAAAGTATAAAGTAAGAAGACCACAAAAAGAAAAAAGTATTTGCTATTAACGATAATGCTTAGAAGAAATAATTACAGTAGAAATTGAATTTTTACAGCCACCTCTCACACAAGAAAAGCAAAAAACAAAAACAAATAAAAATAGCAACCAATACAATCCAAAACGTTCATTTGTTCATTCATTCATTCATTTATCTATGAGATTCTTTTCCTATATAATTTCTACATACAAACACATACATATACATATACATATACATATACATATACATATACATATACATATACATATACATATACATATACATATACATATACATATACATACATATACATATACATATACATATACATATACATATACATATACATATACATATACATATACATATACATATACATATACATATACATATACATATACATATACATATACATATACATATATATACATATACATATACATATACATATACATATACATATACATATACATATACATATACATATACATATACATATACATATACATATACATATACATATACATATACATATACATATACATATACATATACATATACATATACATATACATATACATATACATATACATATACATATACATATACATATACATATACATATACATATACATATACATATACACATACATATACATATATATACACTTATATGAATATTTATTTATACATAAACGTAGATTTATAGACGATTGGTTTTATATCTTAGGTCTGGCTGACTGTCTATAAACGAGCAGTGCACCGACAACAACAAAAGCAACAACAAAAGGCTTAAAAATTAAAAAGTATTTATTCTATATACGTTTTGGTTGGTTGGCTAGTAACAGTCATTCAACCAAAGCCCTATAATAATCTAGCGTGTACACAATTTCTATCTGCTTTACTTGCTTTCTTTCCCTATTTCTCTCCTGTTTTTGTTGGTATTTACTTAGAACAAAACCAATGAAAAATCTAAAACTAAAACTATAGAAAAACTTTTAAATAATCAACAATAACAATAGATAGTTAACAAAAAAAAGGGACCCAAAACATTTGCTTCTTATCCAAAGTATAAAAAAAGAAAAGCAAGAATAATAATAAAAAATGCAAAGGGAATGGAAAAAGTGAAATAAAGTTTGCCTTTGTACATATTTTTATATATATACATATGGCGTGTGGAAAGGTGAAGGGGCCAGTATAAAATTATAAAGAATCTATCTAAATATCTAAGAGTTCATTTAATAAAATCTTCAATAAATTCCCATTATAAGCTTTCCTCTTTCAATTTCTATTCTTCTTTAACTAAGAACTTATATGAATGAAGAAAATTAATCACAAATACAAAGTTTTCTTCTTTCTACCCTACTTTTTGCACTGCTCTGATTTGCTCTGCTTTTTCTTTTCTTTATTTTCAATCGGTACTATTGGCCCCAATGCCTTTGGTAAACTTTTAAACTCTGCTACCATTTAATTGAAACACATATCATAAGTACATTAACTGACTGGTTCCGCATGACAGAAGAATATAAACGTCAAATATTATGAATTTATTTATGTATATGATAGATTAATGTATAATGTATTAATGTATTCCTCTGCCTTTCAGTCGTCTCTCTTCATATAAATTTAATTTTATATGTATAGAAATAAATCATTTTAATGAATCTATTCTATAAAAATGATCATAAGACATTAGGGCATTATGCTTAGGACTTTTACGAACTTCCTTCTAAGATAAATACAAATTTCTTATGTGAATATACTGAATTAGAATATACATAGACGTAATAAACGAAAAATGCAAAAAAGCGGTAATTTTTATGTAACTTTTTAATTAAGTTACGATCATTTGAGATTGCACTAACTTCTCATTATGTTCGTATACATAGCCTTGTCTATCTAAACTTTTAAATTCGACATGTCAGGTGCCAGTTTCTAGTGTATCAGAGTCACATTCTCTTACATATCGTAAGTCAATATTAAACCGAATCTGCTTTAAAATATGTATTTTATAAATACTATATTTTTAACACAATAAAAAGGCCTAACCGTTCTGAGTGTTTTAATCTTAAAATAAAATATTATACCAATAGCTCATTACAAATATAATTAAAAGGAATTTAAATGAAAAGTGAAAAAGTAAAGTATTAAGGAATTCAATATTGCAAAGCTAAAAAATTTATTTGATATGATATTTCATAAAAACTAATAAAAACTTTGAAAAATTATCCATTCTATGGGGCCACCTTAATATATTTTACTGAATTATAGAATTATCTAGTTAAAGTAAAATTGATGCCACTCCCTATTTGATTTATAATCACTATATTATACATAAATAATACAAGCAAATTGTGGTCAGTTATATATATTTATATACAACAACATTAATAGCAATAACAATAACAACAATAAAATTAATTCTTGTTTTTTATTAGAATTCATTTAAGCATTACGGTGTGAAATTTCACACCAATAGAAAAGAAAGAAAAAAGTAAATTCCTGAAAAGAGAAAAGCACAAACAATAAGCGTATTCTCTAACAAAAAGAAATCAATCAGCAATTTGTTTTTAACGATTAAAATTAATGATAAATGTAACAATAAGTGGAAATACGGTAAAGAAACAGAGGGATTAGTGGTAGCGAGTATAAGAAAGAAAAGAAAACAAACAAAGGCGAAACGTTTGTATATTGTGAACAATAATGTTAAAATGTAAAAGCAACCACTGGTGAGCACACGAAATACCGGATGTTAAAAGTAACATTAACAGCAAAATAGCAACAAAAATTATTATTACTACTGTTATTATTTGTGTGCAATTGTTTTTGCTATTGACGCTTTTCTATTCGTTATGGAGGTTCATTCATCCGTTTATGTGTGATTCACATGCGTATTAAACTTTAACTAAAATCAAAATTAAGGGCATTGATCATCATTATTATCACAATTACTGTAACGACCACAAAGAATAAAGCAACAAAAAATTTGAGTTATGATAACAATAGAAGTTTTCCGTTTCAGTTAATCATTGAGTGGAACCAATGAAAAATTGTTACAACTCATATTGGAAATGATGATACACCTTGTTTTATTATAACCAGGAACAAATCTTTTCTGTATGTAATTTCGAAAAAAAGAAACTTAACGTGCATTAAAAAATAAATAAATCGAAGAAAACGTAAATTGTTAGAGAAAGTTTTGCCATTAAGCCATATATGAACTTTTCAAAGTTTTATTTTTGTTTTTCAATACTTTTTTTTAGTTATTATTCACTTTTTGACTGTATCTAATTATCGTTCTTTTAAATATCATCAACGTCCAAACATGTAAAGTGTGTTCAGAAAATCTGGTTTTAACACATTGCTTACTCTCTTGGCGCCAGTAAAAACTTTTCTTTCTTTTTTTAAATGCAGTAAAATATTTACTAAACTATTTCTAATTAAATAATTAAATAAATAACGAAATTTGACAAACAATTTTTCATTGAACAAACCAAAAAAATAATAAACAATCATTTAATAAAATTTACGTAAAATATGATCGATTGTTATTACTACATTTAAAGGAATATCAAATTTTCGAATATCATAAAAGTAACGAAATAAGCCAACAGACATTTTTAATACATTCATTGTTCTACTGTCTCATTTATAACTTACAGTAAAAAGAGTAAAAAAAATTATGAAGAAAATATTCTGAAGCGATATTGAATTATACTTAAAAATGGGACAACAAGAATTTAGTTTAAAATTTATTACGTATGAAGTTGAAATGTATATTACAATAACAATAATAACAACAATAAAAATAGTATTAATATGTATATATTTACGTGTAATTAGTATGATCAATGTTGCAGAAAGATCAACGTACAAGATCGCGCCAAGAGTTATAACAGCGACAACTCTTACGAAACTATCTATTTAAAAAGCAAACTACCACAGAAATATTTTTCAAATTTCTTTAAGCTCCGTGCTTCCTTGACTTTATTAATTTATTTTTGATAGTTTCTTGTGTTATGTGTGGTGTGTACAAATAGAAGGCAGGTGTAAGTGGTAAAACCGTTATAAGTGTATACATATACATATAAACACGCATATTCAGAAATTTTAAAAGGTCCCTTTTAAGCATAATGACATGAGACGCGAGACTAAATGTTAAATGTTAAAGCCACCTGATGATAAATATAAATATAAGGGGCAACAAGTTATTGCTAAAACAAAAATATAAGAAAATAAACAATAAAATTTCTTTACACGTGCTTTTGTATTACTACAATCGTAATAAAAAAGTACAAATGTAGAATGCAAAAAATTAATCAAACATTTACAAAAAAAGGAACGAACGAAAAGGGAATTACCAAACGAAATAAAATAAAACAAAACAATGAGTGAGGGTGATTACAAAAAAACGTTATGCAGTAAAAAAAATAGTTGTCCATGGCCTTACCGTAATATTTAGGTTAATTAAAATACCACATATATAAACAAACGGGTAAATATACACAATCATTTTGTTCACAATTAACTTTCTAGTATTGTTAATTATCGATCGCATTGATGAGGGTAAATGAAGGTGCTCTTGTCTTCTACCTAAAATTAGTACGAAGCTTGTTTTTCTACAACTATTGGAAAAATAAATGAAGACGGGCTTTGAGGTTTTTCTATTTTCAAGCATATATATTACATTTAATGAATTTGTCCTATAAAACTTAAAAATTTAATAAGATATAGTATTATAATACACTCCAAACCAGCTAAGTGGCAGCTAAGTGGAAATGAATCTAAAGCTTATATCATTTTCATCTATTTATCTTTTTTATGCCTCATCTTTTTCATACATTTGAAAACTGCTTCATTTCGTTGTACGTTCCTTCTAATCTTCCTATTTAAATTTTTTTTTGCTCTTGCTTTTTTTTGTTTATAATTTGTAAAATTCTAGTTATTGCTGAAATATATTTATTTTTCTTTGCCTTTTTAATCATACAATCAAACATATAACTGTCACAAAAACTAAGGCTTTTGATTGGTTGAATATCGTGTAAATGCATTAAATAAGTGCCTCCCGCTCTCTCTTGCTATCTTTCTTACACAAGAAACTCTTATTTCGGTCGTGACATACGTTGATCTTTGTTTTATTTTATTGTATAATAGTTTTATTAGTATTGTAATTAACAGGGAGGTGTGCTTGTATGCGAACAAATAGATATCTTTATATTTAAACAAACATATGAATAAACATACACAGAGGAAGGGAAATCAATTTCAAACTTTCGAATTGCAATACAACAAAGTTTTCACTAAGAAAAAATAATAAAAACAATTAAAAAAATTGTATTTAGCTGTGGCCAAATTTTGAATTACCTACCACTCATATTACAATTCAGAGCCTATTTTACCTTTTCAGAATAGATAGAAAGCGTAAACATAAAAAAGTAAAAATTTTATATTTGAGCTTGATATATCTTTTGTTACAACCAGAGGAATGTAAACAACACACCGACAGACGGACAGACATGTCTAAATCGAATCAAAATTTGAGTCGATATAGACTCAAAAATACACATACTTCGTACAAACATAATAACAAAATATATATACCCCTAACATTTGAGTAGTCGGCATAAAAAAGTTGGGCATAATCATATCACTCATCCACAAGTAAGATGTAAAACATGACAATAAAAAAAAATCAGACTCTATTACTATTTTTTTGATATTCTAGTATAATCATAAAATTATTGGATAGAAAGAAAGAAACAAAAAAGTGTGCATTATTATTAAAAAGTGTACAACTGTAGCGGTAAAATTTAGATCAAACTCGTAAAAATCGTAAAAATGATCAAAATAATAATCAACAAATAATAAAAACAATCGTCATATAAAAGATGGAATTAATAAATAGGAGCAGAGAGAAGTAGGGAACAAATATCAAATATATGAAAATTGTAAATTTAGATAAACATTGTGATATATAAATTCATATGTTCCTATTTAATGTTATATTATGAATATAAAATATATTGCAAATATAAATCAAACCAAGCTAAAACTAAAATGAAAAATTTTTTTTAAATATGATAGAAATGTATAAGAAAAACTCAAAAAACCAACACACACATTGATACATATATCTTGTAAACTGATATTTTTTTTTTAATTTTAACACACGATTTTTAATAAGTGAAGAGTGCTTGTTTATAGGCTTTAGTCGTGTCTATATGAAAAAGAACAGCAAATTTCGATGACAAAAAATTAAAAAAAAACAACTCATGAATTCTTCAAAAAAAAAAGAAAAAAGGAAAAACAATAACAACGACAATAGAAACAATTAGAATAAAGCACAAATAAAAAGAAATATGACAAACGATTATCATGAAAATATCATTCATAAAATTTCATATAACTAAAATAGTGGAAAGAAGTAAAGGCGGCTTTTTCGTATATGTATTATAGTCATTCACAAATACATCTATTACTACAAGTGTTATATATGAATGTCTAACTATAAACCACAAACACTTAACAAACTTATTGTGCTAAGCTACGTTCGGGAAGCCTTTTCTTCTAAAGTATGTTTAAAAATTATAGAGCTAAAATGAGATGCCTTAAAAATATATGTATACGTATTGGGTGTGCTGGTATTTCTACCTTTTTAAATACATACATACATACATACGTACATACATATATGTACTTTGTTAACATTACTAAAACAAACTAACTAACAAACGCAAACGTGACTTTGATGTTTAAAATTAGATTAACTGCTGTTAACCGAAGCCAAAATCAAAGCTGAAGCTGATACTAAAGCTGCATTAAAAATTGAAACTGAGAGTTGCACGAAATAAACTGTAAGCGAACAATTGAGCGAGCAAGGGACAACTTAGATATGCGACACGAAGCCAATATAACAAAAATCGCAAAGCGCAATCGTATACACAAATCATATGCACAAAACCAACAAAACATATGTACATATATATTTACACACATACAAACGCATATCCGTATGCATATTAATATATAACGATGAGAAGAAATAATTTATTTAATTTTTTTATTATTATGAAGTTTCAACGAAGTTAAAAAAACCGCTCGTGCGCGCTCACACATGCACACGCATACGAACATGCATACATACATATGTAAATTAGAATGATAAACCGGAGCGTAGCATTGAAGGTGATGATCGTATGAAATATAAAACAATAATTATAACAATAACAACAGCAGCAATAACAATAATTATAATAACAACAAACAACAAAATATGATTGAAGTAGAATATTTCCAAGAAATTTTAATTGAATTCTTTTTATTTTTATTTTGAGTTTAATTTTTTTTTGTATGTTTGATATTAAGCTTGACATTTTTTATGTACTGAATTATTATCTATTTATAGATATATAATAAGATAGAAAGAGATAGATATAGCAAGACATAGAGGTATAAATATACAATAAATTAAAAGTTATGTTTGTTATGTAGTTCCAGAGTCATCTCTTCATCTCTTCATATTATAAATCATTTGATCTTAGTTGAGTTTTTCATTTTATTTGTTTTTATCTTTTTTGGCCTTTACAATCATTATTTTTGCCTCTTGTTTACATTGGCTTAGATGTTTATTAAATTGTTGTACAAAGATTTTGTATACATATTCTTTCTTTAAGATTTTACATAATTGTATAAATTTTCAATATTCTCCTTTCCTCCCTTTCTTTCTTTTTCAGTTGATTATGTTGCATTCAGTTATTTTAAACAGAATAACTGTGTCTGTGGCGTTTGCTATTACATTTATTGCCGTCGCTGGATTAATATAAGTAAAAAGGTAAGACATTAAAATTAATTTTAAAATCTACATACTATTTATGCGATTTTGCAAAAATATTTATATTATTCACATTTTTATCATAATTATTTCTTCGCATGGTTATTCCAATCTAGAAACGATGCTTTTTTTAACTCTTTACTGCTTTACTTTAACAAAGAATATTGTAGGCACTATGGATACATATATAATTTAATTTCTAAAATTTTTTTAGATCGATAAATTTGATTCAAAAAATTGTTTTAACAAAATTTCCTTTATATTTAATTAATGTTTAGCTCTTTTGGTTATCTCTACTAATGACTTTTTAAATTCTTTGGTAATTGTTCTAATGTTCAGATCAGTTAGTGTTCAAATTACTCTTAAGAAAAAAGTTTAGAAATGATATTATCCAATATTCAATGCGATGTATTTCTTCTAAAGAGGGCATATGAAACTTCCTGTGCCCTAAGATTTGGTAAATTTACATTCATCAATTTTTTTGAGGTTGAAGGTTTTTGCAAACCAATAATTTACTACTAAAGAAAAGGATTTTTGTGTTTCTCTTTGCCTTTCCGCAAGACTTATTAACAATTATTTAATAATGACTGACCCTTCAACCAATTAACTTTTCATTATATGTATCATAAAAAAAGGCTGAAAGAAGAGAAAATCGAACAGTTTTCTTTTTTCAAGTTTCACATTGATCTGTGGCAACCATCACTGATATATTTCGTTTATTAAAATGTGACCCTTATACAAGTACAAATAATAAAAACTTTTAATGAAGAACATTTTATTTAATAATAATTTTCAATATAATTAATGATCACTAATCATTACAGCAATAGCAAGCAAAGAAAAAGCGAAAGAAAAAATTATGTATAAACACAATGAGGACAATTCCATGCGAATTGAATCCGGTTTCGCAAATTGACCGCAACTTGACATGCAAACAACAATTACATTATTATCATTAGCATTATTTTATATTGTTATTGTTGCTGCTTCATATTATTTATGCATTTATTTAACCACCATTTGACCATCAAATCGAACAATTGTACACTTAATATTTGCACAACATATTTTTCTTTTACATAAACTAGTGCTGGTTAATAATTTTTGGAAATGACAAGGTCTATATAAACATATATATATATATATATATATATATATATATACAAATACGTAGAGGCTACCACAAAGGAAAGGAAATTTAAGGTTTTGTTGTACTATCAGGGCTATAGAATCTTTTGAGTTTTTATTTTTTCTTTTGTGTTTTTTGGTTTTTTTTGCTGTCAATTTTTCTTCTCTTATGTTTTTTTATAAGTTCATGTATTTTTACTATTCATTATGTATATAGTTTATTTAATGATATTATGTATATCTAAGCAGAGTGAAGTGTAGCGAAGTAGTGAAGTGTGTAAGTGTAATTAAGTAGTGTAGAGTGTAGTATGCGGCAGTGCGAATCTAGTTAAAGAATGTGTAGTCCGGAATGAATGTGTAGAAGTTTTGGACGAACGGCTAAATGAGAGCACACCACGCTTCGATCAGCGATGCGTAAAGTCACATTTTTATTAAACTTGCGTTTTTAATTCTCTTACTTTTTATTTATTTTTTTGGTGCTGCTTGTTGTTTTATGTGTTGTTGCTACCGTTTCTATGATATATTGTTCTTAATTTCCTTTATTTGAAAAATGAATAAAAGATGCCTATGTGTGTTTACATTTAATAGAAGGGGGCGCTTCCACGTTTTTTCCTTTACATATTATGTTCATTTAATACCAATTTAAAGTCTGCAAAAAAAAATATGGTGGTAATTATGTTGGTTCAAATTCACAAAAAACATAACTTCAAAGAAACCGTTACAAAAACATTTTAATTTTATTTAATATCTTCTAATATAATAAATTAATAATTATCTTTTTAGAATATCACCATGTAAACATGAAAAAATATTCACTATAAAAGGAAATAACTATAAGATATTTAACTTTTCCCAAGTGGAAGTGAATTCAAAGGCTTGTTCACTTTATTCTCTTATCGAGAAGCTATTTAAAGCTACATTAAGTTTTTGTAATTTTATTAAACTGCAATTTGATGGTGCGATGTAAATCTAACCATAATTTTATTTTAAGTCACCTTTAAGATGTTTATAGCATTTTGTTCTTCAAACGTGAATAACTTCCAGCAACATAGTGGGCAGGAAGTTTTTTCCTTCCATTACGGTTTACAAATCAGTGCTCCATAACAAATTTACTTATTCGAAGTATTTCCTGTATATAGGAAAAATCTCTATTTATATAAAAAGTTTTTTCGTAATATCAAAGAATTTTGAAGAAACTTGTACATTATTATACCCTATTAAATATATATTTACATTGGAAGGGAAAAGTGTTTCAAATGTCAACTTTTTCACGTAAATGTTATATTTTCTTCTTCTTTTGGTTTGAATTGGCGTGTTCCATTAATTCCTATTACAGCGGTACACTATAAACCGATTAATGCATTGATATATAATTTAAAACAATAAATCAGCAATGTGCATGTTTGCTTCTTATCTATAGAGAGCTAATGTACTAAATCAATTTTTATTATCATTAAACAACCAACCAACCAACCAACAAACCAACAAACCAACAAGCCAAATAAATAAATAAACAGACTGACTGACAGAAATGCAACATGCATCACAAAATTTTGATGATGATGGATTTTTAACGATTTTTTACTCTAAAACGATATTATGTGATTTTCATTGCTTCTCTTATTTTAGTGAATTTTTTTTATACTTGTGTTTTTTATATTTAAAGATTCTTAACAATATCAGCGTAAAAAGGATCCTGAATTGAAGCGTGTTTGTATGTAGATAATTGTGTTGTTCAAAAACTTATTTTTTCGATTATTTACTCTTACTCTTTTATTTTACTAAACATTTTTGCAGAAATACGTAACACTCAGAAGGTCTCACGATACAGCTACTTTTTCGTATAATCGATTATACATCTATCCGTCTAATATCTTCAAGTCACAGGACCCAATGTCTCGGAAGTTTTTATATAATTTAGTACATACTTGGCATAAAGATTAATTAAATCAAACATAATAAATTAAAAACAAGTTTGAAATTTTTAGTCGATAGGGATAAAGTAAAAATTTGCGACAATTTTACTGTACAGCGGTTTTTTTTAAGAAAGACGTTCTATGGAGAGTGGTCAAAATAATTAGCAAATTTTAACCTTTTTTCAATAGAATTCGTTTTTAGTCCAAATGCGCATCTATGCACCAATTTTTAGTAAAATATCTCAAAAAATACGAGTATTTAAGAGTCGACTTCAAATGATCATAATATTTTAATGTGTTTACTATTGCTGCTATCTTCGGCCACTGAATTAATGCGTATTTGATTTTTTGATATATTACACGTGTGCCTTGTCTTCCTTCAATTGCTGCACTTACAACACTACCCTCCCGTTTTTCTCTTTCTCATTCCCATAATAATGGAGAGATTTATTCAAGTAGGTGCTTATTTCTAATATAATAAAATATTTATAAGACATTTGTATACGCTTAATAATTGTGAGTGATTAGAGCGTCAAAAGTGAATTACACTTATTACATATTTTACTACCTGCCATACATTTTTTCATTCATATAATTATTTCCTTCTAACACTATTATCAGTTTAATGAATGATGTGTACTCTTTTTATTTGAAATTCCATTAAAAATAAGCAGTAGGAGGAATAGAAATAATGATGAGCATAAAACGACTAATAAAAGTAAGTTTACAAAAGCTCATATTCCAATCATTTACAATAACGATTCACTTAGCTAACGCTAAATTCAATAAGACTACAATCCAATTCAATATAAATGTAGAAATTATGAATATCGACAAATCTTTTTTTAAATATTTTATTAGATAAATAATTTAAATTTGTTACAAATTTGAAATTTCTCAAAGTTTGCGACTAAAACTCATTACAAATTTGAAAAACTACCTTTAGGAGTTTAAAGGTTAGATTCGTATTATTAGAATATTACTTTTCACATTTCAAGAATGACTCTAAGCGGACTATTGTTACCTATTTCCTAAGTAATATTTTGTTTTTAAAGTCAATCATTTTATGGAAAATGTTATCAATTTCTTGTACAAATGTTTATTGGAAAAAGGTTTTTCGATTGGTGCATTTTCCAGCTATACTCAAACATGTAAAAAAAATTTTTAAAACTTTTAGGTAACAATTTCCAGTATCAATTATTGAAAAGTAACAGCTGATATTTTCCGAGTATAATGTATCAGCATTTGTTAGATCGCGTAAAAACAATTTGGTTGTTTTTTTCCGCGTAAAGTTGAGCATAAATTTCCAAAATTTTTTTATGCAAGGTATTTTCACATAAGGTTCTTACCATGCAAAGCAAATAAATAAATGTGTTAGCGTTGGTTTTTTTTTCAAATTTAAAGTATATAGACATCTATATATTTTATATACTTAACACGCAAAACATGCAATCAACTGACAATAATTATTATAAAGAAAAGCAAACCGCCCACCCGCCCTACAAAAAGAAAAAAGTACATCAGTAAAAATAATAAACCAAAAATAGGAATATTTATCTCCCTGTTCTTTTTTAATTTTTTGATTTTTCAATTTTTTCAAGCGGAAGAATATGTAAAGACATTAAACGAAAATAACAATAGAAATAACATTAATAACAACACTTGAAATTGTCTTTAGTCCATACTTTCATTAATGTATAACTCTATTTTGTTATGTATATGTCTGCTTGTTATTGGAATTGTTATTATTTCTATGGTTTCAGGTTTTTCTTTTTATTTCTTACTACTTTTCGTTTGTAATCTGTCTCGAATGAGTTCAGTTAACTCGACTCAACTCAGTTCAACTCAGCACGGCTCGATTTAATTGAAGTCACCTGCCGCAATTAAATGCTGCTTTTCCTTCAATTAAAAGCTTATATATATGCGTGCATGAGGTAATGTTTTTTTTCTCTTCTTATATGATATTTTTTTATTTCTTTGTTGTTTTCCATTTACTAAAGTACAAATTTATAGTGCAATGTTTAAGAGGGAGTTTAGTGGTTTTCACGCGCCACGTAATTTATGTATAGCTGTACTATTTGTAATAGAGAATGTAATAAGTCTCTACATTTGTTTGCAAAGTTCAAACAGGCGTAAGATTAATCTACCTTTTCTTGCCTTCGATTTGAAGGTCTCTATCCAATTATTGAAGCAAGTGTTTTTGTTAGTCAATCAATTGCGACATATAACTTGTCATACTAAGATAATGTTAGGCATTTTAATTTAAACATTACTAAGATTGACTCTAAGCGGACTATTGTTACCTATTTCCTAAGTAATATTTTGTTTTTAAAGTCAATCATTTTATGGAAAATATTATCAATTTCTTGTACAAATCTTTATTGAAAAAAGGTTTTTCGATTGGTGCATTTTCCAGCTATTTTACTACCTTTTCAAAAATTGATTTTTCTTCTTCTTAATTCTTTTATAAGCTATAATCTTACAAGATATTCAAAAATCTTCCTGTAAAGATTGCAACATTTTCACTTATTGATTTTTCTTACTTTCTTTCATGCTACTTTCATCGGATGTGCCGATATTTATATATATGCGTGTAGGAGAGAAAGAGAAAATTTATATGTGTTATATTTATTAGGACAGACTTTTGTTATGTGATAGGACAAAATTGTTAAATAAATGTGTTAAATGGTAATTTTCTTAAATATATTCCTAACAAGTTCTAGAGTTCTTTAAAAAAATTATTTGTTGGTTTTTTTTCATCCTCGATAATTAACTTAATTGCTTACCATAATCTCTCTTTCCTTCCAATAACTTACCTTCTTTTACAACTTTCTTAAGTCTGTAGCCAAAAATACAACGAAAAGAAAACAAAAAATAAGAAATCAAATATAACAAGTAGGAAAATTATTTTTGATTGACACCAAGTTTTGGAACTCCATCATCAAGTTACTGTATTGTATTAGAATTGGTAAACACTGATTTATTATAACTTTGGCGATTAAAGTGCAATTATAAATGAAAAACACATAAATAAATTTGATTTGATTTCACTGTGCATTGAATTTGTTGCATCGATAACTAAAATTCAAAAAAAGAATATGAAAATTCAAAAACGCAATGGCAAAATTTTATTCCTTTAAGAATGCGCATTCTAAAACTACGAGCAGAATACTTTTACATTCAATGTACATTTCTACCTATAAAAGCTTAAAAGTTATCAGTTGAAAACTTATGTACTCAATTTTCAATAAGGAGTACATTAATGTCTTAGAGATAGTCAAGCGATATTTTCAATTTTATGTCGATCAAGAAAAATGTACTTTGTAGAGCTTCGAAACGTCCTGGCAAACTAAATGTGATGTCAATATTTAAAAATTTTGTAAATATATTTCTTTGTGTAAGCAATTTTCATATTTGAAGTAGCAATAACGATTTTACTGTCGTTTCTATTAGAATTATTGTTATATAATTTCTGTGCCAATAAGTTGTGCTTTTCTTTTTATTGCATTATTATTTTTTTGTTTTTAATTTCTATCATTCATAACAAAAAAAAAGCTTTTCATAATTTTTTTTCAATTTTTATAATTAAACGGAAATTATAAAGCATTATTCTCTTTTATATCTTTATCCAAAGATGCAAAAAAAACATATAATAATAATAACTGAAAATAATATTTAAAGACGACACTTATAGTAAATATTAAAAGTAACAAAATGAAATTACTGATATATTGAAATTGGAAAAAAGTGTTCAAATCCATAAAAACTTTCCACGGATTTTTAGTAATATAACTTTTTTTTTCATTAGTATAAACTTTTTCATGCTTTTGCTTCTGTTTTGTTTACTCGAATAATTTCAGCAAGTGCCTGACTAACTTGATATCCTATTATTTTTCTGGAAAAATTAGTATTGAGAAACTATATTAACTGCGTTGAAATACAAACAAAATTTAATTTCAAGTTCAATTACCAAGATTCAAGATATTTGACTTATTTTTTTTTTAATGTGTATTTTGGATTACATTAAAATATTCTTGGGGATTTTTAACATTTTACATTTCTATTTGTTTATTTCATTTTATTTATGATATTCCCTCTTTCTTCTTCTTTCTCATTTCTATCGTTATGACGTACTTGAATAAGTAAAATAATTAACACAAATAACTGAAATAAATAAACAAAATGTAACGCACAAAATGGGAGAATAATTCTATTAAAGATCAATTAATGATAAATTTATTTTAATTCTTTCGACGTCTTCTTCTTCACCTTCTTTACACATTATTATTATATACATATATAAATGTGAAGATCCGCTTTTAAAGATAACAGTTACTCGAAAAGGAAAAAAATTCCTATATCTATCAATAAATAGTAAAACTACATAGAGAAACAAATGGACCGACAGATAAATAATGGCGGCTACAAAACGATTAAGCAATTAACAAAAATTAACTGCCAAAGAATTTTGTAATCGTAATCAAAATAAGAAAACCGTAACAAAATTCTCCTCTACACGTTAGCGCAGTGTAAGTACAAAGAGTTTTTATAAAAAAAAAAGTAAACAAGTTTTTATAAAAAAAAAGTATATAAACAAATTACACTCGATGGATGACGTCAAATTAAATTTTCTACATATTTCAATATAACTAAGTATAAAGATGATATTTTCATCATATGGAAAGCTGATTTTCTTTAGAAGACTTTTATGGAATGGTATTAAAAAATTGCACTTTTCAATCTTAATGGAAATATTCCTACTTTAAATGTAGCCATTAAACATGGAGTAACCAGAAAAAATGTGTTGCCTATGTCTGCATCAACTTAACACATTTTTATAACGCATTTTTTGTTATCTTACACATAAATATTCAGTTCATTTAAAAGTCTTTAAAATTGAATAATAAAAATAATGACAACAACAATGAAAAATCCAAAATTAAAAAAATAATTTGAAGGGTTAAAGCATATGAATCATCTTTCACTCACTCTGCCACGTGTTACGTGTTACGTGTAAACAGTGCAACAGTAAATTTGATATTTGTTTACTGATACATCGAAACCTTGAAAAAGCATTATTCGATCAAGATACAAATCATCATTAATATTGTGCTTGGATTGAAAATTTAGTTAGAGGTGCTTAAATTGGGAGCTTAGATTTTCATAATATTCACAATTCACAAACAATCTCATTTCCAATGAAAAGCAATTCAAATTGAAAACTAATACAAATAAAGAAAAAGCAAGAACTAACAACAAATATCATTGAATCAATTACATTATTTGTAATGGAATTTCGTTTGTTTACTTTGAAAACACTTATTAAGCGACCGGAAGCTAGTTAATGAATCTTTAAATTTTGGAATTGTAATTAATCAGATCAATAAATTATCATTGCATAAGAGAAAAATTCTATGAATGAATTATAATAGTATTTTATAAAGTTAAAGATTTATATATGTATAGATAATTTATATAAATACATTTACATAATACATCGTATTGAAAAAGAAATGTACATTTTGAATACTGATTAGTTATTATAAATTTTTTTTTTATGAGTCAAACTACCTAAGCCATAAAATCACAAATTTTAACCAACGTCAATAGGCTTCGTCTCTTTGGCATGATAAAATAGTGCTGGCCACCAATTTCCGATGGTTGTTCTAAAGCATCAATTGTTTTACTTATTAATCAAAAACACTTTTACATCATTCTCACTCTTTCTACCATCCATATGCATTACCTTACCAATGTACTTCTCTTTCTCTCTCTCCATCCTTTTCTATCTGTATTCTTTTTACTTTATCTAATTATCAACACGAATTCAACTTCTGGCCTAATTTTTTTCATATGATAAGCAAGATATATTAAAATCCATTTAATCATTTGAAATACTTAAAAAGGAGACATAAAACAACAACAACAACAACAACAAAAACTATAACAAGTAATTACTAAATTTGCAATTATAAAATATTATAAATAATATAAACTTAAATGAATAAAGTCTATGTAAAAATTGTGCATTTATATTAATATCAAATAAAAATATGAAATAATTTTTTTGTTATTGCTTTATACATTTCATTTATTTGTTCTTTTTTGCTATTGTTCTTCATTATCATTATTATTACAATCATTTTGTACGTTGATGTTTGGATAGTGTCAACAAAACACAAACAAAAAAAAAGAAAAATCTGAAGAAAAGAGATCTGATTTTTTTTTACTCATTTTTTATATGCATTCTTCATGTTATGCATCATACTATGTATAAAATATTAAGAACAAGACAATATGTAGCACCAAAAACAACAACAAGAACTAAAACAAAAAAAATAACAAAAAGAACGCTCATAAATTAAATCACATTTCATTTCATTTCATAGTTGCAAGTAAAAAAGTAAAAAATTTATACAAAAAGATTGAAAAAAAAATTAGAAGAAGCGTAATATTAATGTATGACCGCAAATATTACACAAAAATGTATACTCACACATCGGTGTAATGTATAGTTATACCTTAAAATATTTATCTACCTACATCTATATGGATGAATTTCACTTGATTAAGATTACTCACCATTAATAAAAAGTAAAACCTTTTGATTTTTATTTAATAATATTATAAAATTTTAAAATATTTATGCTCACTAAGTGAGGAAATTACCGAAAAATTCAGCAAAGTCCTTTTGCTTATTAAAATCATGTCCCTTATGCTATGCACGCACATTTGATGTCCAATCTGCTAAAAACAATTTACAAAAGGTCTATTAAGTTTGAGTGAACGATTTCTTTCATTGACGCATTTAATAGAACGGACTTTGAGAGATACAAATATAGCTAATCAAAAAGTAAAAAAGAAATATTCTACAGCAAAATCTGCGAAATTTTTTTTTGTTAATGTAACAACTGTTTTAACAAAACACTTGTACCGCCAGCAATTTCTGTGCACATGAGCTAATAAAATGTATGATTTGTTCACTTCACTTAAATTAACAATGCATTAAATCTATATTTATATATCATATATATAAATATAGATTTATATACATATACATATATATATTGACAAAGAATATGAGGCTCACAGGATGTCTCCAATAATCATTCAAATGCGAAACAAAAAAAATCCATCAGCAATAACGTCATCTTGTCATCACACAGATCAACATTTTTCTGTTCATCCAACAAACAAATGTTTATTGCAAATTTTTCTTTTTGTTGTTGTTTGCTTTTGATGTTGTTGTTTTTGCTCAATGCTTATGTTTTTAGTGTCCGCAAAAACATATATAATGACAACAACAATTACATAAAAAATATGCATTTATCTAGCTAACAATCAAAGTAATCATGCTTTAACTCACTTTAAAGATAAATAGGCACAACAGTAACAAAAAAAAAAGAGAAAAACACCGAGGAAGAGAATGATAGGGTGGGAGATGAAGAGAAAAATCGTCTAAAGACTATAACTAAATGTGTTAGCCCTTCTATCCAAAGTGATCAAAGTAGGACTTGAACGGTCACTACATGAAATACCTAAAAACGAACGTATACGTAACGTATAGAGAGAAATTCTATGTTGTGTATCCATTTAAAACATCTGCCCATCTAAATATTTATGCATTCTTTTTCTTAGCCTCACTATTTTTATTATAACAATTGATTACAATGTCAATGTGTTTGTGAATATTTGTATGCATTGTACAGCAATTTGCGAATCTTTCACACCTACATAATATATAAAATATATATCATTGTACAATGATACAATGCATACGTAAATCTAATAATTTCGCATTTCTTTCTTCATTTGCTTTTGCTTTGCACAATTTGATTTACTTTGCTTCGCCTTATTGTTGTTGTTTAATTTTATCAATGCGTAAATATGACATCTTGCCTTCTCATGCTACAATAAAAGATGATCATATATGATACTTGTTGTTGCTATCATTGATATAGTTTTTATTCATGTTTATTGTTACTGTTGTCGCTCTGTTGGTTAGAATATATAAAACTAAGCTGTTTGTAAGTGACTCTAAAATAAATAGATCATAAAAATAAATTGAGTATAATATCGTCTTGTTGCTGCTGGTCATAAATATATTATTCATTACAACTACAACAACAATAACAGCAACAATAAATAATAATAATAATAATAAAAAGCAACAACAACATCGCTTATAATACTTTAAACATTATAAATATATGAAGAGACAAAATACAAAGTAAAAAAAAACAGAAGGAATAGGAACAACAACACATACAAAAATAAGTGTCAAGTAATAAATGACATGAAACATGTTTAAACTTACGATGACACTTATTGCATTTTTAACACATGGAATGTATGTACAGCAATAACAACAACATTTATATATACACCTCCCTCTATATATCTATTTATCTTACTCTCACTGTCTCATTTTCTCACTTTTTTTTATAGCATTTTGCAATAATATGCCCGCATTTAAATAAAGATTAACAGTTTCATTAAGAAGAATAATGATGATTTTTTCTAAAAATAGATATGAACGAATCTAAAAAAAAAATTTAATGGGAAGGATATATCTATATACTTAGGTAGATATATATATATATATATATATATATGTGTAAAGTAATGATGTGCTAATAAGATTCTTGATAAATTATTGCTTAATAAAGAAAATTATATAAGTAATGAAGTTGTATGCTAGATATAGATAGAGAGAATATTCTAAATATTTTATGAAAGTAATACCTTCCTTATTTTGTGCTTTGTATTTTCTTTTCTTTTTAAGTTTTTCTTTTTTCTTTTTGATTTTGTCATATGTCATGATATTGTCATTTTTTCATAGTTTAAGTTTAAGTTTTTTAATAAAGTTACTTTATGATTTATATGTTATGCCGTGCTCTTTCTTCTTCTTCTTTTATATATTTAACATAACTTTATGTGCCTGTTTTATTATTTGTTTGTTTGTTGGTCTGGTTGTTTTTTGGTGCTAAGTTTCATTTGCAACCAAATTGAGTCATTTATAAACAAGTTATAGTTATAATATCAAATATGTCAGATATCTACATACACATACGCACATACACATTAATATATATATGCCATTGTCAACAGTGTCAAACATTTATTACAAAATATAAATTTCCATGTCATGGAATCAATTTTTTCAGTTGCTTTTCGGCTCTTTTTCTTGTGCATTGGTTAAACCCTGCCCCCGCATCCACCACTCTCATCTTTAATCTTCGCCCACTCCACCCCATTTCTACTTAAATCCATCTTCTTCTTTTGCGATGTCACTTTTTCACTCTTTTTGCCTACATTTACTCCTTCTATTGAATCCAGCCAAAGTGAATGTACAACCAGGCAACTTAGTAAACTTTATAACATAACTTTTTACACTTGTTGTAGCAATAATAACAGCGCTAACAATATAGCACATTTTTTTGAAAATTCCTTAGGGAATATTGAAAAAAAACGAAAAAATGTAGAAGCAAAAAAAAAAACAAATAATAATAAAACAAGAAGAAGAATGAAAATACCCAAAACTCATAATTTAAGACGCCAAATATCATTTTAAACAAATGTTTACTTGTTGTTGCTATTATTATTATTATTGTTCTTGAATACAGATCTTCTTCACTCTTGAAAAAAAAATCATGTTGTTGTTATTGTTATTGATTGTTATTTAGTGTCACTATTTCAACCGTTAAATGTGAAGACAAGTTACTCTACCAAAAAAAGGAAAAAATGACAAAATAATAACAGTAAAAATCAAGTTCAAGAAAAAGGAATTCATAACAAAAAAAAGGGTTTTTACACACACGTATATAGAAAAAATGTTGTGAGTGTGATGGGAGAGCAAGAATACAAGTCGACTGACTGCTACAAATTGAAATTTTTTTCTTAAATATCAACAATAAACGATTTATTTAATATTGTTGTAATATTTTAAGTTGCGGGTTCTTTCTTGCGTCTTCTTTTTATATAACGATATAATATATATATATATATATATATATATATATATATATATATATATATAATATAATTTAATATTATAATACAATGGCAAATTGCCATTTGATTGTTTATTTAGTGTTAATAATGGTATAAATTTTCAATTCATATTTTTCCAAACCGACACAATTTTTAAGCAACAATAACATTAGAAATATCACTTATTTCCTTTTCAATATTTTATATCCTTAATTTAAAAGAAATAGAAATGAAGTAAAGAATCCAGAATCCAGAAGAATATACTTACCTTACAGACCATACTCTACGCCATAGTATTAAATCATAGAAACTAATTCCTTTCTATTTCAATCAATGATTTAAGTCTTTTCAAATACTAGAGTTTCGTTGTTCTTTTTATCTGTGGAAAACTTAAAAATAAAATTGTGGCTAATAGTAATTTGACATTTTTTACACACTTAAAAAATATAAACTTTATTAAAGATTTCGTACATAAACTTTTTATAAAGAATTCCTCATTAAAAAAAATTTCAAAGTAATTGCGAAAACAAATTTCCTGAAATTCCGATGGTGGATTTTATTATGCTTTCAATTAGTTTTTATGAAAGTTATATTGAAAAAATTTCAAAAAAAAAACAAACAAATTGTTTTGGTAAAATGGTGGTAAAATGTATGGGAAAAAACACTATAAGTAAAAAAATATTCTAGGATTTTTTATAGCCGAAAAAACGACTACTTTAAACAGAAATTTTTCTTACGGCCACTATTGGTAGTATGATTACTACAATTACAACTATTAGCATGATTACTACTACAACTACAACAAAACAAGTGAACCTTCTCAGATATGTTCAAATGTTCAGTTATTTAATATTAAACGCAAATAAACAATCTCTTCATAATTGTGACCTTTATTATCATTATTATGATTATCATTATTATTATAATATTATTATTATTGCTTAGTTCGTATGGGAATGAGGTTTAATCATAAAGCAAGAAAGTGTACATAAAAATATTAAACATAAATTTAATTGGTATGAGAAGAGAGTTCAATGGAAGTTTATATAATTAAAATAACACAAGTAATTTTTTTTATGTGGTTTATAATTAAAAATGACAAAAAAAGTAAATAAAAACATATAAGAGAGGCACAATTAAGACACAAAATGTTTTTAAAGTTGAATCGTAAAATGGAATGAAACAGTAAAAATTGAAATAAGTGGGGAAAAGTGACAGAGAGAGCGGGAAAGATGGAAAGTGATAGGAAACAACATTCATAATAAATATCAATCATAATGCTAGTAAAAATATCAAATGTACTTAAAGGTATAAAAATTAAAAATGGGTGGTTATAAAAATTAAATATATATATGTACATATCTATATATATATATATATATATATATATATATATATATATATATATATATATATATGAAAGTAGACACAAAATTTAACTTTAAAGAGTAATTAAAGGAAATTGCTTAAATCAAAAAACCAAAGAAAAAGGAGAAAATATTTATAAAAACGGACGTTAATGTATAGATGTGTATAGATATATGATACATATTCATTTTACTTAACTAAGAGTTTACTCATTACGATTATTATTAATAAATACATTAATGTAGAAAACATATTTGAATTAAAAGTGAATTCCTTGGAATACCTCACAAAACAAACGTTAAACCCCGCAATGTGTTTGGGCTCTTTTCAATGTTCAGAAATTTACCTATACTTTAAAATTAAGAAATTTCCAACTACTGATATTTAAAAATATAATTTCTAAACCTTTTCAACATATACATTTAAGCAGTGTATAGTGAAGGCTATAGAAAGTAAAGATATTTTATTTGTTAAAAATATCCAAAAATAATGCAGGAGTTGTACATTGAAAGCTATCACCTTTACCTTATGAAGTAATTTATAATTGCGCCTAACAACATGTAAGTTCTTCGGAATATTTTGTGCCTAAGAAGTGACATATTAGTCGAAGCATTCGATATGCTTTTATTGACGTAAGAAATCAATTTTTTAATGAATTTATTATTTGCCATTCCTATTCCATAAATGACTTGCGCCTGTTGTGAGCATGTCATATTTAGTTTACAACAAGCTGATAAAAAGAATAGTAATGTTTGTGTTGCTTTTTTTACCTGCTTATAACTCATTTATTCTGTGTAATATAAATTCAACGTTAGTGCGTTTTGAACGCTTAGCTGTGTTTATAAATTATTCAAAATATTGAATCTAGGAAATAAAGGACGAACATACTAACTAATCATTATTCTTAAAAGTGCGTATTGTAATCATTCTCTTTTAATATTTTGTGATTTTCATATCTAATAATTATAGATTACATTATATAGAGCTCTAAGAACAATAACTTTAAGCCAGTTTTTTATTCCAATTAATCGTTGGCTATAGTAGTACACCTGTAGTTAATGCAATGAACAAAAAGAAAACGACACGTGCCATAAAATAACGTTAAATTTAATTGATAAAGATAAATAATGATTAATAAAATGTTACCAAGAAAAGGGGCATTCTTACTTAAACGAGCTGACGTAGAGTAGAAAGATTGTTGTTTAACGGGAAACAATATTTAAAAGTCTAAAGTAGTAATATTTATTTTGATATGAGAATTTTTCACACAAAAATAGGTTATTCTAAATATTAAATAGTACAAAATAGTAGAAAGGACGAAAAAAACGTCATAAAATATAAGTAGGTTCTAAATAGACGTCCATTAAAGAATATTGACATTGAAAAATAAAGCTGCCTCAATTCTGCTTATTAATCTTGTCTAAAGATAGTAGTACAAAATTGATCTCTAAAAGTATTATAAAAATACATAGCCCTACAAAATGGATAAATATGGAGAAGGCACATTGCGAATACTTGAATAAATTAAAATTAAAATTAATTTGCAATTAATTCATAGAAAATTGGTCGTTGAATTAAAATTCTTTAATTTTATAATTGTTTCTCTAACATTCTCGACTTCATCTTTGTTTCTAATGTAGTTCAGTTGGTACTTCTCGGTTTTTTTTAGTATTGTTTCGGTAGTATTGCAAAACTTTACGTTTTATCTATTCAAAAGTTTAATTTAATTTAATTTATGTTTACCAGTTTAATGTGCAACTTTTAAAAATGCTACAAAATAGTCATTACACCTGCTTTGTTGTACTTGTTATTATTAACCTGGCAACAAATAAATTATCGTACAGACCGTTGAATATTTTTAACATTTATGTTGCTTCTTCTTGTACAGTTTTAATAAAAGAAAATATATTTAATGATTTTTTAATACCTTACAGACACACACAAACGCACACGCAACACTCAATTAAAAGTTTTTCAGTATGCGAAAAGAACTATTTTATACTTTTTGTTTTTTACTTTGACCTCTCCTTATAATTAGTTTAACATTTTGCACCCTATCAATTTAGAGTATATTAAATTTGTAAGGCTTTGCAGAGCTTAAACCTTGTCTGTAGTTGTTCTTATAAAATTTTCTATATATTATTTTACACAATTTGAATGTAAAGCATTCAGAAATCGACGTCGATTGGTTACGATATATATTCACGCCTTTAAACGAAAAAGTAATAATTAATGAGTATGTTTCTTATGTAAGAAAATATATAAACATCTGCATGAAGAAATACGTACAGATAAATATCAAAATGTTCCTTACGTTTGTTAATATGCATAAACAAACACAAACACATGTGCACTCACATGTGTTTGTGTTTGTAATAGACTAACTTCTTCTTCAATTTTATATTTATTATCTTTAGACAATAGATGATAAAGTGTTTGTTTGAATGTGTACAAGTATAAAAAAATTAACATATCAATTCAATAGATTTGTGAGGGGTTAAACTATCTTATTGATGTATATGAGATTGTTCAATAAGTTTGCGGAACGGAGTCGAACAGACATCTACAGAGTTCTAAAAATGTGTAGAGTTAAAACAAAATATAAAAAAAAATTATAGAGCGGCAATTTGTTGCCTAAATTATCTATGACTCGTCGAATATATTTCAGCCAAATATTTTCCCCAATTTTATTGTTATTGTATTGTACAAAAAATTTTGATGGATTAATGAGTCAATCTCCTTTTGCTTTTCCGAAAATTGCTTGGCATGATAGCTTTCCCTTTGTTTTCCTTCTCTTTTTTTTGAATAAGGTAAAGTTCTATTAATTTTTATTTGTTCGTGTTATATTTTTCTTTTTATTGTTGCTTTATTTCATAGTACTTTGTTATATTGCTATATGTCTCTGCTGTCATATGCTAAAAATGGCTTTTGAGAATTCAATTTTTCTATAATACAATTCACACTCCACATTCCACATTCTATATATATTACCATTTATTTTGTTTTAGTTTTTTGTCTTTTAGTTTTGTTACGAAATAATATTGATAAACGGAAAACAAAACAAATATCCCTTTTTCAGTTTTTTCCACATATGTTTCATATTTTATGATGATTTTATGTTATACAATAACAACGGATGTGTATATGTATCTTATTTTTTAGTTAATGCGTTGTCTTTAACGAATAGCAGCAATATTCGTCATTTATTTTCGGTTATATCAAACAGTTTATATCGTTATACATGAACTAGTTTGATAAACAGCCAACTATGATGTCTAAGTAATTAAACAATAGACTAACTGATTGATTAATTGATTGATTGAGTGACATTGATATTGTTGTTAAAATCTATAAGAACTCTAATGATGGGTCAGATAAATCGAAAAAAATTATAAAAATATAACGTGACACATTTTGAAAAAGTAGACACATACATACATACTTTGATTAGTAGTTATTGTCAATTTATGTTTGAAAATGTTACTTGAGAGATGTAAGAAAATTTTTTTCAATTTATTTTACTTAACTAGGTAAAATAATTTCACATTCGGGCCAATGTGGTAATTTAAACGTTTAAATATAAAATTATAAAATTGATATGAATTCTATTTTATAAGCATTACAATTTATAATTTAATTTTAATCTAATCTATAAATTTAGTATAACTAAGAAGTTGTGTATTATAATAGCCTATTGGCAAAATTCACATGTCATCCATTTTATACAACGATATTACAAAATAAATGATTATGATATTGACCTTCAACATTTTACATATTTATCTTTTGGTTTCTCGGTCTATCTATTCGTCCACGCGGACCACATACTACACACATGGCTATAATAAAAAAAAAAGGTGAAAAATGAAAATATAGACAGAAATCAAGGAAATAGGGTGTGTTATCATCACCTTTAATAGTACAACTGCAACAAAAACATACAAAAAAGGTTACAATGCCATGTAAAATAAGGGAATTAGAATAGGACTGGACTGTACAGGGCAGGACAGGTCACTGTAGTCTACTGTGGTATGCGTTATGTACACAAACATACCAAATTTAAATTAAATGATATTACAAAATCGATAGTTTTGTTGCTTTAAAGTGAACTATGGCTAATGAAGAAAACAAAAACAATAACAACATGAAACAAATTTTTTTTCTGTTTGTGTTTGCTTCGACAACATTGAAGCCATTGAAACTATTTGAATATAACACGCATGTGGACTTTTTTTGCTTCTCAGTTTCTGCTATTTTTTATGCTTAAAAATATTTCTTTTTGTTGGTTTTCTACTTATATACCATTTATAGAAACCCCAATCCAAGGCTAGCTGCTTGTTTTTCTCTTGGTTCGCCATGTTAATAGGTGTATGTACATATATAATAAGTTTACTTGTCTCTTTTTTCGCTTTCTTTGTGCCTTAAATAAATTTTTTATTTCTTTACCGATTGCTATTGTTGTTATTGGCCACTTCAATTTCTGTTATTTTTCAATACTTTACTTGACTGGCCATCTTTCATGGTTTCTTTTTTAACAAGTTACCCGCAAGAGCCATACGCAAAACACATATGTACACATATACACACACAATCATCTCAAAAAGCAAAAGGTTTATAGAGAAAAGAAAAAATATAACAATCAATGCATTTTGGTACAGCCTGGTATGACTTTCTTGTTGTTTTTAGTTTGTATTCATGAAACTTTGAGGGCGTTACTTTTTAATGAAGGCTTAAAAAAAAAAGAAAAAAGAAAGAGAAGGAAAAGAAATATAAGAACATGGATAAGAATGTAAAGAAACAGAACGAACGGTGAAAATGAAATATTCACAGAGGATGCCTATGTTTTTAAAGCAGAAAAGTATTCTTAGAAAATTAGTCAATTAATTTCAAGAGTAAGTTATATATCCAAAGGTAAACTTCTTTTTTATCATGGTAAATGTCATTTTACCATAATTTTGGATTGCATTTTAAACAATTTTGTATTCAATGTTTGTTTTCCCTTCTATCCACCTTACAAATAGAGCAATAATATTGTTCTTTATTTTATTTCATTGTTTGCTGTTACATGTGATATCCTGCTTTTGAAAAACATCAGGCTTGTAAATATAACTTTCTTTTTTAATAAATAAAAAAAAATATTAAAAAAGCAAATTTCAACATTTATGTGCGACTTCCTGAACGGAAGAAAAGTTGTTAAGAATCTATTACTTTTTTATTTCTTTGAGAGATTAAGCATTAACGAAAACGGCGGAAAAAACAGAAAATAATTACAAAAATGTATGTAAATATTTGATTCTTTCGAAATCAAAAAAAAAAAAAAAAGAAAACACCACAAGAAACTATTATATGTGGAAAAAAATATCAGGTGCCTGAGTAAAAGACTAAATTCAAATAGATTTCTTTTTAATTTATAAAGAATAAAAATTAAAGAAGATTCTGGAAACACGATGCATGGTTCATTTATTCAAGTGGCTCTTTACCAAAGTATCAAATAGAACAAAAGAAACTCTTTAAATTTTCAGAGAATTATCAGAATTTTACGTTTTTCGAAAATTTTTTTAAATTTGCAATACTGAATAATTTTCCAGAATTTTTACCAAATTTGAACTCGATATTTCAAATTTTGCGATGCTTAAAGTGCCAACAACACACAGAGACAGCCACGGGCGATGGACAGACGAACAGACATTGCTAAATCGATTCAGAATACACGTATTTTGTAGCGTTTCCGGCGCTTCCTTTTGAGTGTTACAAAATGAATGTATCTTCAACCTCTGGGTGGTGATCATACAAATATATAAATCGGCTTTAAGAAATGTACATAGACAAAGATACATTGATCACTCTTTGCTTGTTGTTGCAAAGTAGATTTAAATCAAACTTCCTTGATTGATAAATCCTTTTGATGAAATTCTCTATTATTGCTGTTGTGTTTGTTTTCATTTTCTTTATGCTAATTTTGAATGCATTACCATGAACACAATCATTTTCTGTATTGCTTTATTTTATTGAATATGGATGCCAAACAACACAGTTAAGAAATACAATAACACTATAAAATGTAAAAATAAAAATTTATTCAATTAATTTGCATAATGCGTTTGAATAACAACAATTGTACAGAAAAAGTCTAAGGGAAGAAAAGGAAATCACAAAAAGAAATGTAAGGAAAAATAGAAAATGAAATCAAAAATTAAATTTTGTGTGGAAATTATTTGAATGGCTTTCAAATAATACAGCAACAACAGTAACAAACTATAACAATAATAAGAATAATAATAGTAACAATAACAAAAGGAAAGATAGTGGAAAAAAGAGCGCAAAATAATGAATTAATTTAAAATAAAAAATTCTCACAGTTTTCAGTTCAAAGTTTTTATTTTAAAGTAAAAGCAAAAACAAATTGAACACAATAGAAAAAAAAACAAGATTCAATCAATCTCTATAAAGAATACATTTTTTTAACATATGTCTGAGCATAACTTTATGCATTGAATATTATTTCTGCTTTAGTATTTTGTTGTAAAGAAGAAACGTGTTTCAAGATCTAGTTTGTTGGATTAAAATTGGATCACTTGTTAAAGAGTTTTCTTATTCTTCCCTTTTCTTTTTTTTGATATTACTGTTTTTATTGTATTGTAGTTATTGTAAAGATTTATGAAGAATAAAAAGACGGTAAATTAGAAGCAATAGAATGTAAGAGGAACTACTCGGCACATCATAAATCATCGTATTTATTATTTGACTATAATAAAATTCAAAGCAAAATCCATGAAAAAAAACACCAAAAATAGGAAACAAATCTCTCATGTCAATATTTCTGGCAGTGCGCTCTACTATCTTTGATTTAATTTGGTTTTGAAATCAGCCTTGAGTTGTCACCAACATCATTAATAATAATATTACATATCATATATTAAAGATATTTATACATAAAAAAAATCATTTATATTTGGCTAAAGAAAAATCTTCAGTACCATTCGCTCATATCTTTATTACACTTGATAGACGTAAACAATTGCTTTTTGATTTTTTAGCTAGAATATGGGAGACGATTACACTTAAGGGAAAAAAACCGAAAAAATCTATGTCTTACAATTTCCAGAGGTTGGAATAGATTGCTTCCAATTTTTGTTACACATTTTTAAAATCATAATTTTAGCCTCTTTATACAAAAATCACGTTTTATGACTACAAAAAAAACGTAAACATATGAATAGAAACGTACAAACGTACAAAAAATGTAAGCGTATGAACAAGGACTGACAATTAAAATTGAATCCACTAAAACAGAATATGACTAGATTCGTATCTAATTTTACTACGATCAAAAGTATATTCAGAAAATAATTGTTTTTTTTTAAATTATGAATTAGATGCAAAGTGATGGAACTACATTGTCTTATAAAAGAATTTCCTTTTGTAATTGTGCTCTTTTTCCTCTCTCACATTGCAAAATCATTAACTCTATAAAATAAAAAGCACAACGGAAGAAAAAGCCAACAGTAACAAAATTAATTTTTTCAATTCATTTATTTTGCACACTACTCACTTGGTGTTCTACTTGCCCCTTCTTCCTCTTGATCTTCTTATTTTGACTGCTACGTATCAACGTAAATGAGAAAGAAAAACAATTAAGAAAATTATATTTGGCTGTGGCCAAATCTTGATTACCCATCAAGATACACCATGACAACTTCCAATAATCCTGCCAAATTTGAGGTCGTTGTATCCTTTTTTATTGATTAGGAGAATGTTAACAGCACACAGGCAGACACGTCTAAATCAAATCAGAGTTTGATGTTACTCAAGTTAGGGTCTCCGATTCTTCTTTTTGGGTGTTTCTAGATAGTGTGCATATTAACAATATTATCCCACGACCACATTTAATCTACATGTGTGGGGTTTACATTAAATTCATGGCAACAAAAGTATATTTCGGCAATGAAACAACAAGGTAGAGAAGAAAACAACCTGAATGTAAAAAAATCCTAGAATACAAATCAAATAAGAATAAAGTAAAAGAAAGTTCAAGTTAAATGATGTGTTGTAAACACAAACATTTACAAGCAAACTTGAAGCAAGGGAAAGTGTATAGAAAGGGATAAGAAATTGCAAAAGATAAAAATTAGAGATTTAAAAGATTTGAATGAATGAACTCAATACTTTGCCCAAGCAACACGTATACATCCATTTAAGGTATTGCAAAGTTAATCTTTGGAAAAAAGCGGAAATTTGAGATATATTGAAAGAGACACAGAAACCAAAAAGAAATAGTAAAAACTCATGTCATATTGTTATTACTATTGCTGCTGTTTTTAGTTTTTTTTTTGGCGAATGAATTATAAGTATTGCGTTAAATACTTCTTTTATCTTATTTAATGAAAATCTAAGATTTATAATTCTGAATTACGAGAAACTTAATCTCATGACGGTTTAGCTAAAAATCTATATTGGATCATGTATTTTCAATTTAGAGAGGTTTACATGCAGCAGAAGTTCACAAAAAGAATAGAAGAATGAAACGCGTAAAATTTTATGAAAAGTTTATCTTGTTAAGCATATAAATGTATTATACAATTTTAGAAAAGAGTCCAAGTTAAGCAACGCTATTTGTATTCACTTTTTTTACCTTAATGATAAACAGTTTCTGTTCTAGCTACTTCCGCCTTGTTAAATCCTTTTTATATTCTATTTTATTTGGTTTCTTTTTATTTATTTATTTATTTTATTTATGTTCTTTTTGATAGAAATGCTATTGTTAGATCAAACACATATGCATATAATTTCTTTTTTACTCAAGATTAATACACATTAATGATGTTTGAAAATATTATTGGAAAAAATTTTCCTTTTTTCAGTCTCAAAGGTTTTAATAAGATATATCTCATGTAAATGAAAAATAAATAAAGAAATTTTATTTAACTTACAACACACAACAACACACAAATAGTGTTTTATACCAGATGAGCGTAACCCATTTTAAATAAAAATTATTTCTTATTAGGGAATTTTATATATTTTATAATAAATAATACGAGAAAATATTATGCAAGAAAAGTACAATGTTTACAATTTATTATTATTATTCTTCTTATTGAGAAAATGACAACTCATTATGTCAATTTAGTGGCAATTTCTTATAAAACACTTGATAAAGTGAAAGCATTCTCAAACTTTAGTGGTTGGTATAGAAGAACCAAATAGAACTTTAAACATTTATTTGTCACATTTTTTGACAGCATTCACTAACTGTATCACACAACATAAAGGCAATTTTAAAAACTTGCGCAACATAACGTTTAACGTTTACTTGAATTTTCCTTAAAATTATGTTCAAAACTTGCAACAGGTTAGTAATTAATAACTTCTCGTCGATTAGAACTTGTTTTTTTATACAACTTTCTTTTTAACTTTTGTTATTTTAATATATATTATAAAAGCCTGTTTATTGCATTGTTACGTTTTTCTTTATACTTTGTCTTTCTTCGTACTGTGTGTGTATTGTTGTCCTCATCCTTAAATGACAAAACAAGGATAACACACAATTCCCATTAAATCATTTAATAATACGTATTATTTGCAAACTATTAACTATTGTATTTGTCTGTCTGTCTGCTATACATTCTTTTCATTTACCATTACCTTATTTCCTAATGTAATTGCCACTTCATCATCATTATCAGCAACAACAATACATGGCAGATCTGTAAAAAAAAATGAAAATATGAAAATGGAAATCCCTTTTACGCTCTTTATGACGACTTTTGTTTCTCGATCGTTTAGCAATAAATAAATGGAGTTTTGCCAATTTACAATAGAAACAATATCGTATATTTTCACCACATTTGCCAAAAGAACAATGAGATTTAAGTATTGTTAAGTATAAAATATAATCTTAATAAGCGAAGAAAACATAGGAAGAAAAGAAAATAAAAAAAAAACAAAAACAAAAACAAAACAATAACGATTGATTTTATATTCCGTATCAATATCATTAAATGCAAAAGAAGCTGGCGCAATTCTCAATAAGAAAGTAAAGCGCTTAACGCTTACTGTTTACCGCATTTTTCATTCTCGTTTACTTTAACGAAATTGAAAGGATCAAGATTTTAAAAGAAAGGGTTACACGTATACACTCGCTTTTCATATACAAACATACGTACACACATTGACTACCAATTGTAAATACAAAACACAGGCAAATTCACAAAGTAGCAGCCAGTAAAGATATTGTAAATAGTTTATAGCATCTTTCTTATTCTCTGACATCCTTTCAATTAATGTTGATATCATTACCATAAATAAAATTTGCATACGCTACGAATACTTTCTCATAATTATATATGCAAAGAAGAATTTTTTTTCATTTACTTTAAGGGATCTAACGCACTTTACCTCACTTTACCTCACTTCACTCTTCATTTCATCACTCTTTTGCTCGATATTGTATTCTACCTCTTAATCATTATAATATTAATGGATATTTCTATTTTTATTGATTGCTTGGGAAAAACTAAACTCTTTTTTTTCATTGCTACCATTTTACAATTATCTATTTACATGTCCACACAACATTTATTGTTCATCATATACGAAATGCGACCTCTTGTTTGCATATTTATATGTACGCATAATATTTCATCACAATTTACTTTTTTCATAATAAATGTATATAAAAATGATGGTACATGGAAATATATCATGAGATGAAGAAAGAATACTTTAAGATGCTACATTACACATAAATTAGTTAATTTTTTTTTTGGTTCTTCTTTTTTTTATCTTTCATAAATTGTAACATAACATTGTAACATAACATTGTAGCATAATGTTCTATTGTTCTATTTTTGTTCTTTATATGAAACAATCCTGAATATAATTTTAGTAAGTTGTTGTCCTTTTAGAATCACCGTGTACAAGAACAAAAATAAATAAAAAAAGGATAATTTGATTTATTGATGACAATCTGTTGAGAAAATTTTTATAAATAATTTACGCTACGTCTCTCTCTTTTATTTTTCCCACATTCACTTATTACAACGATTTAAATTTCTAAACTTTAAAATCAGCTCCATGCTTCTTCTTCAGTTTCTTCCATTATATTCTATTTACAAAGAAACTGAAATAATGCTCAAAGAAAATTTAGTAATGAAACATAAAAAAGCGAACTCTTTGAAAAATATTAGTAGAGATCCAAAAAATTAAACACCTTGCATTCCATTTGAATTTGAAGAATTCTTTAATTAAAATCTACGTTCTGTCGTAATTTCACCAAAAATGCATTAATTCACGCATTTTTATAAACATGCTTCTTGGTGGATGATGAAGATTTCTAAAAATGATTCCCTTTGTTTTTGACGAAATAGCAGTTATATATAAATTATTTTAATAGATGTTAAAGATAAATCAAATCGATGAAGCACTGCGTTGATTGTTCATTTCATTGGTAAAATGTCAGTACCAAAACAATTTTTGCCAAAATTTTCTTCTTCTCTCGGCATTTTTTTTTTGATTGTTTGTGTATTATTATTAGATATTAAATGCGCGGAAGAAATAAAAGTAGAAGAACGTTAAGTAAGCTTGTTCAGTTAGTTATACAAGAAAAAAGTTCAAATATTAATTTACACATTTTGTTATTGTGGTTTTGTATTAAACAATTGTTGCTGACTTTTCCATTGAAATCTTTTTATATGCTATACATCATATCATTTACATTTAACTAAAGGTAAAAATGATGATAGCGAAATGAAAAGCAAAAATTTTATTTGATTCATTCCCAAAAAAAAAAATAAACATTAGTGACTAAATAAAGTTTCTTTTTGCATTTATTGTGTAAGGTTTTAAATTACATGTTAGTTTTATTGTTATTGTTATTGTTATTGCTATAGTTATAGTTTATTATTATTCGCGTTTGGTATGTGTAAGCATTTCCTATTATTTGCAATGATTTCTACTATTTAGTTTGTTTTTGCAACAACTTTAATTTTTCTTTCTTTAGATGTATCATAGAAATTTAGTTGCTATTGTTGTTGGTATTAGTTTAATTCATGATGTAATTTGAACATAGACGTGATTATATTTTCAAAAGCTTTTTGAAAAACATTTGCATTTCAATTCAATGAGAAAAAAGTTCAGCTCTGAGAAGTGAAATTGTAATAAAAAAAAAGAGAGAAAACATCATAAACAAAATATTTAAAATTTTGTTACAGTTTTATACTTTACACTACCGCTGTTGTAAAATATTATATGTTTGCCCAAATCTGAGACTTAATGAAGAACTTAATCTTTTTTTGGCTGAAATATAATACGTAGACGTGCCATGGTCCAAAGACGTCCCATAAAGCAATTTATATTGAAAAAGGATATTACGTGGATATTCCGAATATACCTTTTTAAAAGTAGGTAGAAAAGTTCTATTTGTGTACACAGTTTACACTTCTCTGCCTTCTACGAAATATCATATTTTTCACTATCTTGCATTTCAAATTACTTCAGGACTTCAACACTTCATCAACCAAATTATTTAAAGTGATATACGGTATTTAATAATCGACCTTGCGCGATTGCTTGCATTTTCTACTGTTATTGTTATTTTTACTGTTATTGTATTCAGTTATTTTATATAACGGTTGCTTATAATTTTTTTCAATTGCTTTTATTGTTTTCAGTTCATACTGTTCTTATTGTATGTAATGTCATTTTTGTTTCTTGTGATCTGTATTTTTTTTTTTGTTAAATTATCTATTTTGTTGAAAACAGAATATACAGATTTTGCTTAGGAAATTTTGGTTTTTTCTTTTTTTAAGTTGTCTCTATACAGAAATTTGTTTAGATAAATTAAAATGGTTTGACTTTCATATAATGAGCACATAGCAATAAAGGAAATGTAAAGAAAAATGTAAAAAAAATGTAAAAAAATTTGATCATCAATTAATTGATGATTTTATAGTATTTTCGTAGCTTTTGATTTGTCTAATGGCAAATTTTTAATTTGGTTTCATAGAGCATACTATTCTCACTTAACGGTATACTTTGGCACCGTGTCCTTTGAATGGTTTGGCTCACTTTTAATACCAATCAAAGTACATTCTGCCAAATTTTAATATCGTTTTCCTACCAGAAGAATGTTTACTACATCTGGGTGGTGGATATAACAACAACCAAAACTATCGCATAAACAAAATTTACATAAATCTGCAGTTAATCATTATCCCCAGTGAAACAAAAATACAGGGTAAACAAAAATAAATAAATATGCTGTGTAATATTGACTGTACTGTAATTGAATAATTAATGTTAAAGTTGGTGGGATATCTTTTGTATGTATGAATGTATCCAATGTATACATATTCCAGAGAATTTTGCAAGCAAACAAATACGAACACTCAGATTTTTTTAAGCAATAGGCATACGTTTGCATTTTTTTATGATATTGTTATTTTTTAAAATTTGTTTGTTACTTTTATTGACTTCTAATTAAAAAACTACTTCACTTTGTTGCGTTTGTATGTTATGACTTATTATTGGACACATTGTGCTATTCGACACTTACAACGATACAGAATTTTGCCTTTTTTTGCATTCCTTGTTTTCTATTTTATTGTTATTATACTTTTCTTTGGAAATGCCTGAAAGAGATATAGAAGAAATACTTCAGATATTTTACATATATTTTAATAGACAGACGGTACGTATCACTTAGTAAAAATTAGCGTGAAAATTAATTTTTTTTTGTTATTTAATCTATTTAATAATCCTTAAGCTTTCTTACGTAGGTGTGGATAAATCGAATACCAAGTTCATTAAAAATCTTCGAAAATTTCTTCCGCATAAGATCTCTTTATTTCTGCAAAAAAATTTCGCCTTTGGAATGTGAGAACAGAACATAAAAATCAGAAATATAGTTGCATTCAATTGCACTAATAACAATACCACTGCAATTATATTTAAATGAAATCGAAACTTATTAAATACCAGAAAAATATTCAAAAAAATTGTAATAATAATAACAACAACTGTAAGAAATAAATAAAATAGAAATTTAAGCAGATGTCTTTCATTCATAAAATTCTTAAACATAATGCTGCTTAAACTTCAACTTCAATACCACTGTTTCTTCGCTGCTCATTTGTATTGTTCTTCTTCTTTCTTATGGATTTTATTTGAATGATACAGAGAAAATGACACCTTTATCAATTTTTTTTAATAATTATGATTTTTATTGTACCCTACATCACTTACAGGGTATTATTTCTTTGTGCGGGTATGTAAATTTCAGAGCAGTAGTTGAGATAGACCTACCTTTTACTATATCGATCAACTCAGAATCCTGATTTGGTTTAAAGCTGTCTGCCCGTCCGTCCGTCGAAATTTATATGTATGAAATTAGGTATGTAGGCGTAGTATAGCCCAAAGACGCCTCAATAGTTTTAGCTAAAATCAGATGGTTAGTACGACTACGATGTATTTTGCAAAGGGTTGTTACATGTGAAAATTCACAATTCTGAGTGTTTCTTTATAAAAGTCTGATGTAGGGTAATTAAAATGTCGGCCACTACCCACTATATCGTATATACTTGTTTTATTTGTTTCATACTTTCATTCCATTTTGTCATTGCTATGTTGTTCTTGTTTTGTTATTGACGTTGTTGTTCCATAAAAAAAGTTTTCAAATAAACGTGTTGCTTCAGATTGTTTTTAATTCACTCTATTCAATTGTATTGAGTAAATAGAACATAAATGAGAGCGAATAAAATTAAAGGAAGATATGAAATATCTGAACAAGAAATTTATTTAATTTAATAGAAAACAGTTTTTATTTTCAAAAAGTAAAAATATAATAAGACAGGGACGTTTTGCCACAATTTTTATTGAGTAAAAATAAAAAAACGAATACACTGAAGCGTACTACTGCATTTTAAGTTTCTGTGTGCACACATGTGCGTGCGTGTGTGTGTATATTTGAATACGCCTACAGCAGGATATTTTCATATGTAAATTTTCTCCTTTTCTGTTTTCTTTGTTTATTAATTTTCTATGTGTGAGTGCAGTGAATGCTTAAACAAAAATGCATCAACAAATACAAAAGAAGTGAAACTATTACAAACGATAATTTCAAATTTCGAAAAAATAAAATAAATGTATATACCTGTGTTTGTATGTTTGTTAGCACCCCTTTAACTTTATGGCCAAGGGTGCTATTGAACTATTTAATTCCATTCTCATTTTAATAGGGAAGGGTGCTTTTTCTTTCTTGAATATTTCCTTTAAAAAATAAAAAGCGAAAACAAAAGAAAATATAAAGAATTAAAAACAGAAACATTCGATTTCAATTTCAATGCCAAATAATAATAAGTAAAAGGTGTTGCGTTGCGTTGTATTTCAAGACATCAAGGTGTTTCTTTTTTTAGAGCCGAAGAAAGAAATATTGAAGAGGGTGAAACATAAGAGAACAAGGAGATAGGAAGAGTAAAGGAAAAGTACTGAATTGAAAATTATGAAAATTAATTACAATTTCAATACACAATTCATAAGCCATTCAGGCATTATATCAGTCAGCCAGCCAGCCAAATACTTTTTTTATATGCTTCATGTTTTTTAATCTACACACACAAAAAAAAAACAAAAGCAACAGCAAAAGCAAAAAGAAAATCATGCAATTGTTTACTTCTAGACTTTTTCATATAATTTTTATGCTCTTATTATTCGTCTTCTACATATTATTCTTCTTCTTTTCTTAAATAAAACTTTTTCGTTCAAGTTTGCTCTATGATTTATATGGATTAACGTATAAAGTCTTGTTGTTGCTGTTTGCTGTTGTCTTTTAAAGCAATCAATTCTCTTAAGGGTTGTTGAATTTTGCATAGTTTTGTATCGTTTGTGTAACAATAGAAACAACAATAATCGTAATAAGAACAACAACATCTGTCTGTTATAATAAAAAACAAATTTAAGTTCAATCAAGTTTTTATAATCGGAATTAATATGATTGACTCATCCTCTCTCTCTCCCTCTCGTTCTATTTTCTTTTGGAATTTTATTTCTTTATCTTGTCTCATAAGTTATTCTTAAATTCTTATTGTTGGTTTATTAAGAAAAAACTAAATATATATATAAACTTAAAAGTAAAATTTCCAGTTGAAATTTTCTTTCGGAGACTTTTGATTGACATGAATTTTAAAATAAATCAAAACCAAAAAAGCTTGCTACATAATCATACCAATACCAATAATAATGAAATAATACGGGCTTTAGCTAAATTTATAAGGCATTTAAAAAATGAATTCTAAGAATTCTGCAGTTGTCCTTATATGTATTAAATGATGTTTAATCCAATTCCGAAGAAAGAAAAAGTAAAGGAAAAACCCAGAGGGAAGTAAATATCACAAAAGTGAGAATATTTTGTTTACTAATAATAATTCTAAAAAATTTTCCGCCAAATTAGTTATTCTCTAATAAAATATTTTCCATTTTTCAATACATTAAAAGAAAGAATTTCAATAATCTTAAAAATCTTGAACATCTTGAATTAATTAGAGAGATCAACCTTTAGACCGTTCAAGAAATAAAATAAAATCAAAATTCTATAAAAATAATTGGGACATTTTAAATTACATTTAATTCTTCAAAGAAGTAGAACTGAATTATGTAATATCAAAGTCAACTTTCTCGTATTGTAATTACTTAAAATAAGTTCTTAATATTTAAATTTACCAAATAGTTCTTTAAAATAAAAAGTAAGAAGATTTGTTTCAAAATTTACCTATACAATGAAGTCATTAATAGAAAATCCAAATTGCCATATAAGAGGACGGACGCCACATTTTAATGTAATTTTTCATAGACAGAATATTAATCATTAATTATCTTTTGCATATATTTGTTTTTTATGGTTTGTATTATACATGTACATGTGCAAGTGCATGTTTGTGATCACATAATTAACAATAGATTTGCGTTTCTTATTCTACATATTCTTTCTTTTTTTCTGCATTTCAGAATATTTATGAATAATGGGAAAAAATATTAAGATTTTATATCTATCATAGTGCGTTTTCCTACAATCAACCGTGTCCGTTTATTTATACATATATGTATAAATAAATATGTATGTATATATGTATATATATATATATATATATATATATATATATATATATCTGTGTGTATGTATGCAATTAATAATTATTTTATGAAAGGAAATGCAAAACAAAATGAACAAACAAACAAACAAAAAACAAAAAGCAAAAAAAAGACAAGCTTTATTTTTTTATGTTTTATTGTTAACCAAAAGTGGTAACGTTAATGAGAACGACAATAATGTTAGGGTGGATATGTAGCTTTCCAACTCTCTCACAATTCTGGTCTATTAATAATTACCTTTAGATATAAATTTTCCAAATGTGTATACATATATAAGTTCGAAAAGGCGCGCAGATCATGCAAACTAATAATTGTCTTTTTGCTTTTGGCTTCTTTTTTTTTTATCAAAAATCTTTAAATCATTTGGTTTAGTTTTTCTTTATCTATATGTTCAAATAATAATTACCGATTTAAAGTTTAGTAAATTGTAGTCTTACTTTTATTACAAGTCAACTAACGATATAACCAACCAACCAACCAAACAACAGAGTAATGATTCAACCAACTCATCCAGCCAAATAACTAAATTTCAGTATATCCGTATGTCTCTGTACATACTACGTGTATTGTTAACATAACAATTACGAATCATTATATATTATTATTGTATTGTATGTATAAAGCATGCATATATGTGTATGTAAATATACACAATTATGTATGAGCAGTACATTTACATGTTTATATAATGTATATGTACCTATGTAGGCATAGGTATGTGTGATGGGAGCTATTGTCTTTTTTATTTGGCTTTTTTGTCGTGATAGTTCAATTGTGTTTATACATACATATGAGAGAATGTTTTTCATCTTAATTTTAAGGTTAATTTGTTTTATTTATCATTTATTTGTCGCATTCTTCGTTTATCATAAATATATATACATATATTTCAAATTCGACTTTTGGTAATGACAGCGCTTTTGTATATACATACTTCTAGTAATTTTCCCTTTTTTCGTCTTTTCTTATTCTTCTTCTCTTTTTCTTCTTCTCTTTTTCTTCTTGGTATAATTTTAATACATATATGCAAAGCATTTGTTTAGTTACTTTTTGTTTAAAGCATCTTCATATGTGTTTGTAATAACTTTCATTCGTTTATTGTATAACTTTAATTAAATAAATGAATATCCAAAAAAAAAACGGTCCCATTTAATGGCCAACTATTTTCTCAGGCATTAGCTTCGGTTATATATACATCCTTATGCCAGTACTTAATGTTTTGACTTAATTTTTATTTAACATACCTTTTTCATCATTTGTCTTATAATTTCCTTCTAAATATTATATCCTAAGTAATTCATTTGTATTAACATTGTTTCTACAACATTTCACTCAAGAAGGAGATTTATAATTTTACTGTTAATTGACGATTCAATAAACAAGCAAACAAATGAAAAGTACGTTCCTTTTATTTTGTTATATTTATTTTCCTTGATTCAACAAGACTTTCATTCAAGGCAAACTAAAAAGCAAAAAAAAACTTCGTTTACCTTTATTTTCCATTTTTCATGATTTTTATTTTCTTGTGGCGTGCAGAAAACAATACAAAAAAAAATTAACAAAAGACCGAAAGCAACAATTAAATTGCAACAGAGGCCAATAACAAAGTTTTATTTTGAATGTTATGAATATATAAACGGAAATGCAATTCTTAGCATACAAAAAGTTTACTCAAATTCCATAATACTTCAAAATAAATAAACATTTTCCCCCTACCAATAACTCTCTTGTCCTATATTTTCTATACTAAGTGAATGAAAGATGAAAACATAATTATCTACCTACAACCAAATGCATTATACATTTAGACACAGAAAGAAAGAGAAAACTAGCTGCTGTTTCATTGCAATCGCGACTTACAAAAAAAACAACTAGAACAAAACTAAACCCAATATAACGAAAGTCATAATACAAAGAAAATATAACGGGAAAATATTATATATCTATATGTATATAAGGCCACAAATTCTTTCACATATATATATATATATATATATATATATATATATATATATATATAGCAATTAAGCATTGGTTGGTATTTACGTATTTATATATATATATATATATATACATATATATATATATATATTTAAATATATATATATACATATATATATTCATATATGTAGACACAAGTGACATAAATACGTAAATACCAACCAATGCTTAATTGCATTAGAGGTTACAAGTACAGAACAGCAAACAAACCTTCACATGTGCACGCATATATACATATATTTCTAAAAAGATACACATATGCGTATACATATATATATATATATATATATATATATATATATATATATATATATATATATATATATATATATATATATATGTATATGCATATAGACTTGATAATAACGAATTTCTCTGCAATTTTTCTGCGCGCTCCCTTTTAGTTTTCAATAAGGGTTCTTAAAACCATAAACCATAACGAGAGAATAGAGAAAAAGTATGAAAAAGAGACATTAGACAATATATGTAAATATTGTTAAGGAAAGAGAAAGTATTAGAATTTTTACTTGAATAGAAAGTGAAAGTGCAGAAATGTTTAGAATAAAAATATTTAGATAGATATGAAAAAAGTAAGCAAAACAATAAAGTGTAACGAAAGAAACAAGCGAACACACAAACGAACAGCTTCTAACGACTTCTATTTTCATACGAAACTAGTAAAAGCCACACACAAGACATACACGCACCACCAATTATATATCACGATATAAATTAATGGTAACAAATATTATTGTTGTTGGTTTTATTGTTATTTTTCGCATTTTTTGTTTCTATTGCGTTGCATTACTTCCCAATGACTTGAATCATTCAATCACATTTAGGGTCGATAAGCGTAATCTTATTATTAGTTTATTATTTAGACATTGATACCTAATCAATTTTGTATGTGTTAATTGGCAACTTAATGTGTTTGAAAGATTTAAAAAAATTACTTTTCAATTACAAAACATGTCGAACTAATGAATGATTGCTTAGATAAGTCAATGCAATCTTTTCGAATCAATTCAATGCAATACGATTTTATTGCCAACTAATCTTTTCTTTTGCTTTTATGTTCATTTGACTTATAATGATATTTGTTTTTTGTTTTTAGTTTGTTCTTTTTAATATTTTTATGCCCTAAACCACTTGTAGTACTGAGTATTTTAAATGTATGCAGATGTTTGTGACACTCAAGTGAACTTAAGACAGGTACGCACCTTTTATAAGATAGATCAACTCCGAATTACTTTCTGAATCAGTTTATCGGTAAGATGTCTGCCCGTAAAAATTTGTTATCAAGCTAGGTTGCAACTTTTAAGACTTTTTACTGAAATTTGATACATTGTAATGTTTTGGTCCAAATTTTGACTTCTTAATTGCATTAAGCAAAATGGGGTAGAATATTTACATAACCGCCGCAATTTGCTATAACGTTTTTTCATATTTGAACGTCACAGCATTTTAAACTTATTTTTATTTTTTCTTTTTACATAAATTACTATTAATGTTTAGGGATAAAATATAAAAGTTTTGTACTAAAGTGTCATCTCAAAAATAGTATTCTAATATTAACAAGAAAGAATTATGTATAACTGGAGCCAAATCTTAAATACCCACCACTTATACAATAATGTTACTGCCAAATTTGAGCTCAATATACTTCTGTTGGTGACGAGGAGAATGTTAACAACACACGGACCGATGGACAAACAGACATGTCTAAATTGATTCAGAATTTGATGGTGATCAGAAATATATACACTTTGTATGGTGTCTGATGCTTCCTTCGTTGATGTTACAAACATAATAACATAATAAATATACTCCCAACTTCTAAAAAAATTCTTTCCTGCTAAAAATTTTACGCGTAATTATTTTTATATATTAATAATTCAATATTATTGCTGAATTGATTTTCAATTAAAACAATTATTTTAAAGTTTACTTCATTATATTTATATGTAAATATATATTTTAATTTTTATACTTCTGTTGTGTTTGTACATAACGATAAATAGTTTAATTAGTACAGACAATTAAAAATTTTAATTTGAGAAAATTGACTTATAAATTATTAAAATATAATTTCAAATAGTTAATACGAATATGAAATTCATATTAATGCAAAACCAACAACTTAAGCCTTAAACCTTATACATACTGGAGCAAAAATTATTTTAAATCTTACTGAGATCTCGTAATATAATAATAAAAAAAAGAACTTTTACCCCATCAACTAAGTAATAAACAAAACCGAAAAAGAAAAATTACACTTCCTATACATATATAATTCACACATAGACACAATATTTAGATTTATACAAAAGAAAATCAAATATGTTAAGCATATTCACTTACACAAACAGTTAATCAAACGTACATGTATTGTTGCGTATAGTTTTCTTTTCTTTTTGTCTACTTTTCTGCTTATTTTTCTATTCATATTTCATCGTTGTCGTCTCTATTTTATCGTTCGTTAATACGTTTTTTTTAACCATTTTGTTATTGTCGCTGTTAGTCTATTCTTTTTTCTTCATTCATGTGTAACAACTCAAACTCATGTCCAATCGAATGGGGCGGAGCTAAGTCTATATAAAAAATCGTTATTGCCTGCTTTTTTAGCGTTTTTTATTTCTTTCCTGTAACGAGTGTTTGCATGTAGAGACCTTATTAACTGTGAGTTTGATTATGGCCAACATGTCTAACATGTAGTTGTTGTTCTTGTTTTCTACTGTTACTATTGCATTTATACATTTTCTGTCGCATTTCATCTCTGTGTTATTTTTTACATATACGTTTTTTTTATTTGATGAATTCGTTCGATTTTCTTTTAATTTATACATTTCTTGTTTTTATTCTCAAAATTCGATTTGAAATACACATATATTGAAAAAATGTACATTGTAAAAATGTATGTTAGAAATAGAAAAAAATAATTTTTCGTAGAAACGTAACTCTTCTTTTTTACTCTTTATCTCAAAAAGTTTCTCTTTGTAAATATTATTGAATAGAAAAGAGGTGACAGACACTTAAGTGAGAAAGAGAATCGGAAAGAGAAAGAGCAGAAAATAGAGTAATTTCATTACGTGTAATTAGTTTGTATTTGTTGTTGTTGGTTTTGTCGTTTTCTTGTTTGTAATTTGTATATAAAATAATATTTTTGAAAAATGATTGCTCTAAAAAAGATTTTTGCTTACCTCAAGACAAATTATTGCTATTAGTTTCGCAAGAATTAATTTTAATTAATTTCTTTGTTCATTTTTATTTGTCACAAAATCTTCTTTTAACCTATTAAAGGGCCACAGACCTCAAACATCTAAATTGTATCATATGTAATTTTTCTGATATTTTGTTTTGTACGAATCTTATCTAATTTACAAAAGTGCTTAAATAAGATCTTAATGTAGATAAAGTGCCAAAAAATGTTTATGTAGATAAAGAGCTGAGGCAGTACTTATTTTAATTTTAAAATTTGAAATATCAAAATATATCTCGCCATTTTTCAAAATTCTAATTATAATATATTTAAAAAAGTTAATATTATGTAATGTTTTTAATTTTAATAAATTACCATTAATATTTTATTATGTACTAAATATTTATTATAATTAAGCGACCTAGTGTAGGGTATTAACCAAATATTAATAATGGATAATTTTCACCCTAAATTATACGCAAAAGTACTTGATTATTAAATTACCTACTAAATACCACTATAAAAATATTTAGCAGTAAAATTTAGAATAAACATATTTAATATTATTAGGAAATAAATTTTTGTTTAATTCCTTTATTTAATAATTTATAAATTATATAAATATACATGCACAAACTTTTATTTCTTGAAAACTTCCCTATCTAATATATTGTAATAATTAGAAAGAAAATTGGAGAAAACAACTTTAAAAGCATATAAAATAAGTCCTTCTACTATAATTTATTGAATATTTGCAATATTAAAGCATTATGAAAATACATTAGACAAATATTAAATATAAGCAAACTAAGCATAATACAAAAAAATGTAAAAATGAGTAATATATTTCGAATGAGCAATTTTCCAAATGTATTTTATTTTATTATTTTGTGTGTTTTCAAACAATTCATGCACTCTTTCACTCAATCTCTTTCACTCAGCCTCTCTTTTTTGTCTTGCTCATTCTCTCCAATAATGCAATTCCCCTCAAATAAATAAATAGCTATCAGACAAGTTTGAGTGTAAAAATATGTTCTAGCATGTCGTAGGCTGTTTTGCACAACAACTGGCTTATTACCCTATAGGATATATTTAAACCAGGGGAATAATAACAATAGTAAAAGGTAAAAACCGAAAAAGTCTTACATATATACAATTATCACTTTGATATAATAAATAACAAGAATCATATATAAATGAATTTCGAATTTTATATAATAATATTTTTGTTTTTTGAATCTTTCTATCTTTCTATATCAATTGCCAATAATTCTTTATTATGCCACTGCTTATAAAAACAATACACATATAATTATAGCCATAATTGTTGGCATCGTTATTATGCATATAATTGTTAAAAATAAAATGATTGTTAATGATAACTTGCAGCCAAGATGCATCAAAAGTGATCAAAATTCTATTTTAATCAAACCAATAAATTGGTATATCTAAACAATTATTTTATAATTTTTTTAAATCCCACAGCAGAGTCTGCTTAATAAAAAAAAGCGCGCTTTTAGTGCAAATGTCTTTCACACGATTTATATGACCTGGCTACAAATTTTGATCAAAAACCAGTATAAAAGTATAACACTAATAATAGTAACAATAAGATATATAAAACGGCAAAATCAATTCTTAAAAAGAACTGTTTAGACTGATGGCTTCGTCGAGAAAACTCTTAATAAAGTGCCGTATTCCATATACTTTATTTATAATTCTAGTTGCACCATCAGCAAAAGGAAAACCATCAGCAACAGTGTTAATCAAATAATGTAATTTTAAAACAACATTTGAAAGCAAAAGAATTGGAATTGTATGGATTCCTACACAACAACAAACAGTAATATTAAAGATGATAAAAATGAAAAATGAATTATATTAATAAAAATCATTGATAATAGGCAGCCCGTATAAATGTACATGGATAAATATCTATATATGTAAATGCAATTGTAGTAAGTCAAAAATGGTTATCTAATCAGCCATTCAACTAGCCAGCCAGGCAGTTATGCAGTCAACCAGAACCTATACAATGACTTTGCTTCTCTCATCAGTTAACCAGAACTTACACAATGACAGTTACACTTCATCTCCCTCTCACTCTCTGTGTGTGTGTGTCTTTTGCTAATTCTTTTTTTTAAGATTTTTATTATTGCCTTTCTAATTTATTTAAATGTACTCCACCTCATACCACTATCCAGAAAACAAAAACTACTAAATGTGATCAAACTAACGTGCAACAAAAAAGGGAATTCGAAAATCTAGACGATATAACAGAGCAAAGGAAAAAACTTATCGCATGAGAGAAAAAATGTTGTATATACAATAAGAAAGCATGTAAAATCTTATAGAATTTAATAAATAATAACAACCATAACAGTAACAAATATTAACCACAATAATAATAACCACAAGAAATAAAATTGAACACCGTAAGTATATGCATTTGTATAAAAAGAGATTTTTTTAACCATTTTAACTATCAATCGAGAAAAAGAGAGTTAAAACATCAGCAGCAGAATAGCTGCTATTCAATTATACTTATTCAAACTAAGTCGTACATTTACATTTTAGGAAGATTAAACAATACTAAAGTTAAAAGGAAATAGCAATATTACACGTAGGTATCCCGAATAAATATGTGCATGTATTGTTTGAAATAATACAAATAAATAAAAGACAAAATGAAAACAACTGAAATGATAGGAAATGTATGGGGAAGAGAATAGGAAGGTATCAGAAATCAAAAATCCAATAAAAAAAGAAAAATAGCAGTAAAACATTGAGCAATTAAATGAATTTCAATGCATTGCAACTGACAGAAAATATTATTATAAACATACGAACGCACTATCAAACACACTTTTTTTATATGAACTTTTTATAGAATTAAAAAAAGTACATACACATAGAGAGAGTAACAGAGAAAGAGCGAGTACCAAAGAGAGTAGTTAATGGACTTTTTTTTGTACCATTTTTGTTTATGTGTAAAGGGGGAGCCTTAATGCGCCAGCAGCGAATTTTATATAAATGTGAACGTTTTATCACATACACACACGTATATACGCATGCATACAAACTACCAAACATCCAATCTATGGACATTTATTCTATAGGGTATATGATTCGATATGTTATTGTTATTGTTGACCTTGTATTTTTTCTCGCTTTGCAACTTGAAGTAAATCACAAAATACAATTTTAGTGAAGAAAGAAATGTGGAATAAAAACAGGGCCCTTTTTTGTATATACATGTATAAAAGAGTTAATAACAATATCGATTGTTAGATAAAGATAGATGGAGCTTCTTAAAAATAAGCAAAAAACTACAGTATGGTCGTTCAGGGGTTTAAAAATTCACATAAAAATGGAATGAAATCTTTTATTCAATGTTTATAAGTATTTCCTATATTGAGTTTAAAATCTGCATTATGGTGTTAAAGAGAGAAAGAGAGAGAGTATAATCTAAAGATGTTTCCTTCACTCAATGAAAAAGCAATCGCAGCAGAGAGAATTGCTTGAACGTACAAAAGCCGCAAGTGGATAAATTTGTAAGAGACCAAGAAACCTAGAGAGAGAATGAAATTAAATTGTAAATAAAATTTAAATTTGATTTGATTGAACAGAGAGAATAAAAGCATGTTTCTGTTCTTCTGCAAAATGAGAATACGCGACAAACCACAACAATTTGAGAGAGATCTTATATATATTGGCAACAATATTTTGTTGTTGTTTCTCTGTTAGAATAAAATAAAAGTAATCATAATTATAAATTAAAAAACAAGCAATTACAACAAAAGTAGTGAGAATCAAACAACAACAGCAACAATAACAACAACAAAAACAGTATAGCAATAACATGAAATAAATTTCGCTCTTATTCGTTTGATTACTTTTTATTTTTATATATTAGTAACAACATGTCAATAAAGTATTTTTCGCTTCGATGAGAGTAAAGAAAAAAGACTATATATATAAGTACAATAATCAGTGAGAGAGTAAATTTTATTTATTGTTGTTACATTTTTACTTAACTATAATTGGATTGAAGAAAAACTGGTGATAAAAAAAAACCAGAAAAATTGAAACAAAAAAAAAACAAAAAAGGAAAAAGAAATTCGGAAGGAGAAAAAAACTTTGAAGAAACAAATCAAACATTATGATAACCATGAGTGAGCAGCACTTCAGTTAAATGTAAAAATCAACGAATACAATGAATATACATCGAACACATCGAATAATAATAAAAAGTATAAACAAAAAAAGAAAGCACAGAACACAAAACTGATACAGAGACCGAGTAAAGAGCCCGGCATTGTGTATGGAGAAATGACTCGACTTCATATATCCACAAGCTACATACACATACACATTCACATTTATTTACTATAAACCACGCGCCTCTATACTAATGCATAAATGAGCGTTGCATACAGTTGTGTATGTGTGTGTTATTATTATTATTAGATTTTTTCTTTTATATGGCTTGTCTTTTTTTGTTATTTGCTTTCATGTGCTTGTACTTGTGCTCTATGTAACTTGTGTAAGTTTTGTTGCTTATTTGGGTTGTGTAAGTTGCGTTAATGTTCGATTTGTTCAGTCATCAGCTGAATTCGTGATAGGCAACATCTTATTAGATTAATGTTGCGCTGTCTCGTGATTGTATTCAATATATTAATTGTACTGTATCATGTTCAATATAAGAATAATAACGTATACAAATAAGAAGACGAAATTAGTTATTAAAAAAAAACCACACAAAAAAGAAACAAAAAAAGGAAGCGAAAAAATACAACTCAAAAAAGAAACGTAAATGCGAAGAAAGCAAATACCAGCAATTAAAATCACAACAAAAAGAATGTTAAAACCACCATCACTATCACAGTAATAATAGTAACAACAATAACTGTCACCATCCATCACTGTGCAATTAAAGTTTTTATTAATTAATTCACACTTGTATTTCATATTTTAAAGGTGTAATATTTACAAAAAACGAACTGTAAAGTCAAAGTTAAAAAAGGAAAATAAATATACGAAACCAGCAAAAGCAGGAGCAATAATTCAGTCAATTAAATCATCGGCTTAAAAAATCAATCAGTGAAAAAAAATTCAAAAGCAATTTAAATCAAATGAATAATTGTACAATGTAAGCAGCAATAACAACAATTACAATTAAAATTTGTGCTAATTAAGAAAACTGAATAAAAAATTTTTCCCAAATTCCTAAAGCATTTTTATCTTTAGTACACTAAAAAAAAATCGGGAATAATGCGTGGAAGAAAATTAAAACCAAAATAAGAATTATTTGTTAAAGCAGTTAAAGGGAAAAACTTCAACTTCAAACAAAACAATCTACGAATAACAGGAAAAATCTATAACGGTAACAACGGCACAACGCCGCCCGTTTCTCTTACGGCGCTAACGGCCATCACTGCATTAACTTATGAAACGGGACGTTCGCCAGCTACAGCTACAGCAGTCCAACAACAGCAATCGACAGCATTATCATCGGCATTATCATTCCCATCATCGCCACCAACAACAACAACAATTTTACATAAATTGGATTCTAAAGCGGAGAAGGTGGATCAACAAATCAGCCGAATGCAGCCAACATTGCCCCAAACAGCCGGTACAGCCGATATGGATTTGACGGCTGTGCAATCAATGGATTGGTTTTTCAAAAAGGAACAAATTTATTTACTGGCACAATTTTGGCAACAGGTATGTTTCTTAAATGCAACTGCAAAAAAGGAAAATCATTAACTAAAAAAAAAAATTAACGATTATTTGTTAAGTTCTTCATTTGAGAATTTTAACTCTAAAAAAAATCCATTAAAAACAAGAGCTTCCCAAGATTCTTAAAGTATAAATAAAAATGCATTTGGAGTTACAACAATTACATGATATGCACAAAAAGTTTAAAAAATTAATAAAAAACCAATAACTTAACATTCTTGTAAAAAAACGAAATATATAAAATATTAATGTTTACGTGTGGTGTTCAATTACTATAATTTCAATAAACAAAAAGAAAATTGCTGCAAACACAAAATGAAAATAAAACAAGTTTTATTTTGTTTTTTTTTTTTTGGAAAGAATTACACATGCGAAACTCTAAAAGATTTCTGTTTAGTACAAATTTAGCAGATATACATTTTTAAAAAAAATTTTGATTAGAAAACTTTCAATAATACAATGATTTATTGGTTAAATTAATTCAGTTAAGCAATTAACTAATTTGAATAATTAATTAAAATAATTAATTATTTTTTAAATATTGTATAATTTGAATAATTAATTAAATTAATTAATTATTAAATAACACCTAATTAAAGTAATTACAAAAGATTTAATTGAGCAATTTCAAAATATTGTTATTGTTATTTTCAATATAATTAAATTGTGGTTGAAATTTTTTACAAAAAAATTCTAGCATTGTCTTTTAAAAAAATTTATCAAAGGTGATTAGCCATTCGAATTTTATTTTCAAAATCACAAAAATAATTAACTTATTTCGTTCATTGCTTATACTTTGAATATATTTTGAATATATAAATAAAGATTACAATTTTTGAATTTAGAAATTAGTAAATTAATAATCGTAGTCTTGATACACAAGAATCGTCTTTTTTTTATTTTATTTGTAATAAAATTAAGAGATAAGGAAGTGTGAGCATTATATTTTGTTAAAAATAGATTAATTACATTTTATGTTGTTTAATAATGGAAAAGTAAAATTCATCTTCGCTAAAGTAGTGGACTTGTGAGTAAACCAATGGGCGTATGATATTTTTCGTAATTTGGGTTTTTATAAAATTGCTTGACATTACGAAAAAGTGTACTTTATGTAATAAATAATGTCATAAAATTTTTTTGCATTTTTTTGTAATAATAATTCATATGCTCTCTTTGTTTCATTTTGAGTTCAAAAATACTGCTTTTTAGACCTTCTATCTTCTACCTTCTGTCTTCTGTTGTTCGTACCTTTACTTAAATTTATACCCTATTTGTTTATTACTTGATCTTCTGTTGTTTTTTTCCTTTTGCGCTTCATTTATAATTAGATCATAAAGTCATCTACTTAATGCCTTTTATCTTTTACTCTATTTAAAAGAGCAAAAGGAGTTGTTGTATGTGAATTTCTTTGAAAATTTAAGCGTTTTTCAAAATAGTCTCTTAATTATGAAGTAAAAATTTCACACATAAAAGATTGTTTTAAGTTTTTTGTTTTTTTTTTTTTAATTATCAACACTTTTCAATGTTGTCCATACTTCAAGTAATAATAATTGTAATTATAATAGGGAAAGAAATCTGAATGCAAGGATTGTAAGCCTGTATGTATGGGTGATTCTGTGCCTTATGTATTTGTGTAGTACACAGAAATTGGCTTATGGCCAAAACGTCTGCATGGAGCATTTCCAAATACAAATAAAAGTAACAAAACAATATTAGTAACACATACATAATAAACCACCAGACTAGACTATAGATTATTGTATTTAAAACATTAATAAAAAAAGCACAAAAAAAAACAAGAAGAAACGGTATCAGCATCAATAGAGCAAAGAAACTGCGTCAAGCATCATTAAAATGTATCACAACTAATTAGTAGAATTTGATCAATAGATTTCTGTTAGACCTTATGAATACGCGCGTGCACACACACACACATATATATATATATATATATATATATATGTACAACAATTAATAAGTATACGAGTGTGCTCTCGTTTTATTTTCACTTCAATACACATACACACGCGCAAGCTCTTTGTCGTTGATCTTAAGCGATTTTGTAGAAAAAGAAAACTACAAAACAAAAAACGATTTGTAAAAAATGAAGCAAGCAGACAATTTAGTTTAGAGGATTTGAATTTGAATTCGAATTAATATGAAATATATTTATGGATGGATATACAATACGAAGAAATTTATGTAACATATAATTCTTATAATTTTTTTTTGTAATGCAGTATTTACGTAACAAATTTTTGTTGCCTTTTTAATTTTACTTCAATAAAAAATTAAAGTTTTAATTAGGAAAAAAAACCATTTCTATGAAATTTTCATTCTAAATTAACATATTTGTAAATTTGTTATTAAACGCATGTGTTGCACTGTTAAATGCAGATTCACGGAATGATAAAACTAAATCAAATATAATTTTTTTTAATTTTCACAAAGGTATCTTCAATTTTTAAACGTTGGGTGTAAAAATCATTCATTTATTCATTTAATTCACAATATTCACTTCAAATTTTATACTTTCTTTGTCCATTAAAAGTATAGCTTATTCATTAATTATATATTTAAAGAATCGAAATATTTTATAGCGATATAAACAGTTTTTACAATGGTTTGCTTCAAAGCAAATTATTGATAAAATTCCGTACGTAGAGTTCAATTTATCATTATTATTTGATTGATCGTTTATTAGCGTTACCGGTTATTAAAAATAAAATAATTTCACTACCTTTCTTACACGCACGTGAGACTTTTAATAATTAATAATTATTAATTAGTGTTAACAATAAATATTAAGTCAATGTTATTGAATTCTAAAAGATTTTTATATATTTAATTATTTACAATCAATTTCAGTATATCTAAATGCACCATTTATTGTTATATGTATTTTATTTTTTTATTTGATTGGACTGTAAGGTAAAAGCATATATAAGATTATGTTTGACCGACGGCATTTAATTCCTTATCGCATGAACATTTCTATTTAAAGAAAAACAGACTTTTCTCTTTCTAGATTTTTACTCTCTTTATCTTCATTTTTCGGTAGATTTCTTCATTTAAAATAACAAAAAGTACATTTTTCTTGTCACTATTATTTTATTACACTATTATTTGCTTAAGTGTGTTTGTGTAATTAAACTATTTTTCATTTTGCTTAAGAAAACAGCCCAATAGATATATTCAACGACATGTGTATTGTTGTTGTTGTTATTGTTGTCTAACGGTTACGGATTGGTGCCTGTCGATCAGTCAATACTCTATGATTAGATTGTTAAAGCAATGGAACCTCCAACATTTTCCAGCTCTTTTTTTATTTTATTTCTTTTTTTGTGCTTTTTTTGCTTTAAGTACATACGTACAAAAATAATAATATAATAAATGTCCCCTACATGACTCAATGATTTTCCTTCCTTATAACAATATTTTCTTGCGTTTTTATGTTGTTATTGTGGTTATTGTGGTGTTTTAGGGTAAGCGGCGTTGTGTGTGGGTGTAGGTGATAAGAGAGGATAGTGGAAAGTGCCGTGGTGGTTTATACGAAAATCAATAAGTATAAAAAGTATGCGAATGAGAAAGTTATATATTTATGTAGAGCATTATAATGTTGTATATGTGTGTCAATGTTAGAAAATTTTGCACGAGAGCTAATGTTGAAAATTATTTAAAGAATGTGCCGTTTTACACGTAGATTAAGAACACATCCTGCCTTTCAATTTATTATACAGTTATAAAGGTACCAACCGAAAAATAAGATAAATCGGCCACACCGATCTGGATTAGTGCCGTGGCGCTAGCCACGTCTTAAATACCTGTCATTATTTTATTATTAGTTGCATATGTGCAACATTAATAGAGTAGCATGCATGCATGCACATGCATTCAGACTGGCAACTCTAATATTTGTCATTATATATGTACATGTATATGAAATGCTTTAATATACGAAGTTCTTTAACGTATATGACTGTGTGCGCTATTATGTCTACATATACATGTATACATGTGGACTTGTGAAAATGTATGTGTATTGGTAAAAGGGATTTCAGCAAAGCATTGACTTTGTACGCTTGAAAACATAGCTTAAATAAAATTTTCCGGTTGAAATCCATTTGAAAATGTTTTGATTGCAGAGAAGAAAATTTAATCAAATAAAACACAATTAACAAACACAATACGAACGAAATAAGAAATAAGGCAAATATATTTACACTTGTGTTACATTTTTGTATAAATAAAGAAAACTATAAATTTTTTTTCAAGTTAAAAAAAAATATTATGCTAACATATTTAACATAATATTACACAAAAAATCTTGATAATAAATAACACTAAACAGTTATACATCATTAGAATTTTTAGTAGCACAGTGTTCAATTTTTTTTACTAAATAGGAAAAAAAATTCAATTGCAAGAAAACATTTTAATCAAATATAACAAGCCAATGTAACATTTGTCTAATAACGCACTTTCATAAACCTTTTGCAAATATTAAATATTCAATTTGATTTTGAACTAAGGGTATAACAAATTGTGACAAATACTACAACTACAATTGCGTTAGATAGTGATCAATTTGAAAATGGCAATGATTGTGATTTAATTGTGCCATTATCATATAAAAAATTGTACCGACGGGTATAATTCACATTAAGATCTAGAACTGGCCGACATAACTTTCAAATGTACATCTAAATAACTCCATTTTGACAAAATGAAAACAAATTATAGTACAAATGTATATGTAAATATACATAAAATAGTTTCTGCCATTTTAAGTAAAAATTCTATTGAAATATCATTTTGCTGTCTATTTATTACAAACAATTGAGAAATAAATGAAAAAAAAAGTATTAGTTAGTACCTTGATGAATTGTGTTAAATTACACTTTTAATCGTAGGAAAAAAAACATCATTGAAGTTACAGTTTTTTAATCTAACATTGAAAATGTATTTGTTCTTCACTATTTCATTATCTTGTCAAATTTTGTTGTGTTAAAAATGTGCTAGCACTTTTCGATGTATATATTTATTTATGTATTTTTTGCTAATTGAAATAATTTTTGTTATTGTTGTTGTTATGATATTTTTCTTGATACTATTTTAATATTATAATTTATGTATTATTTTATTGCTATTTTTGTCATTCTTTTGCACAATAAACTTGACCCGATTTTCATTTTGTGAACATATGTACATATCATTGGCAATTATTTTGTTGACAATGCAAAACAAAACCGAAACCAAAAAATATTAAGAAAATTATTAAAAATTGTATTTTTTTTGATTTTATAATTTCATTTTGCTTTTATATAAAATGTTGTACTCAATATTATTTGTTGATGTTGATTTTTGTTTTTGTTGTTGTTATTCTTGTTTATTTTATATTTGCCATTTTCGCTCGCTTCTCTGTTTTCTGCTTTAATTTTTATATTTATTGTTTTGTGTTTAAACTTGTGTTCCAATTATTTGACCAGCTATAAAATTGAATATTGAATACTTTTTTGATATTTGTATTTTTGATTTTACTCTTTTTATGATTTTTGCTGATATTTTCCTTTCCCTTTGTTTTATTTTACTTTTGTTTTCTTTTATTTTGTTTATACATATAAATACATGTGTGTGTGTGTGTGTGTGTGTGTGTGTGTGTGTGTGTGTGTGTGTGTGTGTGTGTGCATGTGTTTATGTATATTACTTCTGCTGGCTACTAATGACACGATGATTTCATTTTAATTTTATTCTCGGGAAATTCTAAAGAGGTTGGTTTGCTATTTGTTTCTACTGTTGTCTGCCAGTGTGTTGCTGTGGTGTCTTGAAATTTTAAAGCCTGAAGTTACATACAATGTTCAATGGTATTATTAATCGTTGTTACTGTTAGTGTTGTTATTGATATTTTAGCGTTTTTGTTTTTGTTTTCTTAACCAATAAAACATAAAAACTCATTAAAGACATCATCGTCATCATCATCAGCAATAGCAACAGCAGCAGTGCAACAACAATAAAAAAAGAAACTTCAATATAAAATATTGAAAAAACTTTTGCAACATGCACGCACTTGAGCTTATATGAGAGATATATACTAACAAAATATACTATAAATTTTGTAGCTGCATTATACGTGATTGTTGTTTTTGTGTTTATTATTATTACTTACTATTGCCAACACAAAAGTTTCGTATATTTTTGGGGTGTGTACGAAATGATATTTTATTCAATATCTTCCATATGCAGCAGCGATTTGTCCTTTTCAAAAAAAAAAAAAAAACAAACAATCAAAAAACCAAAAACAAGAAAAAAAATCGAAATACATATTAAAACGCGGTATTTTTTAGTTTTAGTTTATTGTTACAAAAAGGAATTGGAAATATTCTCTGGTAGTTGCCATATGACACACTAAAGAATCTATGTTTTACATTTAAGGGAAAATCGGTTGTGCATTCCTTGACTGCTTGGTTTAATTGTCATTGTTTCAATCGTCCCTTTGTTTCAATTTAGCAAAGAGAAAAACTCGTATCTAACATGCATTCAAACAATTCGGATGCAATGTTTAACAATGAAAAACATTTTTATTGCGTATTATTACATATTTCAGAAATTATACTTGAAACCTAAAGTAGATCCAGAAGTGATGCTTTTGTCTTACCACCATGAAAATTATAAAAATCGCTTAAACAAAAACTTGAATTTGAACAAACAAATATTGCTTTTTATTTTTGTATCAATTGTTGTTATTCCATTTCGAATAATTCAGATCAAACTCCTTTCAAAACCAAATTATATAAATGCACCAGCTTTCTTATGGTTAAAAAATGCTGCCATCTAATCATGTCCAAACATTTTAAATAAATATGAATATATTTAAAAACAAAAATATGTACTTAAAACGCATAAAAATGTAAATCGTAAGTTCGTTTTGGTGGATAGTTGCTGCTGTTATTGTTATTATTCCCTTTTTTTTTATCATACATGTACAATTAATAAACGTCTTAAATGCATTTCTGTTTTATGTAATAAATGCGAAATAAAAGTAAAAATAAGCAAAGAAGGAAGAGCCTAAGAAACTGAAATAAGCCTTTGTTTCTATCTCTGTCTTCATTTACCGACTAACTATAAACCATCAAATATTAACGATCAACGATCAAACCATCAAACCATCAGTATAACCACCGGTCACATCAAAATTGTAAAATGTACACATTTATGGATATTTAGAAGCAAATACGATTGATGAGTTTGTAGAAGGATTTATATGAATTTTATTATTCTTCTTCTTATTATTCTTATTGCAGTTATGTTTTTTGTTTGCTTTTATATTATTTTTTGGTTTCCTTAAGTTAAACCGTCTACGTTTTAGCATTTTATTTATATTTTATATACATCATTTTTTCTCCTATATATATATATATATATATATATATATATATATATATATATATATATATATATATATATATATATATATATATATATATATATATATATATATATATATATATATATATATATATATATATATATATGTATATATATGTACTAATATATATATATATAAAGTAGTTTTTTAATGTTAAGGTTTGTGTTTTGAATTGTTACCTTAGTTTTATTGTTTTGTTGTTGCATTTTTTTTTATTTGATGTATTTGCGCCTTATGGTGAAAACCTAAAATTAAAAACTCATAAGATATCGACTGATATATTGAGTTAAATGGTTAACTAACGGGCAAATATACAGCCTGATGCATAAACGGGGAGATTGGCGGATGACATGCAAGCATTTGTAGAGTGGTGACCAATATATCTTTTCACTGATCATTAATATGCTTTGGTTTTTTCTACTCTCCTCGGCTTTATTCTGTTCTGTTTTGCTCATGTTTTGCAGCAATCAGAAATGTTTCATCATGATCTCTCCCCATCCTTCTCCTAATCAACTAACGTATCACATATAGTACCTGCTTTATTAATTCCATGGAAATTGATGTGCAACGACAGGTTTCTTTAGCAATAGCAATATAGAAATAATAATAACAATAGCAATAAGAATTGTAGCACTAGCGGCATTGGCAGCAATTTTACCATTGAGCTATTGAAAGGTGTCCCTCACTAAAGATTTTTACAACTTAAAACTTACTTTTTCCTTGCATTTGCTCAATTTGCCAGTTTTTTATCATTCAAAAAAAAAAAGAAAAAGAATAAAAAACGTAAAAGAACAACAATAACAATAACAATAATAATAGTAATAACATTTAGAAATATATCCTTCTTGGTATATATAACTTAAGCAAATCTTTAAGTGCTTAATGTGTTTATGTATGTTTGCACAGATATACATGGCTTTAATGAAAAAGTAAAATCAACGAGCCATTAGTGGGTTATTACGTTATATTCTTTATATTACTTGGATACGAAAAAGATATTTATAAAAAGTATGTGTGGCGGTTTAAATTTCGTTATTTGTTAATTGTTATTTCTTATTCTACGGTTACATGATCTGTGATCCATGATCCACGATCCACCATCTACGATCCACGATCTATTCATGAATAGTTTATTATATTCAAAGTTCGTATATACATTTCTATGCATACATATGTATTTGTAACCGTTTATTTGTATGTATAAGTAGTAATTATTTAGTAATTTAATTGATATACAATTAATATCTACATTGTTTTTTTATAGTTTTTTTTTTTGTTTTTTTAGCATAAATGATAAGTTATTGTATTGTTGGTATTTTCTTTATTTTTCTTTGTTAATCTATTGCATCACTTTATACCTTCATACATTTGTGTTTTGTTAATATTATAACTTAACAATCACCAGCTTCTCCTTTATTCATTGATATCTTTATACTATAAAAAAGAAGAAGAATAATGATATAATAGCAACAACAAAAAATTAAAGCACAATAATGACATCAAAGTGAATTGAATGAAGTGAAATACTTGATAAATTACAAATGATTTTCTGTCAAATATATTGTTGCTCTATATATGACCTCTCTATATGACCTTTGGGTTCACTTTAATTGTTTGTCATTTTGATAAGAAATTAATACTCAGTCATTTGTATACAAATATTAGCAACTACAGTTTTTAGAAGTATTTTTTCGAGGTCCATGTTAAATCGATTACATCGATTATAACGCTTTATGATTCAGTGCAAATATATGTACATTTTAAAGCGATATTTAGCCAGTTAGTTATTTTATTCTTGCAAATTACATTCACTTTAATTCAATTGAGATGATTTAATTTCATTAATGTAAAGCGATTTGTCACATCACATATCAACCCAATCTCTAAGATTGATGGATGGTAAATGAAACATTATTATTAGTTAAAATTATTAAGCATGATGTTTTACACTAGAGCCGATGCAAGGAACTAAAGCTAAAACTGCTAAAATATTAAAAAGAAAGTATGCGTAAGAAAACGCTCACAAATTATTGAGACAAGATGTTGCTACATGTTAAAAAAAATAATTCAATATTCAATAAAGTTTTTTGCACACGATGATCTTAAACTTGAAACATATTTTCATTAATTTTGTATAGGCATAAAAAATTTTTGAAAATATAATTTTGGAATTATTTCATTTTTGTAAGAATAGTTATAGCAATAATCAAAATAAAAATATATTGTTTATTTTAATACAATTAATTGTCTGCAAAATACCATTTAATTATTTGACTTATTACACGAACAAACACGGAATAGCAAGAGGCAGAGCAAGCGATATTTGTTCTCTTTTCGAAGAAATTTTCTGCTTAGTCTATTTATTTATTTTTCATATTGCAATTTCTTTTTCGCGATTTTTACTTTTCGATTTTTGGCTTTGCTTTTTCCGCATCACTTATATATAAATAATGCATAAAGTTATAGATACAATAAAATTTAGTAATATTTTTAATACAGAAATATTGCGAAAACACACTGAAATAATATGAATTTAGTGCAGGCAAAAAAAAAACTCTCAATAATCTGAAAATATGAAGCGAATGGAAATATTCATATGCATATATATGGAGGTATTTATGTTTGTACATACGTCTGTCTTCATTATGATGGCAATATTTGTCTAGACTAAACTGATCATTAAAATATGCCGTTTGTATATATATACGTGGATATTAATGAGTGTGTTGATGTGTGTCATCCGATGTATTTGAATAAATATATATAAATGAATTCAAATACTGCAACTAATTAAAATTCATTTGGTATCAATAGCACCAAACAACTACATTGATAATAACAACAAGTAAGAAAATTACATTTAGATGGATCCCTTTTAATGAATACCCACCATTTACACTTCTTCATATTAGGATACAGAGACAGCTTCAGTTTTTTCAGTAGCAAATAGAAAGCGTAATAACATAAAAGAGTGAAAATTTAGTATTGTATGATTGTGGGCGTGGCCTTAAACCGATTTTTCTTATTTTTAATACCAACCTGTTCCCAAAAACTTCTGTCGTTTTTACTAAATTTGAGCTACATATTTTTTTTTTGAGACCAAAAGAATGTTAAAACACATGGACAGACAGCATGTTTTAATCACTTTAGAATTGAAGCTGATCAAGATTTTATACTTTGTAGGATCTTCGACGCTAGCTTTTGGACGGTAAATACATAATGACGGTACGTACATAATATACCATCAACCTCCGGGTAGTGGGTATAATAACAGCGACAACAACAACAACATTTACATATCGTACGCTCTCGTTATTACTACACTACTTATGGTACAGGTGTATATTAAATTTTTGCAGATACTTGTTGCTTTAATTCAATTTTCAAAAGATTTACAATAAGTTTGTGAATCCATTTGAAATATTTCGATGAAACTTAGTGCATTTAGTATTCATTGGCTTAAGAATGAAACGTTACAAAACCTAGGTGATGGGAAGATTTTAATGTTACGTCTCCATAAAACGCCTCATTTATAAAAAAATTTCCGTTGAGAATTGGTTCAAAATACTTTTCGGCCGTGCCTAGGAAATTTGTGTAGTAATTTTGGGTTAAATTGGGAAATTTTTTAAAGGAACTTCTCATACAAGAGAGAATTCAATTTTTAGTTAAAGGCGACACTGATTGTTTATTCTTTTTTTTGGTTTTTCAATTTTTTTTGTTCTTGCTCTATTTATTAAGTTTACAATATTAATGTTATTTGATGTGGCTATTTATACATACATATCCATGTACATATATATATATATATATATATATTATATATATATATACACATATATATAAGTATATATAAAAATGTAAGCATGCTTTGCTATGTGAATAGTGTATATAGTTGCATTTGTTAATTATATTAAATTAATTTGTCAGCACGAATATTAAAAATATGTTTATGTCTGTGCTTATTACTCGTCTATGTTACTATTGTTGTCATGGAGCATATAAATATATGTATCAGACAAATGGATAGATATATATTTTCGATTTAAATGTTTTTCTACAGTTGCTTTTCTAATAAAGATTAGAAAAAGGCACGAGGAAGGAGTGCGAGATATGAGACATAGAGAGAGGAGCAAGCACTTAGAATGAACAGTATGTACATATAAAAAAAAATTATGATTAATGCGATCTGTATATGCAGATCATGTCTAATCAAACACACATAAATGCTTTGTAGAATATAAAAACTATTTATGTGAATTTGATTGTGTGGGAGTTTATTACTATTTTATATATGTATATATATGTATGTATGTATGTATGTATTATGAGAAATTGAATACTTGATTACATTTAATAAAAGTTCATGATCTCGTTTTGTAATCAATTTATAGTTTTGGAAAGAGAAACAAAGAAATCAAGAGAATAAAAGAAAAGAATTTACTGTGGTTTCTTCTGTTACTTCTTCTTCAGAAATCTCAATTCGTTTTTTTGATGGTTCTGCAACTTTTAAATGTATAATGCTGATATGGTCTAATATGTTATAAAGTTTTTGTATAAAATTTATATAAATAAAAATTATTAGGGATGCTTGAAATTGTATACCAATCGATATAAAAGAGAAACAATATATATATGTAGAGTTTGCATTAACATTATCATTACTAGACATACTACATAGACCGCTAGACTGCATAGATGTTATAAATCTTTAATATGGAAAAACGCCAATGGGTCTGGTAACGCAATGCTAATAATTTAGGCCAGCCATACCTACATGCATAAAAGAATTTATAGAAGAAGACGCTATGCCTATAGCTATAAAAATGCTAAAGAAGTAGATCTAAATTTTTAATACTACCTACTTAAATAAAATCGGGAGCCTCTTAAACCTGATACAAAGAAAAAGTGCCATCCCATCATGAGAAAATTTTCATGTACAAAAAAGTAATATCAAAAGTTAAAGCTATCTAATGAAAGCAGAATATTAGAAAAACAAGCAAATAAGAATTTAATATAGAAAACTCAGTATAAAAAATAATAAAATTATTGAATATGTGAAAAGTCCAAGGAACACAAGCCAATAACTAAAAGTATTGTGAGATAAAAATATTTACAATATTGAAATTGCAATTGTCATAATATCAACAAAAGGCGAGTAAATAAACAAACAATAACAATAACATGCTATTATTTTATTTATTTAAAAAAAATTTGGAACATGTACAAATATATTTTATTAATTGTTATTGCCTTCTGCATTTAAAGTGTTCCCACTACACAACACGAAAATGTGACGACAGTGGCGACATTATTGATAAAGTGTGAAAACATCATCAATGATTTTGGTGTCTTTTCTTGTACATTTATTGATTCTTGTTTTTGCTCTTTTTTCTTTTTTTAAATTTAGGTGAAAATTAAAAATAAATATGCTACATATATTAGTAAAAAATAAAACGAACATGAATATACATGAATATTAAAAAAAAAACATGTAACGTTTGCAATACAAAATGCTTCACTATTTCAGATAAAAAAAATATGTGTATATAAATTTATTTATATAAAGTAAAATGTACGTTCTATTGACGTGGTGGATGTCCAAAGATTTGCACCTTTTATATTGTACTCTAAAATTAACATTAGTAAAGTACATTCCCTAATATGTCCTATAATTCGAAACGTTGTTGAAGAAAGGTGTTTGGCAGTGTTTCTACACTGCCTATATCGATTTCTATTATTTTATGAAAATTGTCGAACTATATAATTTTACTAATAATCATGCTAACAAATTAACAGAAAGCAAAATACTAAAAAAATCAAACTGATATTATAAAAAAATAATAATAATAATGATAATAAATTTGAAATGTTAATGCGGTTATTTTTTCTAATTATTATGTTTATATGTTGCTGTGGTTATTTTATGTATTTAAATTGGAGAATTAATTTTGTTCTTCTGTTTCTTGTACATGCTGGGGTGTTTTGTCAAAATATATAACCAGAAAATAGTACTAATAAAAATCAGAAAAGAAAAAAACCGCATTAATAGCAACAACAATAATAATAACGAAACCAAATTATATTGTACAAACATGCATAGATAATAAAACCTAAGAACAACAGTACAATGGACAACAACAACAAGTAAACAAAGGCAACAAAAAAAGAAAAAAGAACAAAAAATCAAAGGCAACAAAGACCTCGATGTTGTGCTAATTCGCACGGCATATTATTAACATCAATATGACAATATGTTCTTGTTATTTATTTATTTATTTATCATTATTATCTTTTCATTCTTCTTATGTTGGTCTTTAGTTTTTTTTTTAATGTTAGCCTCTCATTCTCTCTAATTATATGCACCTAATTTTGCATTACCAAACTCTGTACCACCAGCATATTAACTTATGATTATTTTTAAAATACGCATATTTATATTAATATATCCTTCTTTCTCTCTGTCTCTATATCACCATCTGCCGTCCAGTCTTTCTATTTATTTTAATGCGTTTCATTTAAATTTCATAAAAAAAAGCAAAAAAAGAAATGGGTTTATCAATCGCGCACATCGATATGTGTTACAACGAGCAATGAGAAATTATTTTCATTGTTAGAAATGTACTTTAAATTCGGCATTGCCAGCCGTTCTCCTAAGAAAATGCAAAAGATCAACTAACTGAACCATGAAAACAAAAAGATCAACAAATAAACTAACTAACCAAAAAAAAAATACAAATAGGAAAGTTCTATAAACATCAGCCATTTTGATTTTTATACACAAAAATTTTATTATACACTCTCCCCATCCAACCCCACAGCTTCATGTCACATCAGAACTTGTAAAATTTATAAATAATAAATCAAATGAGCAAAAAAGAATTTATGAAGAATCTACACAAACGATCGTTAACTTATATTATAGAACAAAAATTATATTTATTTGGAATATTCTTTTATATATGTTTTCCTATATTAAAGACAATATATCAAGTACGTTAAGACATTCGTGCAGGAAATTTAGTTTATTTATTTTAAAGATGGTTCTACTAATCAAAATCATTATTTGCTTCTTGTTTCACTAATACATTTCTTATACACGCATTTTTTACAATTCCTTTATTTTTGTATTTGTGTTTAGAGAGAGGTGAGGAATGTTCTAGTTCATATGTAAGCTTTAATTGCCTCTCACTTTTATATTTTTGTTAAAAGATTCTTCATTTTCTCTTTTTTATTTATTTTTGATGTCATGTATAACTGCCATCATTAGAATTTTACTAATCCTAATAATGCATATATCTCCAGTGGGCCAATTGAGTACGTCTATCAAACTGTATAATTGAAATAGATTTTTTAATATAACACGCCCAATAATTTATGCCGCTTTATAAATGTCTCATTCTAAAGATTTTAATTGATAATTGAATAAATATTTTTATTTACTAGAGTTTCAACCATCAGTCACACCTTGAATTGTGCAAGTGGAAGGAGGTTATTTCATATTTATCATTTTGTTTAAATGCTTTTATTTTTTGTTACTTTTTTATACTCACATAAATATTTTATATATTATCAGTCTTGTATTATTTAAATTGCTTGATTACTATAAAATGTTAAATCTGCAATTTTTAAATATTATTTTATTTTTATTGCTGTTGTTGTATTATTTATTCTTATTACTTTACCTTTTATTTATTTTTTTTTATTTTGCCTCTTGCCATTTTTTAATTCTAACTTGAGGGTTATTCTCAGAGTACGATAATTGTCGTGCGAGTTTTTACGAATCATTCAGAAACAATAAAATTACCATTCGCACATTAAAATACTACAAAAAAAAAACGAAAACTAAAACCAATATAAGTAATAAAAGAAACTGATAAAGAAAATTTGATAAATTTATATATTGAAGAACGGAAATTTATGGCTTTTCTGGTGGTTTCTATAATTATTATGAATTCATACTAAATTATAATTATTATAAACCCATTTTAAAACAGAATACTCATATAATAAATAGAATATAAAATACTCTTGCATTACTCCTATATAAACTTTTTCAATTGATTTCGCTTTTAAAAGAAAATTTTGTTACCAGCTCAGTTAAAACTATTGTGAAATTTGTCACAGGAAATGTTAAAAATGGTCATTTATTTCCAAAGAAAATAAATACCTAAGGGTACAAATTTTTTTTATATGTGAATCAAATCGAAAGAAATTCTTGAGTTTATTCCTTTTTTTTTATCCAAAGTGACAGCACTGGATAATTCCAACTTTCTTTCAGCGAGAACTAAACGTATATCGTATATATATTAATAAATTATGATGGCGATTCTATTCTTATTCGTTCGTATGACCTTCTTTATTATTTTAAATATTAATTAATTGGTATAATATTTTAAACATTGAAGTTAAAATTAAACATGTCACAAGCAACAAATGGGTTGAACTTTTTACTTTTATATATTGTACATTAAATCTTTCGCACTTATATACGTACAGGTATACACACACACACACGTATTCACCCTCGCACGACGATGATGATTATAATTTTAGTTTATTGAGAAGAGAAAAGAAGAAGAGAAATTTGACAAAGAAGAAAAAATTTCCTGATGAAAAAATTTTAATGTTTATGTTATATTTATAAATAATATTGCTACAAAAATAACAAACAAATAACTAAAAGATGAGAGAGAAAGAAATAAAAAAATTATGTATGTAGTTCATAAATTTTAAATGGCATTTAATGGGACAGAATTTTAAACAAATCATTTGGCATAAAAACATACAATTTGAAAAAATAACACGGCGAACATTTCATTTTATTTGTTTGTTTGTTGTGTTTTGTTTCTCATCATCATAATGTCTGCATAAATAAAAAACGCATACACATACGCATACACATACACATATAAATATATAGCACATAAAACAAATGAAAAATTTCTATATTGTTGTCGTTGTTCTTTAATATTACACTAAAGTTATTTTTTTCTTCTTCTCTATTGCATTAATATTATTGTTATAAATATTGTTGTCGTTTATGATTGCTTAAAAAAAGAAAATCTAATCATGAAAAGACTCTTGAAATTCTTATTTATTGTTGTTGGTTGTGGTTGTTTTCGCTATTTCTATTGCTTATTTCACATAATACATTATATCGATCTAGTGTGATATATTAGTCAATATGATCAATAACTTCACTCCCAATGCTCTTGAAATTCTATTCTATATATTACAATTGTTTGTTTGGTTTATCTCTATGCGTCCTTAAGTTTACTAAATTTGTCGTAAAAATTTCTATTGAGATAATACGTTGCTTGTAGGAATTTTACAAAACTCTTGCCTCTTGTTAAATCTTAAGCTGAGTAGTGGATTTCTAAATTAGCTCAAATGAATCAATCTTTTGTCTTTACTATTTTAGATAATCAAAAATTTTGCTTTGTTTTTTTAAGATGCAAAATGATAATAATGAGATAGTTTTAATACTTTTCTAAGAAAAAGAACAAGTATATATGTTATAGTTAGTCGAGGCCGTGAATTAAATACTCTACACCATATTTTTATAAAGAAATTGCAAATTTTTCCATACTTAGTATTTATGCATTATAAACAATTCTGCAGAACAAATTTATAAAGCATTTTAAATAGATCAACCGTATAAAATGTTATTAGAAAGAAGAATAACATGTATTGGACGAATCATTTTATTTAGCACATTTAAATTGTGTAAAGTTCACTACAAATTCTTCTACTACATATGGCTTTTATATTCCAACAAAAGTAGAATCAAAAAAGGAAAGCAAAAAAAAAAGAATGTGTTCATTACAAGTGGTTGCTTAAAATAATAATAATATTCATAATGCCAAAAACAACTACAACAACAATAACTACTCAATATGATTAACTTATAACATGTGCAAGACACTTGAAAACTAAATATCGATGATTGCCAAAGATCTTTTTAATAATGTGATATATAATGGTGATAGACAATTGTATATCACAGTATTTTCTTTTTTTCATTTTGTATTTTGTATCAGATCAGAGATTCAGACAGATTCAGTAGAAATTTCTATTCACTTTGATTTGATTTCAATATTTATTTCATTTTGTCTCAGCTTTTTTTATATGTATGTTACATTGTAGTAGCATACATTGTTTGCTTGTATGTATATGCTATACAAATGTGAATGGTTCGTTGTAATTAAATTTTATTTCATATTCTCCTTTGGCTTCGTTTTTAATTTAATTTAAATTCAATTTGTTAGTCATTTTATTGTTGATCTCTTGTGGTTGTTGTTGTGTTGTTAAATATATACAATAAACAGCGAGACATCTAGATGTATGATCAACATGAAACTAGCTAAGGCTACTGTTAGCTGATTGTATGGTTTTGTTATTCCTGCTTTTCTTTTCTGCTCTTTTTGTTATTAATACCATTATTATTATTATTATTGTAGTTCTGATCATCATTTATTTATCATTTTTATTGCATTTTCTATGCACTGATCATCTTCATTATCATCATCATCATCATCATCACCATCATCATCACCATCAAAGATCATAATTTCTTCTACGTCTACTGCTTTGCAATGAGCCGCAAATATAATTTGCTGTAAAGCATGAAAAAAGCCATTCAAACTCAAAGTGTATAGTTGTTTTTTGTTGCTTATTTTATTTTCACTTTTATTTTTTAATTTTATTATTTATTAGGTCTCTTATTCATCTATTTGTATTGAACGAAAAATTCGAACAAGTGCTTATATAAAGCAAAACACTGACACTGTAAAAAAGAATAAGATGATTCAATAAACAAACTTATAAATTTATTCGCTTGTCTCTCTCTCTCTCTCTCTTTCTTCCTGTCTCTTTCACCTTTTGTCTGTTTGTCTCTTTCATTCGCTTTTTATATTTGTCTGTCGCAAAGCAATGCAAACATGCGTAATAAGGAATACCCTCACAAATAAAACATATTCAAGATTCTTTTCTTCTTTTTAATTATTTTTATTTTGCATGGATTTTGACGAGTTCGTTCGCATATTAAAATATTTATGACACCTAACAATATTCAATTGAGATGTTTAGTATGCATACTTCAATATAAAAATTTCAATTTTATTTATTTGAATATAAATTTCTTTTATAATGCTTATTTTTTATATAAGTTGAAAAATTCGATATGACAAACGACTTTTTATTAAGACTATTTTATGTGTCTTGCATAAAATATAATACCCCTACAGCCGAAAATATTTTCAAAACTAGAATTAAAAATTAAATGCAAGGCGGCTTCTTATTAGAAAGAAGAATAACATGTATTGGACGAATTATAACATTATAATATTGTAAGCAAAACATATTAAAATAAACTTTCCCTTCAAACTAATTATGGATGTAATGAGTTAAAATTGAGAGAATAATACTAAAAAGAACAGTAGCATGTAGTAAAATTAATTTTAATAGTTAATGTTTTTACATAAAGTGATATGCGAGTTTCGAAAGCAATTGTAAGTAACAAAAAAAATTATTGTAAGGCATCCAAGAATTGATTAAATCTTATCAACAGTTTCTTAATTTTTGTAATATTTTGAGTTATTCACTTTTTATTTCCATATTATTAAAAGTAAAATTAACCAATAATATATTTATTTTTCCATAAAGCTTTGTAATTTTTGTTGTCAATCCGTAAATGCATATCAACATGATAGCAAAAACAGATGTCAAACGTTTCCATGACATTTAGTGATTTTTGTCTATATTCATTGCAGGCTATTATAACTTTATCCCATTAGCTGGTAGTTTAGCATAACTCTGTTATACATATCACTTACTCTTTCACTCTCTATCTCTGTCATTCTCTCATCCTCTGTCTGTCACTTTTTTGGTTTATTATTTTGGTTGTATGTATAAATCGTACATTGGCTTGGATCTCCGTATTTACCATATAAAAATACAAAACATAAAAAATTTAACTCATTTGCATATGCAAAGATCATTTTTCTATTAGATGACAATAATATACTACTAGCTAGCAGGCAGACAGGCGAACGGTTTGCTTATTAAAGTACGCAACAGTGTGGCAAGGCATAAAACAACACAATACAACACAGCACAGTACAGTACAGTACAGAACAGTACAGAACAGCACTGGAAAGCTTCTTATTAACAATTAACAAAATATAATGTACAAACCACCCTAAAAGAATAAATGACAATGTACCATGTAGTGTAGAGTGCTTGCTATTCCATTCTAACTTAAAAGAGTTCATAAATGTGTGAGAATAGAATGCGGTGATGAGTTCTGTTAATCTATAAGATCAACAACCATTAAAAAATAAATTATTAAGGGGTAGATAAAAATAATTAGAATACAAAGAAAAATGAACAAAAAAGCAGAAAGAAGAAGCAAAACAAAAAAAAAACTTATAACAAAAGACACGAAAGGAGCAAGCAAAGGAAAAAAAATAACTACTAAACAATAAACTCTTTTTTTTAGATAATTAATCAATTTAATATGGAGAGTAAAAAAATTAAAATCCAAAGAATGAGCAAAACCGGATATTATAATATTTTAGAATAAAAACAAAACAAAATAAGAGTTAAAGGAAAAAAACTTAATGTTCTGATAATAATTAAAGCAATAGTAATAATAAAAAAAAGAAAACAATAACAAATTTGTACAATTTTCTTCTTTTCATAAAATGAAAAAATGTACATATAGAAAAAAAATTATTACTAAAGTTCGTTACACCAGCTTCAGTTAATGATCAACAGCAGCAAGTACACACATGTATACATACATAAATATATTACATAATTATGTATTTGCGTAATAATAATAATAATAATAATAATAATAATAATAATAATAATAATAATAATAATAATAATAATACATACATTTGTATATGCTAGTTTTTTTTTTAAATGTAATCGAACCAACAAAACAAACCAAACGCGTCAATGCATTTATATCAGGAAACTGATAAATTTTATTTTATTTTATTTTATTTTATTTTATATAATTTTTTTCATTTTGTATTTTGTACACGTTGTTTTTGTTTTATAATATTAAATAAAAAATCCCCCCTCCTCTCATTCCCTATTGAATCACAAACGTTAATCAAATTTTTCAAGCTTTACAAATCACAATGAGGAACCAGTTTTTCATTATTATTATTATCATTTTATTATTGTTGTAATTTTTATTATTTAATGATTATTGTTGTTGTTTTTTTCAATACATACATTTGTACAGAGATCGAGAGAGTAGCAATAACAACAAATGGATGTAAAAAAAAAATAAAAAAATTAACATGCAGTGAAATAAAAAATCGAAACAAATATGGCTGCTTTTTTATTGTTGTTGTTGTTGTTAAAAATTATCTATAACAATAATAAAAACAGAAACACATTATTAATAATACAAGCCATAACAAAATCATATCAAGCCAAACTAAACCGATTCGATCCCAATCGCCAACAACCTCTACCATTTAAATGTTATTTTACACATATGTGCCAAGAACCAAAAATACAACAACAACAGCAATAGTGACAATAGTAACAAAAATCGTAATATTTCAAATATGAAGCAATACTTTACTTTCTATTGTACTTGTTATTTTTGCTATTTATTCAAGATAACAAAACTATATTCAATATTATTGAGCACATGACACGTACATACACGTACACGTATCTGTAAACGTATATAGAATAGTGTAAGGGCAACTGTTAAAAGAACAAAATATCTATCTATCTATAGATTCATCTATATAAATTTGTGGCCGCTATGACTGTTCAGTTATCTATAATAGAATTTCAGGGGTTAATTTTTTAATTATTGTAAATCACATACAATTGGTCAAAATGCGAGTATTAGTTTCTTGCTTAAATTCTTAGGGTGTTTATTTTTTTAGAAATAAGATTAAGGGAAGAAAAAAAATTTATACTAACTTTTCTGCCATTAGAAAATAATGACAACAGATGCTAACATATTAAAAACAAAAAAAAAATGCAAAAGTATGAAAGAGAAACAATTAATGAGATCACTTTCACATTATACAATTAAAACAAAATAAATAAATGTTTCCATTTGATTTCTATTCATATTTTATTAAGTTTTAATTGTAATTCATATGAAAAATTGATGCACTCTTTGAGAACTATGACAAAATTCAACTATTTCATTTCAATTAAAAATGAAAAAATGAAAAATTTGAAAATAGGAATAGAAATAATACAAAAACTACAAGAACTGATAAACAAATGAGAAAAATCTTGGATACTCACCAACAATAAACCACGATATTATGATACAGAGCCTGTTTCAGCTTATCAGTTGTAAATCGAAAACGTTGCATTAGAAAAATGAAAATTAAAGTAACAACTTTTTATTTTTATTCGTTCTTCTTCTTTCAATCAATAAATGTCATAAATTCTTGTTAAATAACAAATATATATAAATATAAATATGTTTTATTATAATATGATTTTTGCTACTTATTTACTTATGCATATTTTCTTAAATTTCTTATTCTTATTCACATTCACGTGTCACATGTTATTAGCATTTGTAGAAAGTAAGAAGGGTGTGCATAATGCATTGCATAATAAGTTTGTGGCTGTATGCCATAAAATTAAGCTCATGCTGGGCATGAGTGAGTGAATGAAATGCAAAATAATTTTTATTAGACTTAAAAAGAAATATAAAAATATATTGCTCAAGTAGATTTTTTTTCTATTTCTTATTTTTAATCAGTACTTTTTACGTTTAAATTAATTAAACAATTGCCACAGGAATTAATTAATATAAAAATTGAAATTTGATGCGTAATCTAACTACCAGCATTCAAGGATACTACTGAAAAAAATCTATTCCATATTTCTTATGCAATAAAAATTTAGGACGCCTATTCATTAGGAATTAAATTTATGGAAATGAAATTTTGTAAGACATTTTCTGCAAAAAGCGCTTCTCTCAATACATTAATCCATCTTAATTCACTTAATTCAAATTGCCGTTGAAAAAGTGCTTATAAAGCAAACAATTTTAAATATTTTTTTGAATATTACGTCATTCTGCTTATACTTTTGATAAGTTTCACTAATTCTAATGAATAAAGGGTCTACCACCATAATGTATAAATATAGTGGCCACAGCAACAGTAACAACAACACTGAACATAGCACAAACATTAAAAATTTATTTTACATATAAGAAATAGATGAAAAACAAAAGAACAGAAGAAAACAAAAAAAAAAACAAAAAAACAGAAGAAGAACACTTATCAAAGCCCACACAAAATATACAAAGTAAAATATTTCTTAAAAAAAATCAGTAATTTTTAAACTATGTTACATATAATCTATACATATAAACGAATTAATCATATAAAATGTACTTGTATTGCGATTCATTTATAAAGTTGATAATAACGTCCGTTATGTGAATTTATCATATAAACCTAAATTAACCAAAGTCATTGTCCTTTGAGCTTAACTTTTTATTTATTTTTATATTTTATTTAAGCGAGGTATATTTTATACAGAAAAAGGAAAAATATAATACAAACAAATTAATACACACACAAAAACAGAATCAAGTCAAAAAAAGATAAAAGTCAAGTCAAGTTCAAAGGCATTGTCGTGTTGCTTTAAACAATAAACAAAAAAATTACTTGTGCGAAAATGCGCAAACATTAAGTATACAATCACGCAAACATTCGTAGAATAATATATATATATATATATATATATATATATATATATATATATATATATATATATGTATATGTATATGTATATGGATATACTTTTTATATACATTAAGTGGAAGAAGGGGAATATCGCAGAGAAACTGCGTGCGTACATAGTTAATATGTGAATGAAACAAGTAACTAAAAGACATGTAAACACATTAAAAGACATAGAAGCATAGAAACCGAAGTACAGGGATATAATGAAATAGACAAACATTTTTATGTGTTGCGCGTGTACTTTTAACTAGAAATATAATTAAACCTAAAACTATGCCAAAAACTTTCAAGGACATTTTCCAAATATTTTATACCTACAGGCATACATTATGCATATGCACATACATACGTGAATATATGCGCACACTTATGTACATATACTAATATATATTTATTTCATAATATAATATTGTATACAAACAAAAATCTTATGTCTGAATATGAATACAAAGATAAGAAAAAAGGACTAACACTTTATGTGAATACTTTATATATTACACATACATAAATATGTTGTGGCAAACAATTAAAAAAAAGTAGCAAAATGTATGGCCAATTTCATGTGCATTTTAACTACAATAATATGTACATTATGTTGTTACATATACATATATAAATATATATATATATATATATATATATATATATATATATATATATATATATATATAGATAAGTATATTATATACTGCCGTATAAGCTGTACAATTATAATTTCTATTCTTATCTAAAATGTCTATACCGATACATTAACCAAAATTTATATAAGTAGTTTTGTATATAAAATTTTTACATGCGTTTTTTTATGTATGTACGTGTACATACAATTTTAAATAAAAATTTTTCCGCAAAAACATTTGTAAGTGAAATAAAACGTGCTCATAATTATTTTTATATATATATACTACATATTCTCTTACATATATATACGTATATTAATGCTATGCACATATACGGGTAATGAAAAACAGTAATTCTCTTTCTATACATAACTAAGCATATATATACACTGCATATATACTGCATATATACTACACTACATTATATGCTGCAAGAATACTAACACAAGCAAACTTTTACACTATCAAAGCAACAAAGTTCATTATCAGCAATAGTATCAAAAACAACAATAGTAATAACAATAAGATGACGTAGAAATAGAATAGAAAAGGAATTACATATACAACTATAATACTACAAACTTTACCTGCACACATGTAAACTTTAAAATTGAAAAATCTTTCTTCTCACTCATCATCTTCTTTTGATTCAATATCTTACGATCATTTCATTCATTCGAAGATAATGAAAATGTTTTAATACTTAATATATTGTTATTACTAAGTATGATTTTTTGTTATTGCTTTGATATATCTTCATTAAATTTTGAATATGATTTTTTTTTGAGGTTAAAATGACAATAATAAAATTTTTTTAATTGTCACGCTCACAATTTTAAATATTTTTCAACACTTTACACAAATATTAGTATATTTCGATCAATGTCTATTATTAGTCATAATAAAAACATTCTTAAAATTATGTATGAAAAATTTTTTAATTATGAACCTCACCATTTACTGTATTTAACATTTAATGTAGATTTAAATTACTGTATAACTAACTTAGAAAAGCACAAATTGTATTTTTGGCCACGCCTACTTTATTCAATATTTATGAGAATATATTCCCTTATTTTTTTTAATTTTTGCGATTAATAGTAGTAAAACTACAAAATTTATTCGATTAAATCATATAACTTATGTGCAACACCTACACAACACAAAAATTTATATATAAGAAATGGGTTCACAGTGTAGCTGGTTAAATGGAATGTTCTTTGTATCTTAAAAACATCATTTTAAAAGAATTTACTCGGTCTGCTATATTCATAAAGTAAAATTTTAAATTTAATACAGGAATATTACATTTGTTGTATTAATTGAAATATACATGAAACTGCTTAATCGCAATGACCTTGAATGTGTTAAGGACGTCAAGAAATTGACCGATATGTAATCCAGGAGTATACAAAATGAACAACATTTTCTTAGAAATGAATGGAACTTTATTACAAAATTTAATTGTTTGTCTGCTTTCATTTTTCATCAAGCTCAAGGACGTCTAATGTATATGTGTTTTGTGAAAATGTTATTTAATAATTATATACATAGATACATGTGATATATATGAACATGTATACAAAGTCTAGTAAATTCTATTTGTATTATAAAAAGTTGAAAACAAACATTTACATATTGCTTTTTATTCTGTCTTTCTAAAATATAAGACATTGAAACAGAAATGAAATGAAAAGTATGCAGACGTACAGAATGTACAGGATATACGAATAAGTAGACTACGTTGCACTGAAGAAAAAGTAATGTACAAATATGAAGAAAAAACAAAAATTTAACGAAGAGAAATTAAACTAAACGAAACAACAAACCACAAAAGCAATTCAAGCAATTGTACCTTCACTTGAAGGAAAACCTTTAGTCTAAAATCTTAAGACCACGTCCTACAATAAGTGTAGAAAATGTTGAGAAAAAGCTACGTAAACATAGAAACACAGAATGAATAAATAAAGCAACTTATTAGAGAGAAAGAGATGGACAGAATATCTACCAAATAATATTTACACTTATACACTAAAAATATATTTATAATTTTTTTTGTAGCTGTTACTATTTTTGCTAGTATAATTTTTATTCTTTTTCATTCAATGTTTCATTTTCCTTCCTTTTGTTTGTTCAAAAAAAAAACGTCTAACTTTTTTCTGTAGACTTTGTAGACTTTGCTTTTTAGTTTTGTCATGTCGTTGTTGTTGAACATTGTACACTGGTCGTTCTTTTCTATGTCTGTCCTTTGTGAATGACAATGCGTCTAAGAACAGTCTAAAAATAAGGCCCATAATAATGACAATAAAGAAAAACAAAATTACACTAAAGAAACTTCTTATTCTGCTTATGCCAACTAACAATTCAGAAAATAACATTTATTGTGAGAAAAAATGATATTAACTATATATATATACACATACACCTACATATAAATAACAGTGAATGACTAAATAAATGTTAGACAGTTTATATACATGTGCTATTACACACATACACACATACGTATACAACTATAAATATATAAAGAATACTTAAAGAAATTTTAGTTTCTAGTTGAAATGAGCAAATTCAAATGCTCATCTTCAAGCGCAGCATGCACACAAATAATTGATATAACGGTAGAATAGCAGTAAAGTAAAGTAAAAACAGATGTAAAAGCAAAAGCAATTTAGCGAAAATTTTATCTGACAAACAAATATTTACATTCATATATGCATATATGTATGTATGTATGTATGCATTTAAACATATACAATTCACTCATACACTACATAAAATGCAGTGTAATTGTAGCGTGTACCTCTCTTTTTTTCTTATTTTAGTCTTCAAAGTAATTCACCAAAAATAACAACAAATTTTGTGCGCGTACTTCACAATCGTTATCTCTCATTTCCACACTCTTACTATTTCTCTTTACAAATGCAAAAAAAGCAACTTCTTGCTTTCTTGCAATCAAGTTTAATAAACATTTCTAACAATTCTCTATTAAATATTCTTTTAATAAATTAAATGAATCTGATTAAAAATTGTGTGTTATATTCCTTTAAAATCTAAAATTTAAATTTGATTATGCGGAATATGTCTATTATTATTTACTACAAACCATCAACCAGCAAGAACAAAGTAAATTTGCTTTTTCATTTAATTATAAGAATCATCCAGCTATCTCGTACTCACAAAATAATTGAATTCGATTGATGCGAGTTATGTGCTATGTTGTGTTATATTGCATTTTTATTTGTTGATTAAAGTTTAAGCGGAAGTTAATCAATTGAATTAAATTGTCATCATCACTGAAGACTGACATGCCTCTCCGACAAACCAACAAAACAAAGGCAGCATCACCATCATCATCATCGGCGTAAAATGAACAGTGCAATATTAAGATGTTTTAATAATCATAAAAAATCAAAGTTCCATTTCATTTAATGCATTACACAATATCTAAAGATAATATATAAAAAGAAAAAAGTCATAATGCTCATAAGGATATTGGGAAGGAAAGAAGTGATGAAGACAAACAGTTTCCAAAGAATTCAATGGTATTGTTAGAGAAGTAGAAACGGAGGCAATTAGTATTGTACAAGTTTAAAAGATGTATAGAAATAATAAGCAAAATGGAAATGCCTGAAATTGAAATTGTAAACGGAAAATAAAATTAAGATCATATAGAAATAATAGAAAAAAACAATATCTACTTCGTTTATTTCGCCTAATTGTAAGCAGGCAAGAGATATGAGCCCACAATAAACATATTTAATAGTTTATGGAAGAACGGCTGACTATATATAATATAAACAACAGAAGCAACAATAACAACAATAACAACAATAAAAAGTACAATTAAACAATATTGTCAACAATATCATCCGCCTTTTTTAGTCTTATTACTCTTCATAGTTACATCCAAGTGCAAACTTTAATATACTTACACATTCAAATGTATCATTATACGAATTTTAATAATCATTATTGTCAATGGTTGACAGAAAATCATAAGGAAAAAGAAAAATATGCTTAAAGAGTGTTGTAGATATAAATGACTGACTGCTAATAATAATTAAAACAACAACAATTATAACACAAAAAATATTACTATTATTGCAGCTTATAATTGTCATAAGAGTGCGCGGGCGTGCCCATAAATCAAAATTAAGATTTACACGCACTGTTTATAAAATTTATTTAAGAAGATAAAACTATAGCAATAACAGCAATAACAACAAATGCACAAATAAAAAAAATAAATATTATAACGATGAGTTATTTACTACTACACGTACAATTCAACATACAACAATCATTTGTTACATATCGTACATTTTTATTCTTAGGAAAATATTTCTCCTCCTTTTTATTTTACATGTACATATATTACAGTGGCAATCAAAATTAAAACAACACTAAGAAATAAGAAATATAGAAGCAAAAATTTCTTTTTCAAACTTGCAATTATTGAGTTGAATATATTAAGCAAAAAGAAGAAACTAAAAGTTTGATTCTGTTGATATACTTCATTTACTTATATTGAAAAGAACTTTGACAATATCTTTTCACATATTTATACATTCGTTTACATTTCTGTGTATGAATAATTTATTCTTCTAAATTTTGTAAATTTTTACTGAATTTAATGAGAAATTACCTAAATCGATTAATTTGTTTAAAACTCAATTTGAATGGTATTTCATAAATTTTTATTTTTTAAATTTCATTCTAGGCCACTCCCTTTGTATGCTTACTTTCATAAAATTAAGTAGGAATACTATAGAAAAAGAGATACTTCAACTGAAATCAAATAAAATGCCTGTTTGAAAAAATAAGAATTCTTTTTCACATAGTTATTTTCTTCTTTTTGTAGAGGTACCCATATATATATATATATATATATATATATATATTCATATATATATATATATACATATATATTTTTCTCTTTTATTCTATACGACTCTACATATATATGACTAAATATACGTACGCATATATACATGTATATAAATATATGCATTATATATTTCAATTTCCAATAGAATGATTGGATTTTTCCGCCATTTTCTTTTTCTCTTTTTTTTTGTTCAAATTTTTCTGTGCTCTTTTTACCGATTTTTTATTTTATTTTTCAATTCTGCTTATACCCATAAATATGTAGATTTCCCTCCATACTTCAATGCTAAACTCACAACTTTCACTCATTTAAAGCACTATTAACTGTTAGTTTTTTTATGAAGAAAGAAGAAATTCAAAAGCGAAAGAAAAAAAGAAGGAACTTGAACATAAAAATTCATCAAATAAAATGAAGACGGCAACCGGGGGAGAAATTTGTAAACACACATATATATGCAACAAACTACTTTACTACTTTACTATCATATAAAATGGTTCCTCTTTTTATTTCTTCTATGTAGCGTTCGTGTAAGGGTTTTATCGTTATCTCCTTCTCTCTCTACGTCTCGTTTTTTCTGGCACTCGCTTTTTCTTCTTAAAAATTTTTTTTCGTTTCATTTCGTTTCATTGTTCTTGTTGTTTTGATGCTGTTGCTATTATTGTAGCAAGTATTTCATGAAAGTATAAATCCAACAGAGATTTGGCAACAGCCAGCAAGGCACTGGCCGAACAGAATTTTTGTATTGATACGTAAAACACAAAAATAACAAAAGTGAAAATAATGAAAAACCAACAACAAACAACTGCAAATAACACAATACATAGAGCGATGCAAACGCCTCTTACATTTACAAAGAAAAATAAATAAATAATGACAAAATTAATTTCGCCACAAAAAGAAGTTACAGAACATTTTTTTTTGGTGACGGGTAATAAATAGATTTTCTGTATTCAATATACCTATATTTAATAATCTCGTGGATAATCTAAAAAGTTGCCTTTTTTAATGAGTCTTCCTTTTCTGAACTTTATGTTTGGCAAATCGAACTGCTGAACCTGTGATTTTTTCTGATATATTAAGATACTTGATCCACGAGAAATCGTTTAATCAAATCAATTTAAAATAATAGTATGTATAATTTAATTGTTGCCAAGTTAATTTCTCACTAAATCTTATTCTCTAAATTGAAAATTTATTAATATTACAAACTTTTAAAAGAAAACATGGATATACCCAAACTTTTGATGATGAATATAAAAATGTGAATTGAACGTTAAGGTTGTAATTAGTACAACAATCATTGGTACGATAATGAGAGGCAGAATTTTGCAACATAAGCAATGAACAATCATCATCATTATGGTCAAATGTAAAAGATCTTTTACTAAGTTATATTTTACAAAGAAATGTTGAAAAAAAGGTTAAATTTTATCCTCATTTTAATAAAAAATTTTTCACAATACTTATTTGTTTTTTAAATTATTGCTGTTGGTTGGTTAGTTAGTTGGGTATGATTCTTTTTATATCATTTGCTTTTTTTCTCTCTCTCTCTCTCACTTTCTCTCATTATATATCTGAGTTCTCTTTATATTGCGAATTTTCATATTATCAATAATATTTCTTATGGGTAATTGTTATTGTAGCAGAAAACTAGTTATTCTTTCTTTCTCTCTTTGACTCACTCTACATAAAGCTCTTGACTTCTTCTAAATAATATTTGAAAAAATTATGTATATGTAAAAAAATGTATCAATCTAAAATACATAAAAGTGATGTGCTTTCTCATTCTCAATTACTATAAGTTTGTCCATTTTTTTGTTTGCAACATTTTATCATAACTATTTTCAATGTTTTCTTTTTTAATGTATTCAGCAAGAAAAGTAAAGAGGAAAAGAGAAAAAATGTATACACATGCACGTTTCCACAACATTGCAATAAAGTTTCTATGACCATGTATGTATAAGCAATTTACTTTATATATGCATTTGTATTTTGTATGCATGTGTATATGTATGTATGTATTATTGTAATTTCCTTAAATTGCACATATAATACACACACACATACACGTACTTATTTTATTTATTCACAATTTCTACAAATTTGACTGAAGTTTGTTGCTGCGACTATTTCTACAATTAACTTCATCATCGTCATCATTATCAACAGCACTCTCTTTATAATCATGAACATGAATTCTTTAGCGAAGACTGTGTTTAACAAGAATTTTTTACACCTCTTTTCTTACTTTTGGTTATTTTTTTGTATTATTCTTAAAATCGTTCATTTACAGATACAGATAAACACTTAAGTGTATATGTGATCGGGAAATGTGCCGTGGTAGTAGTTATTGTGTTCTCTCTATAACTCCATTATTATCATTGCAATCATCATTATCAGCATCATAAACATTATTAAATATTATTAGTGGTGTTTTAAAATATTTGTAGGTATTGCCTGATACCCCAATATATCGTACGGTAACAGTAAAACACACATTGATATAAAATAGAGATACATACCTCCAGTGCACCGCAAAATTCATTCTTCAATATTCATACGAATTTCTTTATATATGTGTAATGCATTTACCTATATATATATATATATATATATATAAGTAAGTAGGGTGTACACAATCTAAATACACTGGTTGTGTTGTGCATGTGTACAAATTTCTTTATTTGTATTTTTGGTTCTAGTCCATCTACTATCATGATTTCGTTCGTTTCATATTTATCGACCAATGATATTGGAAATATGTCAGATAGATGCGCTGCGTTGCGCAAAACAGCATTGGCATTATCATTAGTAGTTAAAGCAGCAATAACAACAACAACAATAATAATAATAATAGTAGCAATAATATTAACAACAACATATAGACCATTATAAATGTGATTGTTGTTGTCGTTGTTGTATTTTCTGCTACTATCAGTTTCCTATATACGTAGTTATGTACGTATGTATGATGGGGGTTTTTTCCGATTTAAAAGGTTGTACTGATTCAATAAAATACATAAAAGAAATAACAGCAAGTGAAAAAACCATTGCGTGAGGCAACCAAGAAAGTAGCAAGGCAGCAAGTTATCCAACCATCTACTTGTATCATGTGCATTACCACTATAGAAAGATTCCCCATACAGCTCCACCTCAATCATAATATTTATCTGATATATTCGAAGAATCTGTATATACATATACACGCACTCACATACTTCTGTAAAGTCTTTTCGTCAGTCGTATATAAATTAAAAGGAAAAAAAGGAAGTATTAAATTTTTTAACGAACAATTATGGCCCAAATAAAAGTAAAATGAACTATAAAAACTAAATAATACGTAATGTATATATTTGCATATATATTGATTTTTTAACTATAAATATAAAAAATTTTACACTGAAAGCCGTCGGCATGTTTTACAGCAAAACTGTAATACTGATATAAACTAGCACTAACAGCAACAACAACACTTATACTAATAATAATAAAAATTCAAATATATTAAAAATTATTTTAATATTAATAAAATACAATGTTGTAAATGAGTGTTTCTCGCTTGTTTTCTCTTCTATTCCTCTCATCTCTTACTCTTTTCTGTAAACAAAAGTTTCTTTCCTGCAAGAAAAACCAGAAAAGAAAGTATTTAAAATTTTGCATGTGATAAAATAATTCTGAAAATTTTCTGAGAGCCATATAGATTAAATGGCTAATAGAGAGATACAGAGAGAAAGCAATGAAGTGTAAGAGAATAAAGAGAGTGAAATTGGCTTGAACTTAAAATTCGTTTTCTTCTATTTCATAATGATTTTTAATTTGCTTGTGGTTGTTGCTTTCTGATTTCTGTTCAATTTTTATGCTCTTTTACTAATTTTATATCAAAAGATATTGTTGGTCGTTAGAGTGAACAGAATTAATGAGAGTTACAGTTATTGAGGGGTTGGCATATACGATGTGAATACATCAAAATTTATTCAATTTCTTTTTACCTTATTTTTATATTTTCGTTTCATTTCTTTTGCCGAATTCTCTCTTAAATAAAATTTATTGACATTTTACTAACGCTAATAACTCATTATATATATATATATATATATATATATATATATATATATCTGAATCTGCCCAACGCGCTGTTACTTTACCTGAACCACTATCCATCCAGGCAAGGTTGCATTAATGCAGACTTGATGCAAGATGCATGCCAACTCGTGGTGTATTTTATATGAGAATTTTTTTAAGTACAATAAGAAAAAAAAACAATAGCAACACACCCATTTGACACAGCTTATACCAATTACACCAATTCAATGCATTGTTCGATAAACATATAAAAACCAATCTGTGACTGCGTCGTTTAGTTAAAACCAGTATCTTTGCACCACCACCATCGTTATCATTGATGTCTTTTACCCCAGAAACACAACACAACAAAATAAAACACATACAGATTGTTATAAGGCTATACAACAATAACAATATTAATAACACCAAACTCACATATATGTGCAATATATAACAGGGTTAGTGTATACGCAGTAGAATATAATGTCATGCATTCATCGAAGAGATATATGGAAACTGAACTAAATTGACTGTATATATACATATATATATATATATATATATACATATATATGTACGTAGATATATATATGCATAACTGCCATTGAGTTAAATACACTACACACATATTGTGCATACGCACACACACATAACGCGCTGTCATATCTACCTATTCGCATGCACGTCATATATATCCAAATCTATTACACATATATTTTATTGGAAATTGTGTTCATGTGTACCGATTATTTTATGTGTAAGCAATAGTTTAAGTGTGTGTCTATATATATATATATATATATATATATATATATATATATATATATATATATATTTGTATTTGTTATATGTATATAGATAGATTTTTAACAAACCTGATTGGATGTTATTGACTGCGGGACATACGGCTTTAATAATAATAATAATAATAATAATAATAACAACAACAACATAAAACCAGTAATAACAATAATAACTAACGTCCAAAAGCGCGCTGACTGTTTTTATGTTCCGATACGTATATTTTTCTTCTTTCATTTTCTTTTGCACTTTGGTTTTTACGTTTGGTTTGAGAGATGTAATGGAGGTACCTATAGCATTGATATATATATATATATATATATATATATATATATATATATATATATATATACTTGCATACTTTGGTAAATTGTTTGATTCTGTAAATATATAGAATATAAAAATAAGCAACAAAAACAAAAGCACGTAACTCATATAGGTTGAGTAAAGCATTTTGTACTTTTTGATGTATAAATGAAGGAGCTCACATCGTTTACGTCTATTATATAGCACTAAAGGTTGTAGAATGTACGTAAGAAGTAATGATAACAATAACTATAATTAGGACGATATTATTAAATATTAAATTAAAAATATTATAAAATATTCTATGACAACCATAACGATTGGTGATTAATAAACACGTATAAATTATGGATTTTCCTCGCGTAAACTCCTTAAAATCATTTTTGACGTATACCATATTAATTATATACAAATTATTGTACATACTTTGTTAAAGATAATTTTTTGCTTAACTATTCAGCATAAAAATATGATGAACGATCGTTTCGACTTGGAACTCAGACAAATTTTCATGGATGCTTTCCGAAATATCTTAAGTTTAAAGATCATTTTTAATTGCTTAAATTATATACGTTCATTTATATGTAGTAAATTTATTGAGTATATATATATATATATATATATATATATATATATATATATATATATATATATATATATATATATATATATATATATATATATATATATATATATATACATTTATTATATATAAATATATGCAATGCTACTTTCTAAAAACCCTGCCTTGTTCAAACATTTCAAAGTATATTGAAAATTATCAATAAATAATGTGCTGTTTATGCATATACTTATGAAAAAAATTCTCATAAATTTCCATCCATGCATGTATATACAAGTATAATAACTTTTACGAACCTCCCATATATTCTGCATTTTATATTTTATTTTTATTTAAGTGTAACGTACGCAAGATGCTCTCTCTTTCTATCAATCGTTATCTCCTCTATTTGATATTTCTTTTGCTCTTAATAATAAAACATCAATCGGTAAAATAAATAAATATATACGTGCACAGACAATGCATATATATTATATATATATATATATTTATTTATTTATTTATACACGTTTATCTATATAGAGTAACATTGTCTGTGCACTAAACACTGTATACTAACTACACTACAGGCGACTGACTACAATCGACTACAACCTCTCTGCCATCTTATATTTTATCTTCAACGACTGCCATTCGTCCAATCGAATTCAATCGGCTCTCAATATATATTGTACATGCCCCATATGTATATATATATATATATATATATATTTATTGTATGCGTGTACACATTATATATTGTATTAATACATTTATACATAATGCACCTTGGTATTTTAATATTTACAATTTTTTTATATTTTTCTTTTTATTTCATTTCTCACAAAAAATTGAGAGCTTAAAAAAAAGAGCTCTGGTGAATGCGAGTTTAACCCAAAATATATTTCGAAAATTTTTTTTTACAAACACAAAGAAAAATCTTTATGAAACAAGGAAGAAAAGGCGAAAAAGCCATAAAATCATCCAATGAACCCAATGTAAAAGGGAATACCTTGCTATCACACACACATATCAGCGTATTTCAATGTAGAATAAATTCAGCTAAGGATATATTTCTTAGTGATAGAATGAGGGAAGTGAAGATAGAAAGATAAAGCGAAAGCCAAAACATATACCAACCAAATCATATACAGCATTAATTTTTTCATCTTGCTGTATTTGTAATTCCTTTCCATTGCTGTAGGTATATTGAGACATTCACCTCTCTTTCATATAGTACGTAATAATAGTGTATATATGTATATGTGCAATATACCTGAAATTAAAAAAAATAAAAAATACATTTTTAGTTTACTAAAACAAGAAGAAGATGAAGTAATAAACTTATGAAAAGTTAAAAAATTTTAAAAAAATATACATATTAAAGAATAGAGTAGGAAAAAGTATATAGAAGAAAAGTATAAAATAATCTACAATTTTTTTTCATAATATTTTATACTATCACACAAACACACAAATGCCCTGAATTTTATTTCAGTGACGAGAGGGCAGCACAGCTTTATTGTATCCTTCTCCCTTCTTCTTCTCAGTTCATACATAAATTGGGATTTGATGCTTATATATATATGTATATATACGTATGTATGTATATTATATAATTTATGTGTATGTGTGTGCGCGCATATGCCTTTATATCGAAGTATTTGAAGTTGTATTTGAACTTAGATGACATTATATATTCTCTTTTTATTATAATTTTTATTTTGTAACAACAACAATAGTAATAATAAAACTTTAGCAATCACTAAACGACCAATGCAAGCTTAATAAATATATTGAAAAAGGAACGAAAAAATACCAAATGAAATAAAATGCAGAAAAACAGATTGACGAGAAAAATATATTAAAACTTAAAAAAATTGTCACATTTAAGTACTCCCTGTTATTTCTCCCAACTCTTACTCTCTATGTATCATCATCAATTCTTCTATATGAAAAAATAACAATATAAACTGTAGCCTCCCCTCTTTGTTCCCCCTGGTTATCCTTTTATCATCTTTGCCTTTGCTATCCTTTTTATATGTACCCGGGATCCGCATGTTTATTGAATTTTTATTAACAACAATAATAATAATAGCACACCGACTTTTATAATATTCCTTTATAACTTTTTTTTATACATTGAAGTAAGTACATCATATACAAATATATCCTATATATCCTTTATTATTAGTTGTAAAGAGGGCGGGAGGAAGTTTAGTTAGTTGCCTAAAATTCTCTCTGACTCAAGGTTTCTGTTGCTAATTCTCTCTCTCGCAAGCGCTTTAACTAAAGAAGTTAGCAGAACTCTCCCGAAGTATTTTTATTAAAGAATTTTTCACTCTCGTTTGCCATTACTTATACTCTTTGACTTTCTTTTTCTCTGTTTGGATTTGTTTTTTTTATTGTTGCTATTGTTCAAGGATATTTACTTTCTTTTTCATGGTGCTTGTTATTATTTTTATTTTATTTTATTTTATTGCTTTTTTTTAAGTTTTTTACATTCTTTTTTAACAATACAAAAAAATTCTCTCCATTATTTTCTTTCTCTTTCGGTTTATGTATAGACATGCTGCATATATATATATATATATATATATATATATATATATATATATATATATATTGCACATAGCATATATATAAATTGATGAAATAATATATACATACAAATTGAATCCTTTCCCATGCCATTCACCCCTTTTTATTATATTACATGAATTTTCCTACGTATGCATTGAGTTCCGTCTTCTTCACACTTCCCGTATAAACGAACTAAACAGCAACAATAAAAGAATAAATGAAAAAGAAACCAAACACAAGCATGTGTTATATATACATAACTATTATCTATTATCATGAAGATGATGAGGATGCGAAATAGAATGATGATGTTGGTGGTAAATCTGGTAGTGATAATGGTTCTGGTTATATTTTGTACATACGTGTGCGTCCTGTCCTAGCATTTGTAATAAAATAAACTGAGAAAGAAATGAAAGAAAAGTATCTATATAACTCACATCAATAATGATTGAGAATCCATCTATAAAATTACACTCAAAATATTTCTGTTTTACCGTGATTTTCTGATATTCCAAGCACCTCCTACAATTCTGTTTTTTGTGTTTGTGTTAGTTTTAGTTTTTAATGATTTTTATATATAAATGTAAGTTGTATATGAAAATGCATAGTTCTGTATTTGGATAAAAATTTTTTTAACGTTAACAACATTTTGAAAGTTGTATCTTTTTAACGTAGTAACTGACAATTGCATTGACGATTTGGGATACTAAAACTAATATGTTAACAAGTTTATTGAAGTAACGATGCCTCTAAAAGACTAAGTGTTCTACACTACCAACCTTGTGAACCAAACAATTTAGTAAGTCTCATTTTTAATTTAAACACTTCTCCATTCTCTTGTAAAAATTAAAAAGCTTCGTAGTACACTTATTTTGAATAAACTACTTGCTCGCTTTACGATCACTACAGCGTCCATAGGATCAACCTCATAATCAAGCATAGATGAAGTTGTTTCAAATGAGAGCTTTTGTCTAGTGGCACAATTTATATCTACACTGTAGTTAACGTCCGTGTCCTCTCTCAGTTAGAATGTTTGATGCTTCTTATATGTCTTTGTCGTCTCTTCGTAAGCTTTGAACGACTGTCGCTGACAGTTTGGAAAACGCTGGTGTAAGATATGATATAGCGGCCCCGACCGATTTTAAGTTATTTACTTATTTTTTTGCAACTTATTTTTATATTATTTATATTATTAAAATTTCTATTTAGAGCACACTGTTTAGTTAAGTAAAGCAAATAAATTATAAATACACAAACGAACGAGCATAACGTAAGCCACAAACTAAATGAATTTTATCTTTACCATAATAATAATAATGAGAACAATAATAATAATAACAATAACAACAACAAGAAAAAAAACAATGTCAATTGCAATAACAAGACGTTTTTTTTCTTTTTTTTTATTGCTGTATATAATTTTTATGAGGTACAACTACACGTAACTGCGATAACAACAACAAGACTAATGCTAATAATTGATAATACCTTTTTTTCTTTTTGTTTTATTTAATTTTAAAATTAATTTATATTTTTGTTCAGTTTGTTTTGCTTCTTTTTTTATCTTTTTCGATTGTTCTCTCTGTAAAATAAATATGAGAAGATATAAAAATAAAAATAAAATTAACAAAAAAAAGCAACAAAAATAAATAAAAAATAAAATAATCTATACAAACATCCTACAATTGTATTGCTTAGCAGCTACTCGATGATGGTTGACAAATAAAAAAAAGATATATATTCCTTTATCATGATTACTATTTTTTTAATTTAATTTAATTTAATTTGATTTAAATTTTTTATTTATCGTATTATTTTTTTGTGTTTTTTTACGTTTTACTTTCTTAACAGTTGGTAATTGTAATTTGAAGTGATCAAAGCAGAAACTTGCTTATAAAATAATCTAAGAAAATTGTACTTGCTTCTTGCATTCTAAGAGAAAGAAAAACTTCGCACAATTTAAAATGAACTATGAATTCATAGGTTTCAATTTGTAGAAATATTAACAAACAAACAAAAATAAGTATGTGTTTTCCTTTTTGCAATGGTTGCTTATTAAACAACATTTTTTTAAATTCCACTTTTGCATTAGCGAACTAATTTTTATTCAATTTTAATTAATTTCAGGTAAGATTACATCAATATGGAACTTCATTTCATTGGATCCATTTGTAAATATAACATGGTTTAATTGTAAGTAGAGTAAAATGACAAATATGTTTATGCGAAGCATCATTAAATTGGAGCCATATGGATTAATCAATTTCAAGTTGTTTTACATTTTGATAAGCCTGGTGGTGAACTAGCAATAAACTAATTATTTAAACTAAATTACTAATACGAACTCTGAAAAAACAAAATTATGAAAAAACAAATAACTTTAAATAAATAAATTATAAATACACTAAAACTAAGATGGGGGACTGGTATGACATAGACCATATACTGCCGCTTTTAATTAAATTTACAAAATAATATTAAAATAATTTCCTTCAGAGGCTGATTTAAAATTCGGTTAAAAGGAGACAGGGGACTCAGTTTAAAGCTTTTAAGCGGTTAGAATGGGGCATAATTGTGCTGAAATCATGTCAAAAAACTATCTCATTTCATTCTTGTTAAAATCGAGTTTAACTTATATCCTAATTGAAGTATTGACTTATTTAACAATATGTTTCATTTTATCTCAAATGCGTTATTTAATTATTATCGTTAGCATTTTCTTCTCTGAGTATTTAAAACGTAATAATAAATTTGCTATCTTGTTTACACTAATTGGTGGGATGATATCATAAATTTTTTTTGAAATTTTATGACATTTTTCCAAGCACTATTTTTCATCTTTGTGTTATATTCTTATTAGTTTTCTTATTAGTTTTAGTGTGTTTTCAAATAGATAACCTTTTAGATAATTATCATAAATTACAAATTCTTTATAATTATAATTTCATATTTTATAACAGCAAATAGCAATGATGATGAATTTAGAAATTAATTAAAAACTATCTATATGCACATAAGCTTTGAATGTTTCTAAAGATATAATTTTTAATAGTTAAAGTGCGTAAAAATAAAATTTATAACAAAATTTATGAGAAGATTATCGTTATTGCAGATAGTAGCCCTTCATTAAACACATTCCATTATTTTGTCTGAGGTGATTAAAAAGTAAAAACTTCATCACTTTTGATTAACGGAAAATATCCGTTATACATCAAGAAATCTAAAAATTTAACTAAGCTGTCCCAAATTTTGCCATACTGATTACGCAAATGATATATAGAACTAAACGCCACACTAATTTTCATAAAAAAATTTCAATATAGTCCTTTTCAGTTGGCTTCTTTAAGGATTTTTTAATCCATTTATTATTAATTCCGACAGACTGCAATGTAGGTTCTAGATTAAAAAACAATTGGTTTGCCATTAACCGAACAAAAAAAAAGGTTTAGCAAAATCAGAAAATCAAATAAATTGAAGCTCATTACGCTAATTCTTTTGTTGTAGCTGTTTTCAAAAGAAAGTGTTGTATTTAGAGAAAAGTATATTTACAAATAAAATAGTCTTTTACGTTTCAAATTTGACATTTTTTACATTCCTTCACATCGTTGACACTTTATAAATATTTGCCAATTTCTTGATATCAATATGAATATATAAAAGTGCACATTCATTAGTATTATATATATATATCGGGTTTATTTATTTTCTATATATATGTATATATAGAAAATTGAATAACGTCAATAAGAAGTATAAAAAAAATTCTTCTATATAAATATTTTCGTTTTTGAAAGACTTCTCTCCCAATGGTTATGAATGTATTTTCATATATATATATATATATATATATATATATATATATATATATATATATATATATATATATATATATATATATATGAATATGTATTGGTATAAACGTATATCTATATTTATTATTGCAACACTTCATGTGTCTGTATTGAATTTTTTCATATTTTTATACATTTTATTCATGCCAAGCAATAGCATTTATTATTAAACAAGACGCATAACCAAAAAGAAAATCATAGATGGACAGACAATATAGATTGACAGAAATTATCAAATGCAGACATAAAAGAGTGGAAAGCAGCCACAGATGCTTGTTAATGATAATTGTGTTGCGTTGATTATTGTTGTTGTTTTATGTTATAACTTTATGTTATTGTTATTATTATTATTTTAATTATTATTATTATTTGCATTCATTTCGGGTAATTTTCTTCTATTTTTCTATTTGGTGTTATTTTTTAATGTGCAACACATCACGCAATCTCCCACAGGCAAAAATCTCTGCCGCGCAACACTAAAAAGAAGATAGTTCTCTTTATTGTTATGCTGCCTAAATTTGAATTGTATGCGTTCCCCTTACATTGCCTTATGTTGTGCAGTGCCGCGTGATGTCCTCTGTCGCATTTTCTATCTAATTTTTTTGTTTTCATTTTCTTTTTTCATGTTGTTTTAGTTTTATAATATCGAGGATTCATAATATTGTCGCGCATTAATTAATTTTCTTCTAAAGATTTGAATTCCTGTCTGTGTTTATGGCTCATTGCCGTAATATGTAAAATACTTCAACTGAATATATATCAGCATACGCTTGTATTGAGCAGCAATATGTATGCATATATGCACATATATATTTTGTGAATCCATACATAAAAAATAATACATATAAATATTTATACACACACACATGTGTATAAATATTTATACGCACAAAAGATGTACATATTTACAAATTTATAAATTCACCATTCTTTTATTGTGTATTGCTTTAAGTATTTCTTTCTAGCATTAATTTTCAATTTATATACATTAAAAGAAGCAGCATTTGCTTAAATGTCTGTGAATATTTACATTTATTATCTCAAACTAATATAACAACAACAATGATGTTACAAAAAAAAAAAAGAAAAACAGAAAGTTGCTAATAATTATTTAAGAATTTGTGATTAATTGGCATCGTAGTGCCAAGATTTTCACCCAACAAACAATAAAATATAGCCAAAGCAATAACAATAGTAAATGACAAATAATTTTTATCATGATCTTTGTTGCTACTGCTGTTCTTTCTTTCTTATTAATTTTATATGTGCCTTAATGTTGATAGATAGTCTGGCAACCATATAACAACAATAAAAAGTATTTAAATAGAAGAAAATTGAAATTGATAAAATTTGCGTCTCTGTGTCTGATTGTTTATTTCTTATTACTCAATGTCTTCCTTTACAGTTTTAAATTTTCAATTATTTTAATTTTCTATAGAGTAATTTCTATTTCGGTAAACTGGTGGGAAGTTAAATTAATTTTTTGTGCCCTAAATAAAAATCAGACAAGTTCCAACAATTCCGTTTTATGTAATAATTTGCTTTAAATAATAATTTATATATGGGAGAGTTCTATATTGAAATGAATATATAAACAAAAAACAACTATCAGAAAATTTGTTTCGTTTTGATTAATCAATATTTACTTAACAGAACTTTTTCATCTTTTTAAGTACCTTGAGTACTTAAAGAAACATACCATGACCGTTTTGTGAAGTTATGAATTTTACGTAATTACAAATTTTCTACATACGAAAACTAATAGTATCAACAAAATATATTTAAAGCAATTATTTCAATTTCAATTACTGATATTAAGGAACCACCTGTGCCATCTATAACATAACATAACATCTACCAGTTACCTATAATATTTATAATGCGTACATCAATGAACCTTTAAGCTGATATATGTTTTGCATAACCTTTGCATTACGTACTGTGGTGATTTTTAAATAATACTACACTTTGGATAATTCCATGCTATAATTTAAGGCAATCCTGGCACATTACGGTGGATTTTGTGACCTAAATTTAATAGACCGGAGGTTTATTGGCCATCATTTAATAATTGAATATACATGCGTAAACATACATTGACGTAGTTGTAGCAAAGACTTAATGAATTTTTCATTTTAACGTAAAAATAACAAAACGTAACAAACAGAAAATTTATACAACTTTGTACGTTTATATGTAATATAAATATATGATGGTAAAAATATACAAGCAGGAAAGGGAATGTAGGTGTACAAGCAAAGCCGCAACAAATTTCTTGTTGTATATTTGCTGGATAAAAAATTTGTTGCATATACAAGAAGGTCGTTGTTCTACATTCTTGCACCATCAAATATCAATGATGGCATTTTGTTTTACTCACTCAATTCACTCACTCAATAATTTCCTTTAACAATATAGCAAGGCATTTGTATACAATTTTGACAAAACGATTGTTGTTGTTGCCATTTTTGTTATGATTGTTAAAAAAATGTCCACACTTTTTCCCCACATTAAGAACCAGTTTAACCTAAAAAACTTCAATATTATTTGTTCTGAGTTTCATTACTTTTAGCCTATTTAAAGCTATGTACATATACACTTACACATTATATGCAAACATATGATATTAAAGAAAGGCACATGTATGTTTTATCTACATATACATACACATATCCACACACATGGCATTACTTTGTGGTCAAAATGCACAGAAACGTTTGTTTTTGCTTAGTATTTTGCCTTGCATACATTTGTGTTTGCACATAGTTTTGGCGGTCAATATTTGTTATTTTACACACATATATCCTTATATATACTTATACATATATATATAAATATATATATCTGTGTATATAAATACAACACTCATATAAATACTATGACCTTTCATATAATGCGTAAATAATTTGACATGTCTCCCTGGCTGCGTGTTTGTCCATATGATGTAAGTGTGAATGGGTATTTGAGAAGAAAAGTGTGGATGTTAAATAGGAAATGGAAAGTATAGGTGTGTTAGAAAAAGTGCGAAATTTGTGTCAATTGCATTCACCTCTTTATTTGCGACTACATGTATGCATGTACATTAATATTATTCCATTAGATTAACCAAAGAGGGAGAAAGAGCGAAAGAGATAGAGATAGAGATGGAGAGAGAAAAAAGAAAAGAAAGAGACACAGATAGTTGTGGAAATACACAACCATATCGTATATCGTGTAATATTAAATAGAATATAAGGAAGAGAAATGTTACAAATTTTATTATTGTTTGTCTTACTGTTTTAGCCGTACCAAATATTCCATTTGCATTTCGTATGATTGTAAGCCTCCTGTTGATTCTTGAAATGACATTGAAAAATTTTAGTCTAAAGGCCTCCACCTCTTTCTGCATCCCCTTTTTCTTTTACTGTGGTTAGCAGAAAGATAAAAACTTTCAAATAAAAATGTGTGCATTCCTTTTTTTTTTGAAAATTCAATTAAAAAAACAAGAATAGTGAGTCGGGGTCCTTTAACATATGTAACATTTTTATAAGACAAAATTGATTGAATTGTAATGTTTCCAAGTAAAATCTTTTTGCAAAATAGGCCGTTCTATAAAGCGTCGTGGTAATAAACGTGTGCTTTTACCGATAATTATTCTCAGGTGTGTTTGGGTTAAACTACCCCTACATACAAAATTTTATGATGTTAGAGCGCCTGATAGATTACAATTTGACTTTAGAAATGCTTAGACCATTCAATGATTTTGCAATGATTGCATCCGTTAATACAACTGGTACATCGCCCACCTGCAACCCTCCGTTCCACTTGTTATGACCTCTGTCATTTTTTTGCTTTATTTCCCGTTCCTGTATAATGTTTGTTTTGGGCAATCCAAAAGAAACTTTTACCAATTTGTTAAGAAAATACAAGAGCGCAAGAAAACAATAATAACAATTAAGCACATTTATATGTATGTATTCAGTAAATATGAAGAGATGACGCCATTGTATGGTATACTCTACCTTACTCTGGGCTAACAAATAAATCATAAATTTCTACGATTATTTATCCGTTTTTATATTAAAACAACGTTATATACATTATAAGAATGTAATTTAACATCACCAGAAAGCAAAATAATAAAACAAACGAAGAACAGACGACATATCTTGAAAAAAAGGCAATATGAGGTTGACAATTAGAAAGAAAAAGAAAGTAAAAGGAAATAATAAGGCTTGTATAATGTAAACGGTACTAAGGCATGCATGCCGTGAAGTATCATGGTGAAGATATAATGCAAACCGCTACAAAACTTAACGTTATATTTAAATGTATACATTACCTTCCTCTTTCTCTCTCTCTTTCACCATTTCGCTTGTATTCCATAACAGATTTACAATTGTCAAGTAAAGAAACAGTAAAGTCTAGTTTAGAGAACATGTCCTGTTATGCGGTACATCAAGGCAAATGTCTTCATATAAAACACTCTCCCTCATCTTTATGCTTCTCTAATACAATGCTGCGGTTTATAACTGTTTCTGTTTTAAGTTTAGAGTTGTATAAAAAACTAATATGGAAAATGATAATAATGAATGTTACGATAATAATCATAATGAAAATGATGATGTATGACAATACAACCCATATAGACATATCTCCCCTTCCCCCCTTCCCACCTTCCTACTATGCAATGATACAATTTTATTGTAAAATCCAAATGTACAATACGAAACACAACAAAACAAAATAGAATTGAATAAAATAGAACAAAACGTAGAGTAACAGGAAAACTTGAAGAGATTTTTACTTGACAGGAAACGGAAATGGATAAAAATGTGCACATTACTGCCATACAATAAATATCTCTTAATATTTATACACAAATGCATGCATAAAAAAAGAAAAAAGGACAAAAAAACACAAAAAAGAAATAGCAATTGAGAAATTAAAATAAATTCTCGATTTTTTAATTTTTTTTACGTCACTTGTTTAAAAGTTTAGTTTTGTTTTAATTTTGTTTGTTGTTTGTTATATGTGCTTTGCGTTTCTATTTGTGTGTGCTTTTCTAAACAAAAAATTTGATATAATTTTTTTTCATACAACGAGAAATTCTACAGTTGAAAACTTTTCTAAATAGTATTATTTAAATAGTATTCGAGTACTCTGCTATGTTAAGACTCTCAATTTTAATTAATTGGTACATTTAGTTCTTACCATTACCATTCCTTTGTAATATTTCTATATTATTTATATAAAAAATTTATGTTAGTTCTACAAAAAAAAATTATACAAAAATCGTTTAAATTATACTGTGAAATATGCAATATGAAAATTAAAATTTGAAAATTAAATAAATCAGAAATTTATCAGAATATTTTAATTTTGATGGCAGTGTTTAAAATTTTATTAAATACATTATGTTATTTAAGATAAATCATAAATCGAACACAAATTAAATATATAAAATATTTATATATGTATAAAGAATACAAGATTTGAAAGCCTTTAAATGTTTGTAGTTGATTTCTCTGTTGATTTATGATATTATTATCTACAACGTCCTTTAGAGTTTTCCTTAAATCTTATAAAACTAAAACTGTTCACAATTAACATTAACTTTGGAACATATATCTTGTACAAGCAATAATTTATCTGTAATATTCAAAAAATTTCACTATTGTTGGGGATGATTTTGTTGTACTGTTTATACTGTACTTTACTAATATTGTCATCATCATCATCATCATCATCATCATCATCACCATCATCAACATCATCGTCATTATCATCATTATTACTATTATTATTAGTATAAAACAAGCAATTGTACACATATCAATACATACATTTATTCATGAACATAAAGCATAATAATACAAAATAGCAATAGTTTTGCATATAACGTGTATAAGCCAAAATAACAGGAAGAATCATAAGTAAGTAAGTTCATAGTTTAGAAAACTTATAGGGTACACTGTACATATGTACACATGCCCACGCACATTATATACATATGTGTACATTGAATGGAGCGCGCTAAGCCCAATTCTTGGGGTTTTTAACATAGATTTATTCACACATGTAAATAAGAACACACCTACACATAAATTTTTCATATAAGTTCGATATAAGTTAGCTTTTACATTAATATAAAACGAATATGTGTTGAATTATATACACATATGTCTATTTTTATGTATAGACATATATATATGTGACATTTCAGACTCTTTGGTAAAGCTAGTAATATGATGATATTTTTTCTATTATTATTATTATTATTATTATTATTATTATTATTATTATTATTATTATTATTATTGTCACTGTAGTTATTATTGTTACGTGCTGGCATATTAATGATGACAATGACGCTTAAGCAATATGATAATCATGATGATAATGATGTTGCTATTGTTGTTGTTATAGTTGACGATGATGGTTATGTTGATTGAATTTAGTTGGATAATAATTATCATACACTGTTATAAAATTTGCGTGAGTGTGTACATAACTTCGTACAGCACAGAATGAGTGCATGGATGTGCGTTTGTGTTATGGTTATCGATCATTACAGCGAATTTCGTATTTTATTAGTTTTTTGTGTTTTTTTTGTTTTGTTTTTATTTCTGTTTTAATTCAAAATTATTCTGATGGCATCATAAGTATGTGTATGTATATATTTTTTTGCACATTAATAATGATTGTTTATGCCTTTGTGCTCTTAATTTTTTTTTTTGGTTTGTTTCGTTCCTTTTGTCGATTTAACATCCAATTCTTTAATGATTTCCTGTGTCTTCGCATTCACAATTGATATGCAAAATTAATAATAAAAAAACAACTACAATGCAATATAAAAATAAAAATAAAGAAAAAAAGAGAATTTAAATAATAATTAAATTCGATCGAATTTCAAAAAAAAGACAAAAAATAACTGAATTAACTCATATATAAACCCATAAACAATACAACATTGTTTTCCATACTATTTGTACCCGTTTATTTTTGACAGGGCGACGATGATGCTTCTCACATATCTTTCACTCGTTTAGGGGGCATGCATGTTTTATACGCACAAAAGCTTTCTTTCAATTGTGTTAAAAAGAGCATAAGTACAAGTATAAATTAAAAGGAAATTGAATTAAATTCATTTATTGGCACAAAAATTTACAAGCAAAACACATTCATTGATATGTCGACAATGGTGTACGATTTTTTAGATGTTGCTTTTTTTTGCTTATATGTTTAACTTTAAAGCGTGGGAGTTTTATTATTAATTTCGATATTTTTCTGATCGTATCTCGTCATCGTCATCATGATATCATCAGCATCATGATCGACCTTCTTATATAGCATCAACTCATTCATTCAAACATCAGATCCTTTTTTCATTTGTCTATTATTGTTTTTAAATATTATTATTTTTCTTTTTCCTTGTTTGATTCAATGGAGAAAAAGTTTATTTGTATAAAAAATTTTACAATACAAACATTTCTAATGCTTGCTTGATGATATCAAATTATCTTCCTTCTTTCTACCACCACCCAAATATTGGGGTATATTCATTTTGTTATTACGTTTGTAACATCCAAAAGAAAGGTACATATATTTTTGATCAACATCAAATTCTAAATCAATTTAGGCATGCCCGTCCGTCCGTCCGCTCCTTCATGTGTTCTCAATATTTTCCTGATGTCAAAAAAAGAGATATTGAGCTCATATTCAATAGGAGCATTTAAAATTCTGGAATACAGATCGATAGTGAAAATAAGCCAAATCAGTCGTATCAAACGTCCATAATGTAGCGGTTACTCAAAACACCTCTTTTTATAAATAATAGTGTATAACCACGCAAAACTTTACAATGTTTGATTTTAATGTACTAAACCCATATATCAATTTTGATCGAATGCAAACCAGATCATTTTTTGAACGAACAAAGATGCGTCAAACAACAAATTTCTCTTTCTAACTTTTGATTCGTTTTCCTCACTATGTAATCATATTAGGCGAAATGATGTAGGCTTTTAAGAAGTAAAAGTATAATAATACTGTAATGTAGTATATACAATTCTATTTACAATGGATTACTAAAACGTTTTAAAATGATTACCAAAAGTTTTGTTCAATAATTTTGAAACTCCTGGAGTCTATTCTAGGAGTCTAAAAAACTTAAATTTTCATTTTTCTCTTTTTCGAATAGATTCATATTTCTAAGATTTCTGCTTGTTGTTGTTTATTTTCTTTAATTCGTTAATAGGATAAATTTTTAACCCATTTCTATAGCCAATACGCTACTTCACACTACTTCAGACAGATAAACTTTACTTTCACATTTATAGGCTGGGGCTGATTTTCTAAAATATTATATATGTATATATAAATTTTTGGTATTTGTTGTATTGTACAATCAAAGTGTAATATTCTAAAATACAGAGTGATGAATTGATTTTACTTCCCTGTCCTTTTCTTCTCTTTATCTATTTTCTTCTTTTGTATGTATACGTAAAAGCTCGAGGAGTTATTATTACAAAAAAGTAACTTTTTTCCGCTTTTCCTTCCACTTGTGTTGGCATTTGGTAACACTTGTGTTACAATCAAAAATAAAAGTCCTTGAAGAGAAGAGAGTTTTCAACTTATCGAATTCATTTTCAATAAGACTTATCTTTATTATTGTTATTATTGTTGCACTCTTATATGTAAACGAGTTATAGATAGAATTCAACTTATTCTTCTACATTTTAACGTTTATATCATCGTCGTATACTACAACTATATGTCATTGTTATTGCAATTGTTATTCTTGTTAATAGAAAATATTTTCCGTAAATAACAAATCAGGCAGTTACAAATGAATGTGAAGTACTCACACAAATACAATTTATATATAAAAATCTACTTCAACCAAAAAGTTATAAAACACACACATATGCATATCTATAAATATAATAAAAGACAGCCAAATATTTTTGTACATATTTAAATATAACACATATATTATAATTTAACTCTTTAACGTTTTATTGAACAACGTAACAGAAAGTCTTGCAGACACATTGGCACATCTAAAGCTACTTATACTCAAGCTCATTTACATTTATATTCTGTATGAATAAAGAATTTTCCTCTTTCGGTACGATTAAAAGAAAAATGGAAAAATATAATAGAGGTGGTTGAAGATGAAGAAATATAGGCAAATGTATAAGAAGTGGAAGAATTGAAACTTTACTTCAATCTAATAAGACATGATTGTAATTAATTAAATTAATTCATTTCGGTTTTAGTACACACGAACTACCTTCCTTCCACATAGCGAATTGGTTCGGTGGCATGAAATATAAAAGTCTGTAACACTTTCTATCATGACTTAACGATTTTATATCCTTTATAGAGAAAGGCATGAAAATGATGCAAAAAAAAGTACAAGAGTAGACACAATTTGTAAGTGTTACATTATCAAATATTTAAATATGATTAAAATTAACAAGAAGAGAAATAAATGTAGTAAGATGAAAAATTAGAGGTAAAAAGAAAGAGGCAAAGTTAAATTTTATATAAAATTGACATTGATTGGAAACTTGTGATTGGATTTTCAAAAATATTGCAACGTTTTTTTCTTCCATTTCTTGCCATTATATATATTTGCTATTGCTATTATTGCTGTTGCTATTACTGCTGTTGATTGATAAGGCAAGTTACCAACTGAAAGATGATAAATTAGTGTTTCTCTTTAAATATTTTCTTTCGCCCTTTTTTTAACTAATCAAAGCTTTTACGAAAATTATTCGGGTTATAAGGAATTCCATTAAAATGATATTAAACCGGAGAAACCTATCCATGTATAAGGTACCTGAAACGTAAAAGTACTAGGAATTCATATAAAAATGATTAACAAAGTTTAAAATAATTTATTCTCTTCTTGTATAAATAAAATATACACGAATTATTTTATTTCATCTGTAACAACAAAAAAATTGCCTGACAACTTCATTGGTTTCATTTAAAGTATGTGATATTCTCTGAATACTTCTAGCACTTCTACTACTGAAATCTTTGTACTTGGGTAATAGATGTCACGCATTGAAATTTTTCCTAAAATATTTCAAATTCATTTAATTTGTATAATACAATTCTCCTAAATATGTTTCTTTAACAATTATCCATGAATTTGATAGTACGTGCCTGTTGATATATATAATTTTGAATGAATGATAACTCCTTGATAGCATTTAACTACGGATAAATGATGTAATAGAAATCTAACTGACAATGCACGAGTTATAAGAAATTGGGTTACACATGAATTCACGTTTAATTCATATTAAAATCATAGTTAATAATGTTGATTTATGCATAATACGGTATTTATGAGTCGGCCCCAATTAACTATACAATTCTAATTTGTTTATGAAATTCATTTCCAGTATTATTAAAATTATAATGATGTTTATGATTGTGCTATTGGGGCTAATTCTCCGTGTTGTCTTCTATTTTTTTTTTATTATTTTAAGTTTTTAAGCAATTAATAGAAAAAGGTTTAGTTCAACTATGGTAAAAAAAAATTATTTTACGTTGATAGGAACATTTGAAATTATACTCTTTCTGTGCACTCCCACTCATCATCATTCCTCTCATCAACTCTATTTCTGCCTTTTAAAGATCTATCGACCTATCTCTTTCTCTTGTTACAATAGCTCCAATATGACAGGTTAGAATGAAGGCTTGTGAAAAGTAAACATTTGATATTCCTGCTTTTATATTTTACATATATATACATTAACATATACATATGTCTATGTACACACAAAAACCTTTTCATAACATTTACTTTTTAATTTTAAACATCATTAACATTATAAATTTACAAAAACAAAACAATAAAATCAAAATAAGGTGGAACATGTATTAACAAAATGAGAAGACGAAAAGAAAGAAGAAGAAAAAGTAAGCTCTACATGAAAATGATATAATATAAAATGAAGAAAAATGGTAAAAAAAGAACCTTCACAACAAGAAACAGGGACGACCATTGCATCTTTTACCTTATCTCTTATCCATTTGGTACATTTATCACCTTTCTCTGGCCCTCTCCTTATTACCACATATCTTTCGTCTGCCTCACCATTCCCTAATATTTTATCAATTCAACTCTTTGTTTGTTTCTTTAGTTCCATGATTCTACAATTCTGTTTTCTCAATAAGCATTTTATGTAAAAATATAGTATATAATTTAACTAATAGTCAAGTGAGTGTATGTGGTTGCTGTATATGCTGGTTGTGTATATTTGGCTAATGTATGTAAAAAAGGCTTAAAAAACAAACCTTTTCGGCTAATTATTTATTTAAACATTAAACACAAAGTACAGGAACCATTTTACTCGAACAACAATAACAGCAACAATAACAGGCACTACTACTACTACTACTACTACAACAACACTATGGTAGCTTATGATTACAATCCTTAACCAAAATATTGGATCAAACAATAAATGGCTAAAATGAGGATGAGAAATATGGGTAGAAGGAAAAAAGTATCAGACTTCATTTAAACTTCATTCATCAAGCAAATAAAAATTAAATTAAAAAAAATACATTAAAAATACAAAAATAGAAAAGGACCAAATGTTTAGCGATAATATTTGCATTATATCTATATGTAATCATATTGGAGAGGTTTACGTTGGTATAGTACGTTACATACGACTGGCGATAACTTGTGCGGTTGTCCAATACAATTCAAGTATTGAAAGTACTACCAAATATTGATGAAGTACTATATAAAACAATAGTGTTCTGTAAAATAATATAAAAGCATATATTAGTGTGAGATTTTTCGTGTCCTCCAGAATTTAGCATTAGCTATTATTTGGATAAAAAAATGAGAATTATGCGTCTAAGGCAAAGGAAAGCAGTCTGCAAATCAATTTTTGTATCGATTATCTTTCGTAAACAATCATTAGTTAATGCAGTACATCAAAACTATCATTAATACATAACATACACTCACCTAAAATTTATAAAGTATACAAGTAATAAAATGTGGGAAGTAATTTTATCAAAGAATTTATGGGGTCATAACATTTTCTTGGATCTTTTCTAGGATATTTGCCTATTTACATAAATCCGTCTTTTCTTCGTACTGGTATAACAAATTCATTCACTTCTTCGTTGTTTTCGTAAAACAAAATTTATGTCTATATTTCATAAAATACAAAAACCTACACAGGAACAGGAAATAGATGTGTAAAATACTCTTCCAAGAAATAAAAAACCAAATATCAGATCACAACACAAAGAAGAGCACAAGAAAAGAAAAATGTAAAGATAACGAATATAATCATAAAAGAATAATAATAATTATACTAATACCAAAGAACCATATATGAACAATGATTCAATATAGAATACATGAAACTTTTCCAAGTATTTTGTTGTATTTTTTACAATTGCAAGTAAACCTTAAAAGTATGCTACAAATAAATTAACTTCTCTTTTTATTTATATATTTATTTATTAACGTAATGCGTAATTTTACCATAAAAAGTACACGCATACACGCACACGCACACACGCGCACACGCACACACCAACACATGTACATAAAAATACAAACAAAATATAAATATTATTTATGTGAAGCAAGCACACATATACACAGGCACGAGTAATAAATTAAAGCAGAAATACATATGGATGGATATGTAAGAATTATGTTAAAAAGAGATTGAAAGATGAGACAAAGATGACGGCACACACACAAATATACTCATGTACATATATACAAATATACCCACATTCATGAACATGTTTGCATACATACAAATCTATAAATAAAGGGGTTGCGTTATATGACATTCTTTCGATATTCTGTTAGCTTGAACAAATTGCAAAGCATAAGATAATTTGTATATGTGAACTGAAATTACAATACCGAAGGATTAATACCTTAATTCTACCTGCCTCTCTGCATCTGCCTCTTTATCTCAAATGATGATTTCTTTAATTGTTTTGGCATTGTATGTATTTCAATGTAGACAGAACAAAAAGTTGAAAGCTTTCCAAATCAATCTAATCTTCTTTCTCTCTCTCTCTCTCTCTCTCTCTCTCTCTCCTTCTCTGTCTCTCTTTGCCTTTTAACTCCCATATGGACTTTTTTCCCAAATTATTTTATTTGTTGTATTTTATAAAAACATATACATATGCATAAATAAATAGATAAATATATGTATTCTTCTTTAAATGTTGTTTTTGTAACTTTTTTTACAACATAAAAATAAAAAAGACAATACAAAAATTATCAACGTCATCGTTATTGTACATATATGTATATGTATATATGTCAACATTCATACATAAAAATGTACATGTAGCGTTGTAAATGTAGCTGCAATGTATTTACGTGTATGAAGAAAAGTTTTATGTTACAGCCTATGCATAAAATTTGATGATTTCTTTTCTCTTAACAACTTCTTATTGTTGCTGCTTTTATTGTTTTTTATATACTTCTTTTTAATTGCATAATATATTTACACATACCATTACTAGACAGAGATAAAATTAAGGAAAAGCTTTCTACATGATTTACAATATTAAGAACAAGAAACAAAATAGGAAGATTACGATGAAGATGATAATAATGATGATTAAGGGAAGATTTAAGTAGCAATTATTAACTAGTGATGGCTTATAAAAACAAACAAACAAGCAAACAACAAAAACAAAAGTCATCAAATTTAAAGATGATGATTACCCGAACCGAAGTGCTTCGGTTATTTTTTCTTCATTGCTATCCTATTCCATAGTATTTCACTTTTAAAAAGGAAAAAATAAAATGTTACGCTACTGTACAAGTGAATGAATAAAGAAGTGGAAGCTATGTATGTGTGAGTTGCGTTAAACCAAACAAAAATTATTTTAAAAAAAATTGCTTTTGCTGTTATCATAAGCATTTCAAAAATTCAAATGACATTTTTCTTAAAATATCTACAAACACACATATCTATACATATATATATGTATATATATACACATATATATATAGATGTACACGTATTTTATTTTTGTTAAAAAATCAAGAATAAATATATAAAAACAAAAGGGTTGTTGTTCACAATGTAAAACAAACGCGGCTGCGTTGCTTGTTTTTATTCTCGTTGTTTTGTTGTGGGCGAGCAGAAATGGTTATCATAGAGAAACATGTACGAACATTTCTTTATACGTATAGTCATCCATCCATCCATCCATTCAACCATTTATCCATCCATCCATTCACACATTCATCTATGCATTACCTTGTTAAAAGAGTTGAATAGATAAAAATTTAACTGTGATGCTATCTTTAACTATAGTAAATGAACCCTTTCGTTCTCTTATAATATTTCTTAGAAAAACATTATTTCTTTTACTCTCTTTGGAACTATGATTTTACTTTTATTTAGTAACAGCATAGCATAAAAAGCATCAACATTGACTCTTGAGATGATAAAATAAAGATGAATATATTTTAACGTCTTGTACAATTATAAATTGATAAAGAACAAAAACATCAATATATGAGACCCAGAGTAAATAAATAAAAAATTTACGATTCTAACATCTACTCTCAATTTTGGCTGATAAGGACAATATAAATGTGAATCTGTTACTACCTCTCCTTATCTCTATCGTACCCTCTTTCTTTCTTTCTGCAGAAGACATGCCTTAATGGAAAACTTTAGTAAGAAGTTTTTGCTGTTGCTGATATCGCTACACTTCACGTGTATATAAAAAAAATCCATGTATACTTCAACGAAAACAAAGAAGTATTGAAGCAAAAAAAATAAATAAATACAGAAGACAAAGTAAAACAGTTTTCATGTATGGAAAGAGTTAAAATGATATTTGTTGTTGTTTTCGTTATTATTATTATTGTCTTTATTATTCTATTTGTTTACTGTTTTTGTTTTTGCTTAATGTGTGTATAATTGGAAATATTTTAAAATCTCTCCATTGAAACATCAGCAATTAAAAAGAAATAGCTGGAGGAGATTGAAAGATTGAATTGAGTTAGTTGTGATAGCGTGAGAGGAGAAGAAAGAATTATGTCAAACATATATTTTATGTTGAATATTATAAATTGAATATTTGGATGGATATAGATAACAATTATTTATAGGGTGCAATTGTTGGCATTGTTTTTTTATAAGTTGATTTAAAAAAATGAAAACAAATTTCAATATTATAGGCAGTCAGAGCCGGTTCATATATACCTTACCCTGCAAAGCGGGGGCAACCAGTCCCAAGAAGCACCTGCTCAGTGACTCATGAGATGGTTGTTGTTATTCCGTTACCATCAGGGTTCATCATGTGTCACAAGATCAGGTCCAAAGATTTAATTTGATACCACGAGATTACCAGTTTTAATATGTCCATTGCGGTGATATTGAGGTTAGCTTCGTGATGACTGTGGTGCCCACATCGCGGGCGTTGCTCGTTCAAAAATATATATTTGCTTGTCGTACAGGGTCCCATTTCCCGAATAAAAAGGGTAGATGAGTAGGCTTATCGGGCTAATTTAAGCTAGGCCTAGGAGTAGTAAGAAGGCTCCGAATCTAGATACTAACACTGCAAAGCAAGTTTCCAATGAATTGAAAACTTCAAGGTGTGAAATGGAGTTAAAAAATGTAGCAATTTTAATGAAATTTTCGTTAGAAAAATGTTTAGAATTGTAAATTGTTTGTCATATATGGATTAATTGAAAGAAAAACGTGCCCTATATTTTGTCAACTAATTTATATAGAGCCGCATTAAACATATGGTGTAATATAATCAATTTAGAACGTACTTCTGAGCTGTTCTAAATCCATAAGACCATCTGCACAAACACAATTTAAAAAAAAACAAAAAAAAATTTCAGAAAATTCAAATAGAGGGGATGATAAATACAAAAGATGCATTCAAATTTAAACAAATGTAAAGCACTTAAACCGTTAGTTTAGTGACAGTTTTTCCAAACAGTAATTTTTTAATAGTGGCACAATTTAAAATATTTCGCATTAATTCAACGAAAAATCAACTTTTTCACAACTATTCTTCGAAGTTATTGAAAACTGTATATATTCGATTTCCTCAGGTCTTTAGGAATTTTAATTTGGCAACTTTCTGGAGCCAATTCACTTTATAATTTTTCGAATCAACTTGCTTACATTTTTTAGGTTGATTGGTAACTTAAACGTCTAAAGCTTTCAACACCAGCGTTGTCTATTCGATCCCCTTTATATACAAAATTTAATTCAATATTAGTTATACGGTTTATCAAGTCATTACCAATATTGTTCAAAATACAAATGAATATCTTTGTATCTATTGTTTTAAAAATTGCTAAAATAAAAGCACGGTTAGTCTGAAAACTAATTATCAGCAGTTTAGGTAATTCTAGCACTTATCGCTTAAAAATTGATACTATCGCCAAATTATATGGATTTATCAATTTTATTGCCATATATGGATGAAACCTTTTTACCCATCTAGTATACATACATATCGCAATTATATATGTGTATAATAAATTCGTATTGTGTATAATTTTATTCGCAAAACAATAAAATGTCAATCTGTGCAGAAAGAAAAAGGAAAATCTGTCACAACTGTCACTTGAGGCATTTACTTTTTTTCTTTTCCTTCCAAAAGGAAATCTGAGCTTCTAAAACAACAACAGCAAGAATAACAGCATAATATAACCAGCAGTTATTCAACAGTAATTACTATTCTTTAACATACAGGTAAACTTCATAAAATGCGATTCCGAAATGATCCAGTCCAGCTAAAATAATAAAAAAATAATACTAAAATCATAATATAAGGCTTATAGTAAATAAATTGAACTTTATTTGATACCGTAATATAACCAAAATGTTACAGAGCGTAAGGGCTGTAATACAAAATTATGGTGATGTTAATAATTACTTTATTATTAGTATTAAAATTATCATTTTACGTTATTGTATTTGGTATGTGAGATTCAACCTGTGCCAAATAATAATAAGAATAATAATAGTACAGTTCCACACATTTGAGCAAATAATAAATTGAACATACTTGTGAACTCTTTATGTGACATTTTCTAGCTGTTCTGGATGTTTTATTTATTATTTATTGTTCATTGATTCACTTTGATTTATTGTTTTCTCTAAATATACACATATTTAAATATGCAGACGAGAATGAATAAATGTAATACATAAGAGTACATGTGATTATGTTTTTTAGCGTATAAACCGCCAACACAACAACAATGTCATCCTCATAACAATAATCGTAATAATAGCAACCCCTTTTTTACTTTTTCTTTTGATTCTTTGATTCTTCACAAAGCAACATTTCCTTAAATATCACAAAACAACAAATACAATAACAATAAAAACAAGTATAACACGTACACAATCTCATTGAATAATACTTCTTACAATAATATATTTACACATTTATTGATACATTCAAACATACGTATACGTTTTTTGAAGTATGCGCCTCTGTGTATGTGTGCCTGTGTATATTAGTTCTTTAATGTAAAAAAAGGAGGAGAAAAAAATTAAAATTTAAATAAAAATAAAAAAGTGCGTGTATATTAATTGTGCACTCATACATAAATTGGTTGTTAGTTGTGGGCTTGCTGCTGCCTGCTTATGCTAAAGAATTCATAATATTCAAACCTAATAAAAACAAAAAATATACATATTAAACAATTTGCAATTGTTGTTTTTGCTTTAATATTGAGTAGCAATTTTTTTTTTGAAATTTTTTTTTTGTTCTTGTATTTGAATTTCAATTCATGAATTGTTGTACCAAATGCAATCAACGACGCGTGCTACTCAAAGCACCAAAAAAAATACTTAGAACAACAACGCCAAAACAAAATTACATCGCATTTTTCCATTGATTAAAGTTTAAACAAAGCAGATAAAGTAGAAGAAGCAGTACAGGAACAAGAGAAATCAAAATGAAAAATAAAATCAAGAATTTTTTCTTTTCCATTCATTGAATTTCTTCAAAAAAAAAATAATCCTTTACGAGTCCTCACCTCAAGTAGGGTTATTGTCAGGCTTGTTTACTTGTTTTTTTTACTTTTTTTGTTTTTTTTTCCACTATAGTATGTGTGCGACATGTGTTCAACACGAGTTCAATTTATTATTAAAGTTTACTTATTTTAGAATAACAGAAACTATTGTGAAATTTCTTTAACCAAAGAGCAAACAAAAATGTTTTGCTTGTGGGCGAAAAAGCTTTCTCTCATTAGAAAATTCCCCTTTTTTTTGTGTGAACAATATACTTGAACCAACTAGAAAAAAAATTTTTAATTATTGTATCGTATCACCTTCCGAAGATTCTAGAATGTAAAGTTTAAATAATTGTTCTAAAAACGCACTTTGAAAAGCGTTCCTTTTTAAATTTGTAAGCAAGAGAATACGGCTGACTTATTTTAAATATACAACATATCGACTTATTGTGAATACATCAATTAGTTTTAATTGCCTTACGTAAAAATTGTTTATAATTATTTTAAGAAATTTTGCTCTAGTAAAACAAAATCAAGCCCATCTAGTCTACTTTACTGATTATTAAACTATTCTAATTGAATTTCATGTAGATTGTTGCCCTAACTGTTTTAAAAAATTCAAATCTATAAATATTTCTCAATATCTAAACAAATTTGTATTTTATCATGATAATACAATTAACTTTTTTTTAAACTTTCTTTTTTGTACTCTTAACTTGATTTTGTGTTGTTATTGGTGTTACTTGTGATTGTCTCATAATCTTAAAAAACGTATAAATATTGTTCAAGTAAAACTTTCCATTGACCAATCAATTATGGTGTTTCCTATTTTATCCAAGTTTTTACAAAGCAAATTACCATATATGCAGGTTGGTTGGAAACTAGCTAACTAGATGGCTAATAGACTACGTAGATAGGGTAGGTGTTTCGTAATGATACGATTGCATATTAGTTGGCCAAATTGCCAACATTATAATCATTATTATAATTATCTTTATTATCATCATCATTATTATCTGTATCATTATCATTAATGCCTAAATCCAACTATATGGATTTTATATAAATATAAAATTTTTTCATTCAGTAATGACTTTTGTTTTCCAAAACATTTACCAACAAGAACACTATAGACTTTTACAACATGTTGCATATGGAACAATTTTATTATAAATGTTTTAATGATTGCCTTTTTCTTTTTTTTAGTACTTTTTTTTTGGCATTATTATTTTTATTTTACTACATTATTACTATTGGTATTGGGTTCCTTTGGCTTTTTACTTTATTATAATTTATTTATTTTTGTATTTTGTGCAGTACTTTTTGAAAAAAAATTTTCTTTTTTCTGTTTCTGTATATAACTCTGTCGTTATCTTCCATCTTCTATTATCCATTTCTCTGTCTTTTGCACACAATTACAAGTTAGAGAATAGTTTTCGTTGGTGTAAAACCCGTCATTAATTTTACTTTTAAAGTCATTATGGGTTAAATTTAGTCAAATTAATATGTTACAACTTTTTCTGATGCCATAAAACAAAGGAAGGAGAAAGAGAGAATCTGGAATGGGTGGGAAAGATAAGAAAGAAGAGATTATAAAAATAATAGCAACAAAAAAAAAGCAGCAGCAACAACAACAATAATAATAACAACAACAACAGAAATTACAAAACAGCCAATGCAGTCTTTCAATTTTGTCTTTGGTTAAAGGATATTTATATATGTATATAGATATATAAATATTATCTTGCATGTTTATATGAATGTTTATGTCTGATTGTTTTCGTTCTGCTTCTTCTTGCTTGCTTTTTTGATTTTTAATTTTCTGTGGCGAGTCAAGGATTTATAAATGTTTTATAGTTTATTGTTGTTTATCGATAAGACGATTTATGTCGTGATGATGAGTTAGTGGGCGGTTGGTCGAAGAAGTTGCCAAAAATTACTAAAATAAAATATATAAATAAATTAGTAAAGCAACAACAAAAGCAAAAACTAAAATTTTTTTACTACCTTTTGCTTCTGTTATTATTAGTGTTGTTGTTACATTTATTATTATTCCTCTTTTTTTCTACTGTTACTATTAGTTATACGAAGGGGTTAGATGAGCCAAACTTTCCCAACACAAATTAGTCTCCTGCATACGAGACTATTGCTATTTATACCTTAATGTTGTTGATATTCCCATTTTTGTTATTATAGTTGTATCGCTTTAAGCAAACTTTAAGGCACATTGTTACTGTTAGCTATTAATGTTCAATTATTTGTTGGTACCATCATGCAGGAAGTAATGAGATTTCGATTTTTATCAGCTCCCAATCTACAGTACACAATAACGTAGAAGAGGAGTAAGAAGGCCAAGTAAAATAATTGGTTAAACTTCCTCGGTTGTACGGTTGCCTACAAAAGTCAAACCTAATAAGAAGAAGGCAAAGACTTAATAAAACGTCTATGACGCAAATAAATGAAAATCAATAATTTGTCTAAGATTACAATAAAAGCAAAAAGAAGATGTAAAGGAAAGCACTTGAAGAAAGTAAACTGAAAGCAAGATAAGAGAATGGAGAAAATTTTTGATAGATGTTAAACAGGAAGGAATAAATGCTACTCCATGTAATCTGGTGATTAAACATAGACTTTGATTAAAAAAAGAAGCAAACAAACAAAAAATTTAGATAGCAATCCAAATTGATAAGAAATATGAAAAGTAAATTTTTAGTTATTTTATGACATTTTAACAACATTTCATGATTGCGTTTTACATCAATTGCTTTTTGCGTAAGCTTTTGTCTGGCCAAAACTTTGGGGCTATTATTTCTGTTGCTACAACAATTTGAATAGCAAAATATGAAATTATATAAGTACATGAGTATTCCTGAATTATAGTTGAATCCTACACTGGAAAAGAATCGTTTTTATTAGTTTTTTGGTAGTCTTTTCCTTTCTTTGACTATTTTCCATCACCACGAAACTTTATAAATACCAACACTTAGATGACTGACTAAGCTGGCTAGTTGACTATGTTGGCTGCTTAGTTGTGATCCTATTTAAAGCAAATAAATATATGGAGATACATTTATACAAATACACATGTAGGCAAGCATCTTCACTAACATCCTTGATTGCATCGTTTGAGTAACTTTAATAGTGATAATGAAGTACCATTATATATCAATAAGTATATTTTTTATTATTGAGGACTTTGGCGGAAATGTTTAATATATCAAATGTGTTAAATTTTAAGTTATAATAAAGTACAGTGTACATAATAATTCACTTCTTTGCTTCTTTCTATTTTTATTAAAAGTGTTTATTTTGCTTCGTGCTCCTACATTTAAATCTTTACTAAAGAATAACTGTCAGAAATTAGAAAAGCTTACTGCTTGATTTATTAAATGTTTAGTCTAAGCTTCACCTTTACCTACCACACAGTACACCTCTCTACTTAATATTTACACACTAAGAGCAACTAACATCGATAGACCTTTTTAATGTAGATTCTCGAAAGTCTTGAGCTTTACGAATTTCATTATAAGAGAAGCCTGTTTTCAATTTTTACTTAGTAACTTTCAAGTATTAGCCAAGCTATTATTAAAGTATTTCATTTCTATCAATTTCTATTACACTTTTAAACTTTCTCTTAGTGAAAATTGCTTAGATGGCTTACATGACTTGTATTACCATACGACATATTACAAGAAAAAAATTTTCCTTTATAACAATAAATACAAATTTATAAAGCATATTTTTTAAAGAATCCAAGACAATTCTTAAAATTCTTGTATCTGTCGATAAGATTTCTTGTTCGGTAAAATGAAACAATAACAAGAAATAATTATTTCAGAAGAGTAAGTGCGCAAAGCGAGTATAAAAAACGACATTGAAATTGAACAAAAAAGCATTTTCATTTCATTTCATTTGTAGCTTTTGGCTATATTTGTCATCATCATCATTATCATCATTATCAACATCATTATGTTTATGTTATATTATAATCATCGTGATTTGTAGTGATGGTATGTTCATCTGCTCTTACGTTTGCCTCCGTTGTTATGTATATTGTTGTTGTTCAAACAACAATATACATTGTTGTTGCAGACACTTCCTCTATAAAAGGGTTATTTTAGTAAATATGCAAAGTTTCTTTATATATTTTCCTTTCGCCTTTTTCCCTCTTTCCATTGTTTATACTTATACTTTTGAAAATCGATTATTATTCTTATTTAATAATTCATAATTACCATAGAGAAGATTTTCAATTTTTAGTGTCATTCTTGTGATTCTGGCAATTGCTGTTATTCTCGTTTCTTAAAAGAATAACGAAACTTATAAATGCTTTAGAGTGTTTACAAATATCCTTAAAAGGAATAGCTTTAAAACAAACACTCAACAACACAGCACAACAAATATTAAATAAATATTTACCATAGAATTAAGAAAAAACCAAAAAGAAAAAAGGATTTTTTTAACCATTGATAAAAGTTCTACAAAATATAACATAAAAATAATCAAAGAGAAAGTTGAGAGAAGAAATAAACGACCTTTTGTTTTATACACTTTGAAGTAGATAGTAACTAAAAGGCTCCGCTCGTTGTGTCTTCTCTTTTTCATTTTCTTCTCCTCTATTTTTCATTATAACTGTTCTGGCTCGTCCTAATGCTACTTTTTTATCAATATTTTCACTATCCTTGTTGTTATTACTACCTTTAGCTAATGAAATTTTTGGCACTTGTTGAAATTCTATCCCCGTGAGAATCTTAACCAGTTGTGCACGAGTCCTTTAGGTAGAGCATTATTTGTTTTACTTACTATATAAAAATGTCGTCAGCAATTTATATTATATACAAACACATCCTGCTTTAAAAAATTTCAAATTGTACCTAAGAATATTCCAAAAAAGAAAATATTTTCTGAATCAACTGCTTCATGAGATATAAAGCTATATTTTTTAAACAACAGTAAGTGACAATTGCTCTAAATTTTGCTTCCAAATAAATTAAATGTTACGTATATTCAATCATGTCGGCCTATTTTTCGGAACTGCTCGCTTTTAGGAAGATTTTCTAAAAATTGCTAAAATATATTCCTTGAAATATAAAATAGAGAAATATAAAAAAAGACCCATGACATTATTATGTACTCTTTTTTCGCCGCTCATTTTCCTACGTTTTCCACAATTTCAATATCAGATAAAAAGCGTAATAGAAAGAAAAAAAAGGAAAGAAATGAACAACAATCAAAACTACTATATCCTATTAGCTAATCCTATTAAAGTTTAAAAGATACTACAAAATAAACAGTATACAAGTAAGAACTTTATAGTCGGGTATGGCCGACTAAAATATATTCAAAATTATGTTATTTATTCCATATAATCATTTTTTTAAGAAAGAATTTATATGGGGTGTGATCTTAAAAATTATCCGATTTTAACCAATTTCGTTAAGGTTTATCTCTGGACCAAAATGAACCTATGCACCAAATTTCATTTATATATCTTGAAAGGTGCAACCATTATCCACTTACACGGGTAGACATCAGACGGACAGGCAGACGGATAGGTAGAAAAACAATTTGAATCATAAAGTGATTCTGATTCAATCGGTACAATAAAAGTGTGATCTATCTTAACTCCTTTTGGGTGTTACACACATCTACATAAACTTATAATACCCTCTATTACAAATGGTGTAGGGTATAAAAATCAAAAAGTAATGATATTGAAAGAAAAGTAACATAGAAAAGCTTTAAGCGAATGTTTTTGTTATTATTTTGTTTAGAAAATTTTTACTTTTATTATAAGAACACATTTTTATCTCATATATTATAAAAGAAGAGTAATAAAAATGAAACGATCCATAAAAAGGAATCGTGGTATTGTCTAATAATTGATTTTGCCCATGCTGGTGGTTATATGTAATTACCTTTTTACAGTATTTACAGTTTTTATTGATAATGTGCTTGTACTTCTTATGCTTTATACTCAGCACATTTTTAATACTTTTATTTTTTTATATCATGGTACCGAATTTGTGTCTCCAAATGAAATTGAATAAAACGAAAAGTAATAATAAAAATAAATAAAAATAACAATTGTAATATAAAATATTCGGTTATTGCCAAATATGAATATAAATGACCCATTACTCTCCAGAATTTCCCATTCTATTTAAATCTGCGGACAGCCGGACAATTGCACTAAACACTTCAATCTTTTAACCATAATTCTCTCCAGTGCTTTCCCACAAACCGAAAGGAACTTAAAAGCCCGTGTCTACACAACTTTTAAAAAGGCAGCATTAATAATCCGGGATGGATTTAGCTATTAATTTACACATTTACCCACTGCATCTATACCCCGGTAACTTTCTGGCCTTAAACAAAGCCACCACATGTGCAATTTCATAACGTTTCAGAAATAGAGGGGATTGAATTTCCTCAATATTAGAGTAATTTGCATTACCCATCTCTGTAAAGGATTGCTTCATCAGTAAGGTTAATTTTTTTGTTATTGCAGTAACATTCAGTTCAGTTAAATGTAGGAAAAAAAAACAAAAGCTTTGCAATAACACTCTAACAACAAAAAATCTAAATGAGTTAATTAACTAAAATGCGGGTGCATTTTTGCTAATACTTAATTCATTTAAACGTAACTATCTCTTGTATATTTCTATCTCATTCTAATTTATTAAAGTTTACTTCACTTCAATTTAGTTAAGTTATACATAAGTTTTTTTTCTCTAAATGTCATTTTCTAAAAAAGCAAGAGTTCATTTTCATTTTCATTGCATTTAAATTCTGTAAACAAGGTATTGTTCTTTTAGCTGATATTGACGATGACTTCCCAAATATTTTCCTCTTACGAAATTATTGCACTAATAAGCCCACCTAAAAACATATACAAATATAGAAATGCTTGTAAGATTATTAATATTAATTATGTATTTAGAGAATATTAACAAAAATAATAATCTATTTCGGATAAGGTCCAAATTTGTTTTTCGCATATATGTACCAAAAAATAATTTCTAACACCCCTTTTTTGTATTATATTACCTTCAATTAATCCATTTATGCTTCTATTTGATAAATGTGTATCTCTCATATATTTTACAAATTTCTTAACTTCTATTACTTCTATTGATTCCCCGTCAACCGATCTTTGTACTTTAAAGCTCTTGGGACTCTTGTGTGTCAAGCTCTTGTGACTCTTGTTCAAACATTTCCAGATTCTCACTATCTCTACCCTTTTTCTTAATTTTCGATAATGGATCGAGAGATTTATTTTCTTGTTATATTGTAATAGCTTTAAAAAATTTCATTCAGTTCTTGTTGTTCTTATTTTTTATTAAATTTCAATACTAATAATTCTAATTATTACTATTATTATTACTTTCTAGAGAGCCACATTAGCTGAGAAGGAAGTGAATACGCTTAAAGAACAATTGTCTACCAATATAACTACAACAGTTGATCATCATACTGATATTGATAATCAGACGAATGATATTGTTGCAAAAACCACAACAACGGCCGCAACAATTGCTAATAGAAATAAGAACAGCTTAAATACAGTTGGAATTGTTACAATAGCAGCCGAAGAAAAGAGAAATCTCACTAGTACAGCAACCACAACATTGATTCCATCAAGTGCACTCTTATCACCGTCACTCATTAATAATAATATTAATCGAAATAATTACACTAGCAGTAACAATAACGACGACGGCCACAACAATAGAAACACGAATAACAAGTTATTAGATAGTGTTGCTGCAGCTATAAGTTTGCAAAACGGTGGCCATTTATTAGCTACAACACCATCGCCGTCACCACCGTTATCGGATAACGGGGCGATATCAACTTCATTGCTTATACCGGGCAATACGGGGCCATTAAACGGTTGCCTAAATCCAAAAATATTCTTCAACCAGGCTCAACAAGTCATAATGATGGAAGCTGCCGCTGCAGCAGCTGCTACTACCAGCGCACAGCAACAACAATTATCACCACATTCACCACAACCTGCTATACAAAATTCCAATATTGAAATGTTGTCATGTACCGTAAATGCTTATAATCAGAATATAAATGATAGTGGCAGCAACATTAACAACATTAATGCCAGCAATATAAGAGATACAAAAGAAATATTAGACACAATAACATTTAGATCCTCAATGACAAGTGATATAACAAATTTAGCAGTAGACAATAAAGAGTGTAATGGTAAATCAGAGGATTCTAGTCGCAATAACGAAAATCAATTAATAATTACAACAACCTCAGAGATGGCAGAAGTAGCAGCAACAACAGCAACAGCGGCAACGGCAACAGAATCAGCACCATTTGCAATCGAATTGAATGAACATTGCACTAAACGTAATAGCAGTAATAGCAAAAATACAACAAATACTACAAAGAATTCATCGTTGTTATGTTCAAGTCAAACTTCGCTAGACATAGATATAGAAGAACAAAGAATGCGAAATGTAAATAAGGTAGAAAATGAAGAAAGTGATGAAACAAATAATATTAATACAACGAAACGTATTGGAAATGATAAAAATGATAGCAGTGATGGCTCAGTTGAATTAGCAAAAAATAATTGCATGAATGAAAGTGAAGTAATGGTGTCGTTATCAGCATATAAAGAAAGTAATTTTGAAATTGATCAAGAGCAACAAAAACAAACTCAAGATATATTATTAGCTGCCAAAGACAAAGAGGTAAGATTTACTTTAGAAGAGTTACCGTTTCTCAAAAAAACATTCTGATCCCTTTTTATGAATTTGCAAAGATGAAAATAGCTCATTTAAGTAAGCAACAAATAAAATTTTAAACAAATTAAACTAATTAAAATTTCCGCAAATTAAAATTTGCAAAATTGGTGAAAGTTTCGCAAAAAGTTTTAAGTACAATCCTTCATTTCTTTACAATTTCAAACATTAATATAATTTATAAAAATATAAATCATAGGGCATAATCTATATAGTAAAATACAATTTTTTTACATAAAATATATTAAAAATTTTTAAGATTAATCTTAGATGTCTGAAAAATCTATTAAAGTAAAAGAAACTCTGATTTGAAGGAAAATACAGATTTCAATATTATGTGATGTACCCAGATACTTAAGGATAAGCATACACGACTTCCCTTCTATTATTATTTAATGCATTCACTGTAATCTACTAACAGATGTTAAATAGAAAATGCAACATAAATTAATTTTATATAACGCGAGTTATACCAAAGACAAAGATTTTAAGTATATTTATGATGAACATTATACTTCTTATTTGATGGGGCATAAAAAATTTTAATTTGGCTTAAATACAAAACAACCAACTTTTCCATAAATTTAACTAAAATGAAGCGATATATTTTAGAAAAATGCTCCTTCTTTATGTGTCTTCAATTTCCACACATTTTTTACATCTGTGTACAAATGTAAAATGGTTCAGACAAAAAACACAATCATTGTCGCCCTATAGATTACAGACGAAGAAAGACAGGGACAAAGGAAAATAAACTAACACAAATTACAGCAAAAACAAAAAAAAATTAAATAAGACAGACTTATGAAGGTCACCATTCACTTTATTCATGTAAGTCTTTTTTTTAAAAGAAAAAAGAATGTACGATAGAAAAGGAAACTAAAACAAAGGCAAAAAAATTTCGTCGAATTTCTCATATTTTTAAGGGCTTCCTTCAAATTTCCTTTCTTCTTGCTCTTTACATACAAAGAAAATTTCTACTTATTTTGTTTATTTTCTTATTTTTTTGGTTTCTTCTTCGTTGTTTAAGGCTTTGTCTTGTTTGTTTGTTCGTTTTTGGTAGCACAACTTTATGACATTGTGTACAAATTGACAAACAACAATGGTTAACGCCTTCAATTCAGTCAATTTAAAAAGTTTCATTAGAAAAAGAAAAAAATACCAGAACAACAAACAACAAACAACAAAAACAGCAATAATAAACGTGTAAATCATCAGAAAAAAGAAATCAAAACGGAAATAAAATGATATCCTTTATAGATTATATTTGAATGGATCGATTTAAAGCAAATTAAAGTTAAATTAAAAGTTTTCTTTCTTATCCTTATTCATTTCATCGATAAACGTCTTCAGTGCATGCAATATAAACTCTTCTATTTATTCTCTTCTTATTATTATTATCCTTTATTGCATTATATTCAATTTTTATTACTTTTTTTTATATCCACAAACTAACTAACTAATCCTTTGAAATTTGTATTATTAAATTTGGACAAATTCTTCGTAAAATAAAAGTAGCATGCAATTTCTTCAAAAATGTAACTTTAATTTTAAAGTAAACCTTAACGGTGTACAAATTCAATAACTTTAAATAATTTTCACATTTTACAACCAAAATTCTTTTACTTTGAATCCAAGAAATTCTGTGATTAAGAATTCCATAAAAAATATATAAAAAGAAAATGACACAGAAGGAAAATGTTAAAAAAAAAGCACATGAATCAATTTCCTTAAAAGCTTTTACATTGATTACCTTAAAATCAGGCCCAATAATTTATATTAAAAATTGATGTTAGAACATATATATTGCAAATGTAGATGATATAAACATAGATGCAATTTTTTTTTTGTACATTAAGTCGTTTTCTATAATTGCAATGGTTTGAACACATCCCTTTGATTATTGAAATTTTTTTTGTGTCCATTAACAAACGATATTCGTTTTTCCCAATCACTTCTCCGTTCTTTGGCGGCCATCACTATCTACCATATTTTCTTAATGTTTGTTCTAAAAATAATTGCGCTTTTGTTTCTTTTTTCGTGCACGTTTTGTTGTTAAACATGAATTATTTTGAGATGTTTTTTGTTTTTTTTGTTCGCTGTTTCTGTTATTTTTATTTTATAGACATTATAATCATTGAGGAGATGTTGTTTATTCAGGCTTGCAAAGTAGCTTTTAATGGGGCTTTTGCTTTTGACATAAAAATTTTAAACAATAATAGTAAAATGCACACAAACACTCATGCACACACATAATAAATATCAACAGAAACAAAAGAAAAGTACATAAAGAAGCGCAAAAACAGAATGTATTCAATATATCAACATAGATGAAGAAATATCACTGCACTTCTTTTATACTTAACAGAAAGTAAATACAATCTCGTATCTCAGCAATGTTGAGTGTTGTATTGAAGAATGAAAAATAACAAATAAACATATGTCACGCACAATTCCATTAATATGATCATTATTCTGCTACTTATTACTACTTTCTCATTTGCAGATTATAAAATATTTTATTTTTAAAATTTTATATTTAAAATTCATTAAAAATATGACACAAATAAAAAATCCATTATAATTCATATATAAATAGTATCAAAATAAATTTGTACAGAAATTGAAAATTTACCTCTATTTATATATAACTATTCCAACTGGAAAAAAATTCGGCAAAGATCAAATGCATCATAAAAGAGGCCTTACATTTTCTTTAAGAGTCAAAATATTACATGTATTTTATTGTACATGCCGCTATTTTCTAATAAAGAAATATTGCAAAAAATTTCATAAGAGGTTGTCAAAGAAAAAATTCATAGTTCAACGTTTCATTAGACAATCAATGATGATCAACCGATAATTTCTAAACAATATAACTAATAGCAACAAAAATCAATTTTTGTTTGAAAAATTTTAGAAATTTTCCGCGCACGCATAACTGTATTTTGATGCCCACACTTTAAAAAATAATTAATGCTTTTACTAAAGAAAACACATTTGTCAAATCATGACGAAAAAAAATCAAGAAAGAAATTGCACAAATAGTTAGGAAGGAAATAAGTGTGTTGCAGTTTGTGCCTGAGTGTACTTTTGGATGTGCGTGCCCGGCGCATCTATATATTAAATGAAATTGTTAATGTAACAAATTATAATATATTTTTTAATTATTAGAAATCATTAGTAAAATATGAACAACAGGAAAAGGCGCAGAAAAGTTGCTAAATAAAAGAATTGAGAGATGGCAGCTGTCGATTAACTCGTTGATTGGTTAAATAAAGATTTTGCACCGACTTGTTGGCTCACACAATATACGTAAATTATTTTGTATATTATATTTGCATATACAAACGTCCTCATAAAAAGAGTCGTGTACATTTTTTTAAATTATCTGTTATCATAAATTGAATTTGATATCGCTATATTTAAAAATGGACTGATCGTTTGGAGTTGTTTATTATTAGAAATTAAATTGAATAAATTTTTGTGTGTAAACAGCAAAAACAATGTAACAATACATATCAATGACAGCAGAAATATATGAATTGTACTATGACTTGTACAATTGCTGATTTTCATTGTTATTATTGGGATTTATTTTTCAATTGTTATTGCTGCCAAATTAAATAAAGAAAAAGTGAAATTAAGTTATGAGCCATCAAGATTTGCATTTTCAAAGTATTTTTAGCAAATTTAAAATGTAAATTAATTTGTGCTTTACAATTCTTATTTAGACTTTCGTTTCGCGCTGTATTCTTTTTATTTCTACTGTTTCGCATATCAATACATTGACTCAAATATTCACTCGTCATTATTTTCAATATTAATTTTTGTTTATTAATTCTAAACCATAAAACACCGTATATCTTAAATGTCACAAAAAATCATTATTCTAATTTTTATTTGCTTGCGTTTAAAATTCTTATCATGATATTGGTTTTTACGAAAGAAAAACAAAATAAATAAAAACCAAAGTAAAACACAATATAAAATAACATATTATCTCTAATAAGTTTATCAAAGCTGAGTTTCCAAATTAGTCTTCTGTTAGGCGAAATTCTCAAATTTTCAAACTAATAAAACAATGCTTTACATAATTTTCAGTAAACCATGGCTAAGTGAAATTCTCAGTAATCTATAAAAAATTTCTGTAATTTTATACAACTTGTAGTATAGAGTGTTATATATGTGCAACTTTTTATAACACCCAAAAAAGAGTTGAGGTAGACCAACCTTTTTTTTATTATACAAATAGATTCAGAATCACTTGAAATCTCTCTAAGGGATCTTTTCATAATACCTTAATACTTTTTATTCAACACTTAAAGAATAATTAATAAGAAAGTCAAAGCCAAAATGGGAAGTTAGTTTAACAATCGAAGTGGATTTAACGCAATATTACACAAATCGCAAATCAATATAAATCCGAACAGTATTGTTCGTCTGCTTATTCTATTAGAATTTTTATATAATTATTCGTATATAATTATTCTCAAACGAGCATAAAATTTAATGAAATAGAGAAAGCAAAAGTTTCACTAAACAAAAAGCAAAACATTTTTATTGATAATTTTTGTATATGAAGTAGACAACAAAATTATTTATTACTATATTAATTTTCGCTTTTTATATATTTTGTATTTCTAATTAATGATTGCTTCTGATTTCTCTATGAACCGAAACACTAACAACAACAATAATGGCAATAACAACAGCCATAATTATAATAATAATAAAATCAAATAATCACCAAAGAAATTAAATGACTATTTTAATTCATTATATTATTCGTCTTTCAAATCTTATTTACTTAGTTATCAATTGGTTTTTATAGAGGATTCACCTTCAAGTTGATTTGACTCGATTTCTTTTCTTTCTGTTTTTTTTTTGTTTTTTATTTTGAATCTTAGTGCATGATTTGACATGTAAAGTAAAATTTGAAATTTGATTATTGTTAATTTGAACTCATATAAAATCATTTTGCTTGTTATCTATACCACTTATTTTTATAATTATGGTAAGTTATGTTAGTAGATAATTATTATAATTTCGAAAATGTTTACCATTTTGTATAACAAAACAAGCAGCAATAAAACCTGAAAAAAAATATTTAATTGAACTAAATAATTTCAATGACCAACAAAATATGGAATACTTTCTATCCTTATATTCTAGTCTGCTTTTTCTCATAATATTTAACGATGTGAATTGGATAAATTATTAATATTTTATTTTTGGTTTTTTTTATTCGTTTATTTTTAGCAACAAAAGCAATAGTACAAAACATTATTACTTGCTTTTGTTATTGTATTATTAAATAATAATAAATCATTTGAATTGAAAAATATATCACTTGCTGTGTGCATATTTATTTGTTGATATAAGTGCGCAATTTACTATACTTTGTTGTTGCCATAATTGTTATTACTATTACTGTTGATTATCTATGATTGGTATTTTACTAGTAATCTATGCAAAAAAATGTCAGTAAGCAATCATCATTTTTATTATAATAATTACATATAGCTAAACAACAAAGCAACGGTTATTATTATTATTATTATTATTATTACTATTATTATTATTATTATTATTATTATTATTATTATTATTATTATTATTATTATTATTATTATTATTATTATTATTATTATTATTATTATTATTATTATTATTATTATTATTATTATTATTATTATTATTATTATTATTATTATTATTATTATTATTATTATTATTATTATTATTATTATTATTATTATTATTATTATTATTATTATTATTATTATTATTATTATTATTATTATTATTATTATTATTATTATTATTATTATTATTATTATTATTATTATTATTATTATTATTATTATTATTATTATTATTATTATTATTATTATTATTATTATTATTATTATTATTATTATTATTATTATTATTATTATTATTATTATTATTATTATTATTATTATTATTATTATTATTATTATTATTATTATTATTATTATTATTATTATTATTATTATTATTATTATTATTATTATTATTATTATTATTATTATTATTATTATTATTATTATTATTATTATTATTATTATTACTATTATTATTATTACTGATCAACCCAATTGAACGCAATTACTAAGTTAGTTGTGCGTGTTTTATTCAACCAATAAAAAAATCATGTCATCGTATGATTTTTGTATGCTGTAATGTATGTGTGTGCCTGTATATTAATATAGATATGTTATACACATACAGTTAAATGAATTTTGATTTGATTTGATTTGATCGTTCATATTGCCATTATTGTTGTTTTATTGATGTTGTTATTGTTGTTGCCATTGCTTTAATTCATTTTCTAAATTGATTATTTCCTTCTTATTTCAAATGCTACTTGCATTGCTATTATTACGATAAGTACAATTTATTCTGTTACTATAGGTTTGGTTTTTGCTATTATTGTTGTTATCCTCTCAATTGATGATAATCTTATATATATATAGATATATATATATATATATATATATATATATATATATATATATATATATATATATAAGCGCATCATTCAATCACTTTAAATTGTGACTGTGTATACGGGCCTAACAAAATAATTACAGTACGAATTGTTATACAGACTATTGAATAGTAACATTTCAATGCCTTAATATGTAATTTTAAAAAATTTCAAAATTCTCAGGTTGTTTGTGTCTATTCTCCAACAAATGTATTTTGGAAGCTAAAAAACTTGCATATGATGTTAATATGTTAGAATTAAATATACTTAAGCTACAGTGTTGTCCAATACTGAAACAGTTTATTAAGCTTCATTAGACTATTAGGGACATTAGAACATTAATTGGGGCATTATTAATCGATATAAAAGTAAGTTATTCGAGACTATTACTTATTTTTAAATTTTTTGTGGGCTTAACAAGGTAAGAAAGTAAAAAATGTTAAACTAGAATTAAGCGAAATTGTAAATTTTTTCCAAAAACGTAAAAAGTGCCAAATTCTAACCATTTACTGGTGGGGTTTGTCTTTTGATCGAAGCTCAACGATTTCACAAGTAAAACATGTGGATTTTCGTCTGTACATGTATGTTTATTTAAATCTGCACGTTTAAACTATTTATCTTAAAAGCTTAAAAAACCAAAAAAAGACTTTTATATTTTCACAATTTGTTTATGCTTGTTCCACTCGCTTTAGCCTTTAAATTCTATCAAGAGAAATTTAATCACAATTTCTATAAGAGAAATTTAATCACAAAAATAAGAAACATCAAAACGTATTCTAGATTGCTACTTACCTTGCTGTACTTCTGTTGCTAACAACGCTGCCTCTATTCTTATTGCTGCCGTAAAATACATTTAGCTGCCCTGTCTCACCAAATAAGTTTCGATCTTCTCAAATGAATACTGTCCAAATAATATGAATTTTCAAATCATCAATTAGAAGAACATATGTATATTTATATGTATGCATATATAGATGTACATACAAGTACACACATGCATAAATACAAACTTTTATATGATTAAGTGCTTTATAAACATCAGAATAAGTATGAGCAGAAATTTTATTATAAAGAAAAAGAATATGACAAGAACGATTAAGAAATATCCGTACTTCTAATGCTGCGAGTGTGCCTTTAGTAAATTAAATTTAAATGTATAACAATATATCAAAATTACACAAACAATACAAACGCATAATATTGTTAGAGGAAGAAAAGATTTATGTCCAATAAATTATTATTCATAAGCTTTTACATTTTTCCAAATCGACACTCTATCCAAATGTATCTGATAAACAAGAAAGGCAAAATGTTGTTTCCGGATTTCATCTTAAAGGATTACATTAGTAAGTTATTATTTTTTAAAAAAGTTTGCGTAAATCTATTACTGAAGAAACCAAGACATTATAGTCTGTGGCAATTTAATTAATAGCACCCATGAAAATTTTTTATAAAAATTATTTTTAATTCATAATTAATTTATACTTCTTTAATCTATGTATTTTTAAATCCCAACTCTCTAACTTAATTGATTTTCCTTTCACGCCCGGTAACGTGTTGTCAATTATTTGCAAACAGCAAATTTTTAGTAGTCTGTTGAATACAACATTTATTTCTATAATATCAAGCAATCGAAATAATTTTCAACTAGTCTATCAAATCATAAGCATTTACATTTCTTCTTTCTTTTTAATGACGAAAGAAGATAATAAGGAAAGAAGAGGAATGTAAGACTTGTAAAAAATGTAAAAACTTATCGAAAAATTGAAAAAAAATGTTTTAAATTTTTGCTGATAATTGCTAATAATCTTAATGCAACGAAAAGTTCCTTTTTGCCTTCTTTTGCTATTTGCTCCCTTTTTTTCTTTGTTAATGTATCATAAGTTTTGTGCATTTTACGAAGCATAATTTCAACACGAATGATTTTCAATAGATATGTTTGACAAAATTTCCGTTATGCTTCTACTTTTTGCGTTCAGATTTCTATAATACGTTCCCTTCTTCATCCCTACTTTATTCTTGTTTTTTTAATTGTACATATTTTTTTTGGTAGAATTTCTTTTGGTTTTTTCTGGTAGTGCTTGAATATTAAAATGTACAAATAGAAAAACGAATAGATGAGAGCGTACACTTGCTAAGTTTCAACTTAGCAATTAAGAAGAAATAAAATATGTTAAAATTGTCCTATATAAAGCAATGTAAAGCAATATAAAAAGCTGTGTCAATATCACCAAACTAATTAATTGGTGGTTATGCTGTTCAATCATCATTGAAATAAGATATAAAAAATTTGAGACAAATTGGCAATTAAGGTGAGTTTTCAGTTATTGGTAGATGAGTGTTGGCGAAATATTTGATCTGATTTGTTTTGGCCAGGTTTATTAGGTAAGACACCGACAATGTCCTTTCAAACTATTTTATCTTGATTCTATATTTTATGGTCTACTTTCCACCTTTCTTCAAAATTAAGATTTGGCCTTAAGACGATTTTCCATCTTATCTACAATTTGCGCTTTTCCTTGCATGATATTCTTATAAATATTGACACGCAATGCTTTCTCTTCATTTTCTTGTCTCTCTTTTTTTTGTTGTGTATTAACATTTTGAGGGTAGTTTTTACATAGAAAAAATCGTATAAAATAAATATCATAATAAAAAAAAATTATAATAAATATTAAGCTTTAAATTTAATTACGGTTGCGGTCTATTAAATGCTGCCATCATTTCCGTTTAAGTATATATATTTTAATACCCATCACTCCCAGAAATTTGAGGTATACTCATTTGACATTATGTTTGGCATGAGTATTAGTTAGTGCCGTTTTTGATATTGAAAATGGACAAAATCAGTCAACAATACAACAACATAAACTGAGAGCATCTCTGTTTTTTAAAATAAAAAGGTAGAAAGCTCTAGTTTTGTACAATATATGTCCAAAAAGCATACAAATCGTCCACACCTACACCAAATCTTATAATACCAAATTTTCACACATTTATATTTACATTTTCCATATGTTACTCAAAAACTGATAATGCCTCAGTATCATAATGGTGGATGGTGAGTACCCAAAATGCGGCACCACTCAAGTACAATTTTTTTTCTTTAATTTGTATGTACAACGCACTCAATTTATCTCAAAATACTAACAATAACAATAACAGATACAAAATCACAGTTTACTCTAGCGTAATAATAAGTTTTTGAAGATTAACTGCAGAGCAATTGTGACTAAAGAAGAAAACAAAAAAAATAGAAAGTGATGCAAAGAATAAGAAATAGGAGCAATAGGAGAATAAGAGGTGGGAAGTAATGTACGTTTAATTAAAAATCGATTTTAATTAAATTTCATTTTCTTCATTATTACCATCATCTCCTTAACATTTAACAGAAATTTACTAAGGACAAGTCATTCGAAAAACAATATTGAAAAAAGTGGTAATAAAAATTATGGTGTAGGAAATTACTTAAGCGTTAATTTTATGAGCAATTTAATTGTCGGAAAACAGCAAATACAAAGAAAGACGATTACCTACACTGAAAAATAAAAATGACGAATATTATTTAAAATGAAAAAAAATCCGACCTAAGTGGCAAGTAGGTTTGGGTTTCATTTTGTATAATTCTCAATATTTTTTAATTTTTTTCTATTTCTCTAAAACGTAATTTTCTATATTTTTATGTAACGTATTAATCTTTAAATAATGATAATACTTTTATTTATATTTTATTTGTTTACACAAAAAATAATTTATAATTAAGACCTTGATTTCATATGCACAATTTTTTTTAACAATTGTTTGAAAAGCAAGTTCCATTAGAAAACAAATAACAAGTTATCTTGATGTTCTCTTATATTTTTGTTTGTATACAAACTATTATATGTTATCTAATCTAAAATTTATCAACTGAAATTAATAGATAAAAAAAATTTTTTTTAATTATTTTCATACTCTATTTTAAGCTGGCTGACAGCATATTGAAAACGCCGAAAAACTAATAAATAAATTAGGTTCCTAATATTTTGAAGAAAATTTTAAATAACATATAAATTAAAGCAACAATCACGATTCTTTTCCTTGTTTGTTCATTACTCTTCTCAATTTTCCCATTTTCCAAGTGCTTTTTTCAATTGATCCCATCTGTAATAATAAATATCATTGACGTCACATATTTTAGTAAATAAACTTTTCTTAAAAATTATGTAGCTTTTTCTTTTCTTTTTTTGTATCCACCACCCAGAGTTTGGGCGTACATTCATTTTTTTGTAACACTCAACTCTGTTTGTAACACTCAAATAGAAATATCGAAGAACCTACAAAGTATATATGTTCTTGATCGTCATCTAGTTCTCTATAGATTAGGTTTGTCTGCCTTGTCCGTCACTCCATTTGTTTTTGACATTTTTCCCATCGCAAAAATAGAGATATTGAACTCAAATTTAGCAAAAACAGCGAAAGTTCATCCACGCAAGTTGGTATTGAAAATGTGCAAAATTCGTCCGTAGGATGCTTCCGTAGTGCAACATGAACTGAGAACACCACAACTTTTTGGTAGTCTTTTGTTAATTATTTATAAAGAGCAAAAAAAAGCTTCTGGTCTACAAGATCTGTGCAAAAAATTAAGCAAGTCAGCTAAGCTTATGCGAAGTTATACAATATCAAATATTCATATTTTTTAGGTTTTCCCGCTACTACTGGAAAACTGAATATCGTAATATCCTAATGTTTAGTTGGTAGATATCCAAGGTTTGGCCACAACCAAATCTAAGTTTCTTACTTGCTTATTTTTTTGTTAGTTTCCTTATTGACATTAGTGTTTTGATGTATATTATTCGACTTTATGCTACATTAACTGCTAAATCTAGTCTAATGTAAAGCAGCAATGTATAAGTCATAATCATTATTGTCATTACTATTAATATCATTGCCATTACTAACATCATTATATGTGAGGAAGAAAGGGAGATTATTTGCAAAAGTAAAATAGAACAGAAGAAGAATACTAGCGGAATACTAGCATATTAATAACATTATAACAAAGTCATTATTCAAGAGAAATTTTCTATTTTCTATTTTTCTTCACATTATGTCCATTTTTACTTTTTCAACGTACTTGTTTTTCATTAATATAAAAAAGTTTTTGGCATACATTGCATTTAAATGAATTAAACATTTTAAAAAGACGAACTTTTCGAACCATAAGTCAAATAAGGCTGAAAGTGTAGAGGTAGAAAAAATAAGAAGGAAAGAGAGCAGACCATTTATTGAAACAGTCAAAAGAAAATATTTAGTTATTTTCAAGTAGGGCTGTAATGAACAATAAAACACAGCTTAGCTGAAATTCAAGAAGGATTAGGCATGCATCCCAAGTAATAAAAGGATGAAGGAGGAATAAAGAAATATGGTAAAAAGGGGGAAAAGGGGCAAATGCAAACATTTTTCTAAAAATAAACTCTTTAGCATTGGGATAGTGTAATTGTTCTTGTCAGTGTTTTTATTGCCTTTTATTTATTAAACGAATATAAAGATATATAAAATTTTTGACTCTACACCTCTCTCTTTCCTTACTTGTTTCAACGACTCTAACTTTTTTTTTATTTCTATAACTACCATTGTAGTTAATAGTTTATTAAAACCAAAAAAGTACATTTTTGGTTTTAATAAACTTTAGTTTGATGTAGTTTTTTAATCCCTAGCGCCCACTCTACGTAACTTAGAAAAAAATTCTAAGGAATTTAAAATTAAAAAAATGAATAAAATGCTACGCGAAACACGTTGATTTTAAACATGCACTAACAAAAAAGATGCGACACTTTTGACAAAAAAATAACCACTGGATGTGTACGGCAAAAGGAAGGATTACCAAACAATACATAGACGGAAGTAAGGACATTTGGAAATACACCAATAAGAAACCATTGGAAATATACCAATACACCGAAAAGTTTTTACCGCTTACTTAAAATTAATTTTTCTTTGTACGCTTCACATCATTACCATGATTATATATATATATATATATATATATATATATATATATATATATATATATATTTCTTTATGTCTAAATACTTCCAAATATATATAGAGAAATATCAATTTACAAGTACGTACATTATGATATTTTGATATTTTGTGGAAATGTTAGTAAGAATTAAAACGTACCAAGAGTGATTAAAAAATGCAAAGGAAAGGCAAAATTTTATGTTTGTATTGCTGTATACAAAAATACCCAAAGATACTATACAACAATGAATAGATGTCTAACTAGCTATGAAGCTAGCTAGTTACCTTAAGCTCAATTCTTTTTTAATAATGGTGAGGCGGAAGAAAAAGAATTACTAAAAAGGACAATTTTGATGTGTTACATCAAATACAATAATACATAATACAACAGTAACAATTGAAAATAGCATTGAAACATATTCATTTTTTTTGTAGATGAATTTATAAATGTATGCTAAAAACAAATAGCAAAAAAAGCAACAATAAGAAGAATTAATCTAACAAAAATATAAAAAAAACAATAATAATAAACTAAGAGAATAATAATAATAATAATAAATAACAGATATTGTAATAAAGTTGTGGCCAAATACAGGCACATACATTCAGCCATACATATTTTATTAGATCCTTTTTTTAGAAATGTAAAGATGCCCGTCATATCCTTACTTTTTATAAATTATTGTCTAGACTATGATTTTAATGTTTTTGATTATGAGAATTTCGATGGGTATTCACTGTTTTTTAACCAAAACAAAAAACTCTTGGTTAGCAGCCATCCATTCTCTCTCTCTCTCAATATCTTTACCATCTTCTGTACTATCATTTTCCTTTACATCGAAAGTGGGTGTAAGGTATAAGTGTACGCGATATCATATCAATAATGAAATATATTTTGAGAGCTTACAAGTAACAGGCAAGCAAATGTAATCAACAACAACAACCAACAAAAAGGATTAGAGCATAAAAGGACTTTCATAATGAAATGTTATGCTTATATATATATATATAAATATATGTACAAAGGCGAGAAAACACTTGTGAAAGTCGGTTCTAGTGTTCATGGTACACATACATTTGTCCGTTCACATAAACATGTATGTGTATTTAATGATAAAGAATAAGCCAATTTTTTCTACAAATATGTTATAAATATATAAAAATATTAATAAAATCAGAGAAATGTGGCAATGACGGTCCCCATATCCATAATTCCTCTCACATCCATTTCTACTCTCTCTACCTTCCTTTTTTTGGTTTTCACAAAGAAAGAGTAATGCCATTAAAATGTATAAGATAACAAATATTATGTACACAATACTTTTAACGTTTTTTTTTTTTCATATAATCTCAAACCATTCATCATTAGATGGTCATTTACATATAGATAAAAGCGTATCTAAAGCACGAAATAATGAAAAGTCAAAGAGGAGGAGAAACCATTCGCCATTATCATTTCGCCGTACACATAGAACTCCTTGTTTAACGAATTAGAAAATATGAAAAATGTTTACCTCTCCATTTTTTTATTTGATTTTATTGTTGATCGTACACATTTGACTGGTCTTATATTTTATTATTAGTAAAGGTTTGATTTAAATGAGGATAACCTTTTATACCCAACACCCAGAATTTGAGAGTACACTCACTTTGGTATAATATCTGTAACACCCAAAAGAAACTGTCGGAGGCTATGTAAAGTATATATATTCTGGATTAGTATCAAATACTAAATCGATTTAGGCATGCCGGCGGTCTGTCCATCTGTCCATCTGTACACCTTCTAGTGCGGTAAACATATTCCTGGTCGCAAAAAAAATATCGATGTCAAATTTGGCAGAAACATTGAAAGTTCATGCACGATAAATTACTAAATAGTCTCTGGGTGGTGAAATTCGCCCCAACCTAAGTGTAATTTTCTCACCTCTTTTGATTTATCTGATGCAAGCCGGTTTTATTTGCATACCTATTAATTAAATGAAAATGAAAGTTCTAAAAAGTAAAAATTCATTAATAAAAATCGCGAATATTGATCATGCAAATAATCGAATGCTTTTAAAAGTTTGAAATGAGGGAGATGATTTAAAAAAAGTGGATCACCTCAGACTAAATCTTTACGGGTCCTTCTTACAAGAAATATTCAAAGTGTTAAAACTTTTACATTTAACGATCATTTGCATAAAACGTAAATGATAAAAATTACATTTAATACATTTAAAATAGTTAAATGTGAAAATGTGGCAACTTGATATTAATAATTTCATTCTGCATGAAATAAAAAACGCAGTGCACTCCCACTTACTCTCCTCAAATACTGAACATGTGAAGGCAAGAGACATATATATATATATATATATATATATATATATATATATATGTATATACTGCAACTGTTTTATTTTGTTCTTATTGTTTGACAGTTAATTGTCAAACTAGGGTATCAGCCGCTTATTACTTATTTCTTGCTTGTTGAAAATAAAGAAAAAAGTAACAATAAAAATATCACTCACGAAAAAATAGGAAAAAGCGCTTATAATATAAAAGACACCCAGTAAATAAACAATTAAGCAAGCAAGTAAATCAAAGCTTTAAAGAAAGGCATAAGAATATCACAACTGATATAATAGTGAAGCCTGGAATTAATAATTAAATGATGTATAATGTACATTCATATGTGCATATATTGATATTAATGATACATTCCAGTTAAAATGTCCTTGGGAAGCACAAACACTGTTTTGGTTGTTATTATTGTAATAAATGAAAAGAATATGTTTATAGTTTAGAAGCACACAAAAAAAGAAATTTTGAAGTATCCTCTCTGCATTACATACATAGCATGATAGTACCATGGATGATGCATATATGCATATAAATTACACTTCACATAAAATTCAATTAGAAGACAATTATACCAAAGAAATTTTTTTTATGAATCATTTTTCATTCGGGTAAACTGCAACCTTTAAAAAGAGTTGTTTCAATTTTATCTAAAGTTTGCGAAATTGATTATCTGTACTTTTACATTTTTCTCTAATAAATGCGTGCAAGTAAACATTTTTTTATAGGTCGAACTCTTTTATCTATACGAAAAAGGCTCAAGCTTTTAATGTAGTAATGAAATTATTATAAATTTTTTATTTTACTTTTAAACTTAAAGATTTAAAGATCTCTATAACAAAAAAGCAACATATTAAGTGTCTCCTGCCTCTTTGATAAAAATATTTCCCAATGAAAATGTGCAATTTATATGTGCTTATGTA